>JAOWCC010000936.1:27835059-28435059 GCA_030867875.1 Actinernus sp. WN-2022
AGAGGACCGCACTAATTGGTACGCGGTAAAGGAACGGCTAGTTTGTTTGTGGAGTCTCCTAGAGTATATGTAGTAACTTCATCGCGTTTAACAAATTTAGAACGCAAATAATCGGGAGTGATTCCGTGAAGGGATTTGTAAACCATATAATGTAGCTGCTTTCTGTGTACTTAGGGATTTCCATCCTAGCCGTTGTATTATATACTATCAGCATCAGCGTCATAGCTAGAGAAGGTTAAAACGCGGGCTGCCCGGTTCTGGAGCTTTTGTAGTTTGTTTGCCAATGTTTTGCCTCAATTTCCCCAAACAACACTACAACAATCAAAGTGAGGTTGTACTAAGGCCTTGTGTATGTAATGTAGTGTTGTTGGGGAAACAAATTGTCATTTGTTTAATGGCTCCAATACCCGACGCAATGTTTTAATATAATTTGTCTAAATGGCTCTGCTACGTGAGATTTTCGTCAATGAGAAGCCCGAGCGATTTAGTAGTGGAGACCTGCTTTACTGGGGCAGATCACTGGGGCACCATTTATCGAAAGCTCTGGTGTCACTGTCCAAGTCATTGAGTTTTTGCCTCGAACCTATTAAGAGGGCATCCATGTGAAAACCATGCACCCTGAAAAAATGAGTCTACATGGTACATCTCATATTTTGTTCATATTTTGCACATATGTTACTATTGGCCTGTCATTAGACTTGGTAGAATATTTTGGAAAAAATCCAAAAACTCTAAGAGATATGGGGGTCAGTACGAACTGCCTCGGTTTGAGGGGTATTTCCACTATGTATTTTTAGTCATGTTTACAGAATATTTTTGAACAAACCATATAAGCTATATACACAAAACGTTTCTACAGCATAAACACGACCAATTGCAATTTAATTATGATATAAGTGCCAAAAAATATTCAGTATTCAAGGAGTAAGGCTTTCATGTACAAGTGACTGCCGAAATTATTTTTCAAAAAGTCAAATTTTAGGGTAAAATGACATTCGAATACTATCGATGCGGCGAAATTGTAGAAGATGAGAGAGTTATTATTTTGTAGATCAGTCATTTGGAAATACAACTGGGGACTAAAAAGTTTGTAAAGTTTATTCAGCTTAGGAGTAGTGAGGCCAAAGTAACATACTCCCAACGCCCGGGTCCAACGACAACGTAAATAAACAATCAACGCCAGATGCAAGCTGTATCGTGTGCAGAATAACGGGACAAATAACGGACAGGAATGATAAACATAGCCCTAAAATAACTGGGTGATAAATTAATTTGTCACTTATGCCTATGGTTTTGCAATAAACAACAACTAATTAACAATCAACTTCAAAATAAGAGAAATTAGTAATACGAAGGATGAATCAGCGATAAATGCATACCTCATTCTAGCCTTATTTGTGCTCTCCTCCCCAGCTCTGTCATGGTCTCGAAGCCACAACTTACGATAATGATCTTCTTGTCGATTTTACACCGAAAGAACCTTTACCCATTATAGTTTATACAGATGGCTTTGTAGCATCCGCCATTTTATTTAGGACTAGAACCCAGTCTGCTGTTGTGCACCACAGGTAGCCCGAACACAGATGTGTACATTCCATGTGGAATATTGGAAGAAAAAACTCTCTACCGTTGAATCAGCCTTTCCTTTCTTGTCTATTTATATATATATATTGCTGATCAGATCCCTACACGCTAGGAGATCCGGTGTTTTATCATTTCGTCTGTGGTGCCCAACATATATACCAGAGTGGGTAATTTATATTGAAATATTTATGAATCTCATGAAACAGAACTGAAAATACTCATAATGCACTACTAATACATCTACATAATTTTGTTTGCAAAACTTTAATTTTTGTCAAGCTGATTATAGGTTAAAATTACCCATGATGCACCTGATATATGTAACTGTTATGGGGTCAAATGTTTGCATACATTCATACACAAGGTCACAACAATGAATTATAAATGATTTCTAACATCCCGTGCATATATCCTGTATATTCACACGACCCACATACGGCCATCCCAATAAAATGTTCCGTTTCCAATCGCCAGACCGACCCAATTTTTTTTGGAAAAGTTAACAAAAATACAAAGCTTGACATTTACCCAATTTTTTGGAAAAGTTAAAAAAAAATAATTGAAGAACATACTTTCAACTACACCTCTTTTCCTAGCTCTCTACGTATTTGCATTTTATTGGGATGGCCTAATCAGCTGTGTCGGTTCCGAACTGGAGCGCAGTGCCATCCTGGAAAGCGAAGTTCAGAAATATCTGACGTATGTTGCTATTTCTACAAACTATCTTAGAAAAGGGTTCAGAAAACATATGGGTGAACGATGAAACATATTGTGTGGATCGTGACAGATTTTATCCAGACCTGAATTACGCTGGATTTACATATACATGTATGTGCGGGGCGCTTGTTCAGACACACGGTAAGCCACGCAGTTTACAAGCATGAGTAGTTATGTTAGTTATTTTCCCATTAATGCGGCTGACCAACAAGCACTGAGGGTGGTCACTGCCAGATATTTGTTTAACGTCCAAAGTGGTTCCTTAGCGTCCTGTGATACACAGCTGCTGATGAATACGAGCGTCGTGAGATGCAATCTCGTTCCCAGAGCCCGCGATCTTTTGACCAGCGCCAAGATACTGGCCAAAAGATCGCGGGTTATGAGAACGAGATTGCGTGAGACGGGACCGCCATTTTACGTGATCATCCGATCGAGGCACGAGGCATAGAAAAGGCGTAGGCGCGAACACTGCGCTTCTCTGTTTCTCTTAATGTTGCCTGGGTGGCTAATTGAACGAGCAGGAAGCATACAAATGTTTTGCTGCACGGGTGTAATACGAGGAAACGTTGTTGCAGAAAAAAAACTAACGAATGCGCACTGTGTCAAATTGTCTTGCCGGTGGGGTCTGGGTTTGTGTTGCTAAGAAACACATATACTGTGTGTCACTGGAGCCTAGTAAACATTGTTTTCCTCCAAAGCCAATGTGAAAACATTGTTGCGGAAGCAAATTTTGCCTCATCGAAACAAAAAAATGTCTTTGAAATGCTCCAGAAAAAAATTTCCTTCCTGGAAGATTGATTTTTTTTGCACAAATTTTCCCGCGGACTTTGACTCGTTTTTACAGACAAATGTATGGAAAACTAAATCCACGATTGCATGCTTCCCAGCACAGCTACATCCCTCAAATTTCGATCAATTAATATTTTACCTGGTATCTTAAGTTTGTATCTGAAGAATATTTCAGAAATTCGATTTTACGGATTTTATTTGTCATCGGATTCCCATACAAACACTGTATTTCGCGCCATGTTTAACACCCCTTTCAAAATGTCGGAATTATAATAAACCGCGAACTGGTCTATTACCTTAAAACTGTAAAGAAATACGTTATTCTGTGTGTACGAGGTTTGTAGTTTCTCAGCTGTAGGATGTCCGGTGTCCGCGGGGAACAGGATATCAGGACACGTGACTTGTCCCTTCGTGTGTACCGACCTTTACGTCTGCGAGCGGGCGAGGCGCGGCGCGCGGCGTGATTTTTGTTTCACTTGTGTGGGTTGTTCTTTTATCTTTTGTTTTCCATATTGATTTTTTTTTTTTTTATGCAACGAGCTCCGCTATAAAGAGATACGAGGACGACAGTAACAAATCGCATACAAGTGTATCACAGGCAGCTTTAAGCAGAGAGTGAGCCATTATGCACTAGTCTAGATAAAGCCCCACCCCCCCCCCCCCCCTCCCCCTCCCACCCTGTCCCGGGTTGGGGGAGGAGGAGGAGGGGGGGGGGGGGGGGGTTACTTTGACTAGTGCATTACCACGTACCCCGTCCTAAAATCAAAAATGAATAAAATATCCTGTCTAGACAGTACAGTACAGGTGAAAATATTTATAGATTTTATGATAATTTTACTTGACACGCGCCATCAACAACATCCGCGCCAAGTGCCAAGGCATTTCATACAATTCTTAGTAAGGGGGTCGGGACATGCCTTCAACGTTAATATAGTTGTTTTTACCTGGTAACGCCGAGAAGATATGCCACATTCCCTCGTTGAATATACACAAAATGAGCACTTGATCAAGTCCAAATCCATCTCGTGGATAGGGCGGGAAATACACGTACAGACGTTACACGCAGTTCCTGTCACGCAATTCTTGAGATATCATTATATCACTGAAGGGATTTCATCTATTTCGGTGATACCACATTTGATTTCATGGATTATACACACATTTTGGTATTTCAACGGAACGAACAGAATATTATGCACAAGATTGAAACAAATTGAGTCCGTAACAAGGTAGTAACGACATCAGAATGGCTTCCCGTTGCTGAATCTAAACGGTTCTAACTTGGCCAACTATTCGATGAGCATATAATAAAGAGCTTCCAAGAAAACGAAACCATTAGGTTTTTTTTATTATGAAAAGAAAACATCGTTTCTTTACAGAATAAAAACTAAAAACTTGAATAGAGAATCGGCTGAAGAACCTAAATACGACTGTACGTGCATTTCTACTTGTCACTCATTCACCCCGCTACAGAGGCTCGCAAAATTCAGAGTGACTCGCCGGATTAGAAGCTGTATTTAAAGCGTAGCGTAGTTTGAAATCCTCTATATATCATATTCAAAGAAAATTCATTGTCTTTGATCCAATCAAACAATTTTAAACGAAGATACTGCCATAAACTATGAGTACCTATTTTTCAGCTTTGACTCCGTCAAACTCGACAATAATTCAGTCACTTTAGACATCTGCATATCGGGTGATGGACTTGGTCACCCTTCAAAACTAAAATAATATTGAAAATGAATGTGCATTCGAATTCTTAAAGCAATTATTGTCAGAAAATCTGTGAAGTTCACCGTATTTTCGATTTTAATCGAAAAAAAATCGCCGTGTCACCATATCGTCGTTTGTTCAATAACTGAACATTGCGGATTTTGAGAGTGCGTACTCTCTAACCCAGCATTAACTTTACAGAGATTTTTTTTACCAGATGCAAAGATCTATTGTAAGTCAATCTCGAAATATTTCTAAATTCAAAGAAAAGAAGGCCGCAACTCTGCAAACGGCCATTGCCAGACAGCATTTATCGGGTTTTAAAAAGACCTATTAAAGTAGCGTTAAATAAAAATTCGACAGAAGCGACAAAATATAAATAAAATTAGTTGATTTTGGTTTTAATATGCTGACGGGACTTAGTACTAAAGCAGGTAAAAATATTATCTTTCTACTTAAAATAATTTGCGATTGCGACATGTTACAACATAAGGTATATTTTGCTCTGATTTTGAGCATTTCAGGGGGTCAAACAGTTAGATTGTCATATCTCAAAGGCCTTTTACATTTCAGCCAAACTATTTCACATGGGACATTAGCTAGTTAAGATATAAATGTGTGCCAAGTTTAAAGGAAATCGGAGAGGTGCACTGTAGACTCATCTGCATGGTTTTCACATGGATCCTCTCTTAACATAAACTCGGTTTTGGTCATATTTAGTGTTAGCTTATTAGCAATCAGCCATTTGTTGATATTATCTAAATCATGATTCAGACAAGACTGTAGGGTACTTAGGTCACTACGACCGCATGTAATGTGGGTGTCGTCAGCATACATCCTGGGAAAACAAAATGATAGGCATTTGGTAAGTCATTGATATAAAGTAACCATAGTAGGTGGCCCAGAATTGTACTCTGAGGCACTCCACAATTAAGTGAGCGCTATTAGAGAGTGATCCGTTTACTACACATCTTTGTGTACGGCTATGTAAATATGACTTTCCTCCCTCCACAACAACCAACACGCTAAATTCCAATTAGATCTGTGGATTAGCCGGGTCTAGGAGATGATAAAAGCCAGGACCCGCACTATGTTTGTTTCAGGTTCCGTTAGAAAGTCAGATTTTTTTTATCTTAAACAATTCCACCGCTTCATCTTTCGACCCAAAGAAACTTCTCACCTCTTACATAAACTTTGAAACAACTTGAGAAAGTATAATTTAATGGCATAGAAATAATTCCAGTCAGTTTAAGAAGAATGCCCTTTCGAAGCTAGACTGAACCTTCTTTCTTTTAATGATTCCAGCACAATTCCTTACGAATATCAGCTGAACTAATTGTATAATCAGATTTAGTTATTATTCTTGCAGCACGATTTTGGAGAGTGTAACTTCTTGGCAAGGCCCGATCCAAGGTTATCCCAAACAATAGAGCAATATGCTAAGGGTGGAAGAATCAGTGCATCTCTTGGTACAAAGGGCCTTACTCTCCTAATAGGGTTACTCGTTACCGCGTTCTTACCGAACTGCGTGTCGTTACAAATTTTAAAAATACATTAAGTTTGTTTTGAATTATATTTAGCGCTTACGAAATTCATTTTCATTGCTCAATAAACAATGTTGAACTCGCTTCCGGCAACTTTATTCAAATTTCAAAGGACTAAATCCCAAGAGACTTGATTGAATATATAAAGTACTTGATTATGTCTGATTATGTCTGGTATGTAGTCCGTTTGCACAAACGTCACTAAGACAACGAACGCATAACAGAGCCGACCAATCACAGACTTTCTATTTACGCGTGCCTTTTCATCCTAATCATTATGGAGCAAACGTTTGAAATTCTAATATCGTGAGTACTTCACATGGATTTCTCAAGTCCAAGTTAAATCTGAAGGAAATATCCCCTAAAGTGGTTCAAGGTTTAATGGATAAAATGCTTGGAAGCGTTTTACTAAATGCCTTATTGATCTTGGCTCTTTTTAATTTTGTGGTCAAGGAGTCGAACGGCGAATGCTTCGGGGTGGAATCTACCAAGGGAACTTGTATCCCTGGACCTCGGAATGCTGCGAAAATGTCTCAAAGGACAATAACATCAACGAGTACGTGTGGAAGACCGGTGGCGGAATATTGTCGTGTTCAACCTTTGAATAACTGTTTCAATTGTAACGCGTCGGACCCGAAGACTAGACATCCCGCCGAATACCTCGCAGATCAATCTTTCCCAGTAACTTGGTGGCAGTCGGAGACTTGGTGGCAATGGCACCAAACTCATCCAGAACATCCTCTTCAAGTTAATGTTACCATAAGCTTTAACAAGAGCTACGATCTCACTGGTCAAATAATGCTCAACTTCTATTCTCCGCGGCCGAATCATATGATTTTGGAGAAGTCAACTGACAAAGGGCTATCGTGGCGAACTCTACAATATTATGCTGATAATTGCAAGCGGCGTTATAGCATGAACAGTACGGACCCTACTGGTAAAAGAATCAGCGACTTTGGTGTCTACTGTACGGAAAAATATAGTAAGAATAAACCCCAAGTAGATGGGAGAGTGATTTTTGATTTCTTAACTCGATATACGGAAGAGACTTTTTTTAGAAAAGATGTTCAAAGCTACCTCCATGCGACGGATCTTCGTTTCCGTCTGGAATACCCTGGTACGGATGGGTTCGAAGTTGCAAAGAATAAAGAAACTCTTCGGCAGTATTTTTACGCTATATCAGATACTGAGATCGTAGCGAGGTGCAAATGTAACGGGCATGCACAGTGGTGTGATTACCCGAATTTTAACGGGAAAAATTGTGCCTGCTTGCATGGTACAGCTGGAGACGATTGTGAACGATGCTTACCTCTATATAACAACAGAACATGGCAGCCTGCCTCCTCGAAAACGGACTACAACCCTTGCCAAAGTAAGTCTGATTTTGCGACCATATTATGTTCGTTTGCTTAGCTATTGTGCTTGGTGGTGCCACTTGTACCGAAGGTTAAAAGGACCGGTTAAAATTGATACTATTTAACCGGAGCCTGTTTAACCACTATGTCTTATAAGTTACGGCGCGGCTCGCTAGCACAAAATACTTTATTTAATAGAAATTTCCGCAGTTTCACTCAGTATTAGTAACAGGACATTACTTTCAACACCTAGATTGGTGTTTATACATCCAAATTATAAAGTTTACAACTTTAGTCTAGATGTAACAAAGTTCAAAGCGCCTCCAAAAGTCATAACTCAGGCAGTTTGCAATGTGTACCCATGGATTTCTCGTCTCCACGGAAACATTTCATAATAGTTTTGAAATCGGATTTCACGTTTTCTCATCTCAATATTTGCTGCCTGTGTCAAATTTAACAGAAAGGACTGCTTTCTTGAACAGCACAGTTCTTGGTAGTTAAGTATTAACGCCTCTTTAATTTAAAAATTCTAAAGAAGCCATTGTGTTGACAAATATTTGAATGGTTTTAGACGTGCGTCGTTGCATGTTCATTTTGCTGAAAAATGGCGAGGGAGAAAGTATTTCTGGTAAATGCTCATCCGTACAAAAGACAAAGTCTAACCTGGAATATTGATTGCGTAAAAGTTTTCAGATCTATTTTACCTTTGTTTATTATTGTTTTTGTAATAGGGTGATGTTAAGGGGGCCCGTTCTGGTCAAAATTACGTTAATTATTTTTTTGGTAGCCAGAATTAATTTTATTTATACAAGAATAATTATTTGCATGGGCAAATTATTTTTTCATATGGGCGAATTATTATTTCGTATGGACGAATTATTTTTTCATGTGTGCGAATTATTTTTTCATACAATAATTTCTTGGCATATCCCATAAGCCACTGCGAGCTCGCCCACCACCATGTGCTGTTAATTCAACATGGCGGCTGATGGCATGTGGACAAGTTCCTAAGGAGAGGAATCACTCGCCAGAGAATATATTGTTCACGATCATTCATGGCATCATAGTGCAGAACTTTATGTCATCACGGTTCAATGTCCATCCTGGTTCTCATTCAAGTGCATTCGCCTTCATCCACTTTAATTCAAGTTCATCCGCCTTCAGTGGGATGCTTCTCACCCGGGGGGATTACTCCTGTTTGTGACGTATTATGTATGTGCCGTGGGGGTGGCTCAGGGTTTTAGGGCTCAGTTTGGGCAGGTAGAGTCAGGGTTTTGATCTGATTTTGGCCAGATCAGGGTCAGGATTTGAGTTTGGGTTCAGACAGGGTCGGGGTTCAGTATTTTCAGGCATCAGGGTTTTTTTTCCCCAAAAGGGAGCAATCAGGGTTTTGGAGCTCGGATTTTGGGTCAAACAGGGTCAGGGTTTGAGCCTCTTGGCCTCACATACATACCATTTTTCATGTAAGTAACCCCCTCCCCCCCGGATTTAGATTCTGCAGTGGGGCTTGTATAGCATTTAGCAGGTAGCCCTGCTGGGAGTCGCCTCTCACCAAGTAATTCAATAGCAAAGACAAGGTCCCTGCAGCATCCAACAGATGAAGCCTGTTTTCAATTAGATCATCAAATTATATACGCTCAGGAGACAAAAATAGTCGAAAAACTGACTTTAAATTTAACAAAAATTGACAGAATCGGTTGGCCACCATCTTGGAATGATGAGCAAGACTTATACAGCTTGCAGTGGCTCATGGGATATGCCAAGAAATTATTGTACGAAAAATTAATTCGTGCATACGAAAAAATAATTCGTGCATACGAAAAAATAATTCGTGCATACAAAAAAATAATTCTATTCGAACACATAATGAATAATTTGTCAAACACATAAAATTAATTCTGGCTACCCAAAAATAATTAACGTAATTTTGACCAGAACGGGCCCCCATATGATTCTGTCAACAATTTTCTTTATTTGCACATTGAGCTATAAGTCGTCACTATTAAACCGTAGCCTGAATTCCAGCCGCCTCCTCCGGTTCGTTCCTCCTGAGAGAGAGGTCTGAATCCAATAGCCGAAAATGCTGTCCAGTGACGTCACTACCAGTCACTACCAGAAAACCTGGTAGTGATCTTTGATTGGTTCATATTCTATAATTTTGCATAATTATCATAATTAACTCATCCGAGAAGATGGCAGGATTCACTTTGGACTCGCGATTGTTGATCGTTGAGTTTCAGTGGAGTGATTGTCTTTGGCAAAGACCTTGAATTCGTAAGGAAAACATCTGGAAATGGATTGAAAGTGTCCTGCACAATAACCGGCCGACTGTCCTGTAATCATGTACATTTTATCCCATCGCGTCTGCGGGGTTGTTGATAATCGATTATTTGTTCACACTCGCAGTGGTAAAGAATGTCGCTACTCTCTTCAAGGAACTGTTCTTTCCCGTAAAAGAGTCTTCGTATTTCTTCGAAAATTCTCCATTATCCTTTCATGTTTTTCTACTTTTCTGTTGCATCATTTACATAGGTAATATCTCGTAGCTGTGTCAATTCGAACGGCAGATCGCGAGACAAAGGTCAACAGAAAGACAAAGATCAACTGTACTTTGCCTCCAAATATAATACAAAACGATTTTTAGCTTCGAAAAGGTTTGGCACTTGAGAAGCAAATGGGATGGAGATATATATATATATATTGGTAAGGCTTTTATTTTGGCCAGCATGATCTCAAATAATTTCTCAAGGCGAGTGATCCTTTGTTTTTGTGACCCACGAACTGTTTAATACTACCGCCGTGACAGTTTTATTTGCATAAATTAAATTGTTAATCCGCCTTGACGTCACTGGATGGCATTATCGGCTATTGGATTCAGACGTCTCTCGGGAGGAATGAACCAGAGGAGACGGCTGGAATTCAGGCTACACTAACCGTACAAACCACAGGGATCCCAGTAACCCAATCAAGAAAAAAAACGCCTGGGACAACACATGTTCCTCACTGTTTGTTTTGCTTTTATCAAATTAATGGCTTACAAAACTGCTAAATTAATTTATTTTTTTAAGTTAACTCATGTCACAGCTCAAACAAATTCCGCGATTAGGCCTCTAATAATAATATTGAACTTATCATATTTTTATTTTTATTTTGGTTCTTCAATCATTTAATAACTGTGAATTGATGCACACATTGTGCTACTTGGGTTGTAAAACCAAAACCAAAACCAAAGTAATGACAGGACTTGCTCCGGAGCAAGTAAAACACAATGAGGCAATCACGAACTGAAGTAATTCACGATTGGTTTAAATTTACTTCGACCAATCACGAGGAAAAGTAAAAGGAATCGCAGATGGCATGATGGCCAAACATTTGGTTTTAGTTTAGCACAGAGTTTAGCACTTGATTGGCTGATAATCACAAAACATTTTCCACAGCCAATAGGAAAACTGAGCAAACGCAAAACCAAAGCAATCGCGGGTTGCTTTCGACACTCAATGAAATCCGCTCTAATACATTTATTGCATTCTTGTGATTGCAGAATGTGAATGCTACGATCATGCTGATAGCTGTGTGTACAAGGCTCAAACTGGTTTTGGAGTATGCGAGAACTGTAAACACAACACAACTGGGTTGCTCTGTGAAAAATGCCAGGACAAGTCCTACCGTAACGTAAACCTGTCTCTCAACCATCCCAAAATATGTCCTGGTAAGTGTTTTCAGGATAAACATTCTATATTTATTGGAATAATGATTAATACAGTATATGTAATCATCTCTGTGGTTTTTGGTGCAATTAAAGATAAATACTGTGGGTGATATTTCAAAATTTCATAAAAAATATAATTTGTGCCATTTGAGAAATATCACGAGTGGTATTTATTGTTAATTTCACCCAAAAAAATCATTTCTTGACTAATGTATTTACAACAGCAAAAGAATGCATACAGTCGAGGAAACAATACAAGTGCAGGCAAAGCAACCATTTTTTACTCATGGATGCACACATGTGCAGGAACAAGTTATTGGGTTTATGTGGATTTGATTTCCAAGCGTGGCATTAAGTCCGAGCATGGCATTAGCTCCGAGTGTGGCATTAACTCCAACCATGCCGTTGACTTTACCAAATGACGTTTGTTTTTCCGAAGATATATTGATGGATGTTTGTGATAGCTAGCTGTGAATGGGATATGCGATTTCCTTAACTGATATTAATAATACTCCCTTAATATTACTGGCAGGTGGCTCAAACCTGGATAGACATGGTAGTGGATCCCTATCAATCACTTACTGGTGATGACGTAACAATGACGGCATCGGTCACATGATTTTAAGTACATGCCTGTATCCCTCATTTCTAATGCCAGACAGTTCAAACTTGGACAGGCATGGTATTGGGTCCCCACAAATCACTTAGTGGTGATGATGTCATCAGTCACATGATTTTAAGTACATGCCTGTATCCCTCATTTCTAATGCCAGACAGTTCAAACTTGGACAGGCATGGTATTGCGTAGCTTGTGAATACAGCCATCTCGCATTGGGAACCACAATCAAAACGTGGCCCCTGAGGGAGACATCTGTGTCTTGGGACAGAAAATTCCATAGTGATGACGTTTCACGGCCAGGATCTGGTTGCATTATTTGATTGGTTAGTATATTAATTATCGATATACTGACCAATCAAATAACGCAACCAGATCCTCATCAGTATGGAATTTTCTGTCTCGATGCAGACGTCTCTCTTGGGGGCCACGTTTTGATTGTATTCACAGGCTAGCTATTGGCTCCCATGAGTCACTTAGTGGTGAGGTGCCGTTAGGGGCCCTATGTTTATTTCATTGAATCAGAATGAGACTACTAAAGACACTAAAGACTGTTGCTATGGCAACCCTGAAATTGCACTGAATTTCAACTTTCTGAACTGAATTACAACTTTGCACTGAATTAACTGGAAATTGGGCTGCTCTCAGCCAATGAGAATCGAGACATTTTGTTGAGTATACATTTGTACACAATTATATAGACTATGCTAATGATGTTACTCTTTTTTCCAGCCTGCAACTGCTTCCAGCAAGGTATCATTAATAATGGCACATGTAACTCCACTACTGGTCAGTGTGAATGCCGTCAGAATGTGACAGGACGGCAGTGTGATCACTGTGCAGCTACATTTTGGGGGTACACTCTTCCTCCTATAGGATATTGTACAGGTAAATTGCATAAATGTTTACATTTTAAGTAACAGATACAATATGAGTAGACAAATTGTAACTATACAGAATTAGTAGCCATGCTTTATTGGATTTACAAACTCAAGCTGGAGGTGAAATGAAACTAAATTATATAAAAAAATATAATTTATGAAATTTTGATTGAAATGCAAATTAGAGTTCACCACGTCACTATAGTAAAATATTGTGTTTGACTTAAAATCTTTTTTCTGCTTACTCGCACGACTGGCATAATGTACAAACTAAGCAAAGCCACCAACAGATGTCAAATTGGTTAGCAACATGTCAATTTCTACTTACAGTACTCTTTGAAAATATTACAACAGGGGAAGTGAAATTTCACCTGAACAAGTGATATTACGGTAACCATCGTCTTTTAGGGGAAGTTTCACTTGTTCAGATGAAATTTCACTTCCCCTGTTGTAATATTTGGAACAGTACTGTAGCATTGTGACCAATCAACTGGTGCAATGAACACAAAATCAGACACCATTAAATGCATCACCTGAATCTGCAGTATATAGGTGTTGGAAACTTTTAAAGTTACATATTAAATTTACAGTTTGAATACCAGTACATAGTATATAGCTAATTTAAGAGGCACTAGCTCTCAACTGTGATCCCTAGCATGTTATTGTTCTGTGGGCCTGTTCTTTACTCTGCCATAATGTCCTGTGGGACTGCTTCATGTATAGTTTACAAAACGAGCAGCAGGGTTTTATCAGATTTAAAACATGAGGGCACAGCCCAAGTGTTTTAGATCTGATAAAACACTAGCTGCTGTGAGTTTTGTAAACAGCTTAAAAACGTCTACCAGTAAATGTACATTGTATAGGGTCATGTAATTCAGTTATTTTAATAGCGATATGACCTATTTTGGTGGTTAAAGTTCATGTAAATTAGGATGAAATCTATATCACATTTATAGGTCACTTCTTGCTCAGTAATTTCCTTTGTTTTTGCTTCATTAATATTCATGAGTTTTTAAGTAACTATTCAAAATGCTTCAATCTATAATTTATTTTCTGTGAAGGAGGAAAAGGCATACATGTACTAGGCATGGGAAGGATTGCAGTTTAGAGTGGCTCTTTCATGCAAATTAAGCTTTTTCATGTTTTGCAGATGTAATACTTCTACATCGATCATTGCAATGTACTGGCACTTTTTTGGTCAGAAAATTCCCTGGTGAAAATCCTGGGCAGGATCCTGGGCAGGATCCTACAGGATCCTATTCAGGATCCTACATAGGATCCTCTACAAGATCTTGAATAGGATCCTGTAGGATCCTGTGTAGGATCCTGCACAGGATCCTGCCATAGTAAGCTAGAGGGGAAATTATGGGGGGGGGGGGGGGGGGGGGGGTGGGGGTCATCAAAAATTGAGCATGACATTTTTCAGTTAATTCTTATAAGGATTCTGTTCCTAGAAAGATTATATATTTTTTCAAGAATTTCCTATGTCAGGATTCAATTCCTATAGGATGCTACTTGGATTCTTATTCATGCATATATATGTAGAATCCTATTCAATTAAGAGCTGCATTTTCCTGCATGTACATGTATATATAGGATCCTATTCAAGATGCTGTTCTTATGTAGGATCCTACTCAGGTTCCTGTATAGGATCCTACGTAGGATCCTATTTAAGATGCCGTTCCTATGTAGGATCCTACTCAGGATCCTGTATAGGATCCTACGTAGGATCCTTTTCAGGATCATATTGAAGATGCTGTTTCTATGTATATATAGGATCCTACTCAGGATCCTGTGTAAGATCCTTTTCAGGATCCTATTCAAGATGAGGTTCCTATCTAGGATCCTACTCAGGATCCTGTATAGGATCCTACATAGGATCCTTTTCAGGATCATATTTATTCAAGATCCTGTTCCTACATAAAATCCTATTCAGGATCTTGTTCCTACATAGGATCCTATTTAGGTTTATGTTCCTACATGTATGTAGGATCCTGAATGATCCTATTCAGGATCCTATTCCTACATAGGATCCTATTCAGGATTATGTTCCTATGTAGGATCCTATTCAGGATCCTATTCCTACCTAGGATCCTATTCAGGATCCTGTTCCTGTTCAGGATCCTGCTCAGGATCCTGTCCCTGTGTAGGATCCTACAGGATCCTACAGGATCCTGTCCAGGATTTGCACCAGGGTTAGCACAGAGACTTTTAAGATCACCAAGTTGTAACTAATGTTAAAACTAAGGTCTACTGTATTTTCAGAGTCTGAAGTCTCTTATATAATATTGATTGCTATATATGCATGTGCAAATCTATAACTTACAAACATTGTAATCCACAGAATGTCATTGTGTTGGGAATGGAACAGTTAATGGGAATCTGAGCTGTAATCAGTACACTGGCCAGTGTACATGTAAACCAAACGTTCACGTGCAGACATGCTCCCAGTGTAGACACGGATTCTACTCCTTCCCAAAGACTATTGCTGATGACTGCCATCAGTGTAACTGTGATTATGGAGGCTCTGTTCTGGAGATTTGTAGCAAATCTAGTGGTATGTACAATGTAGGTCGTACTGGTTCACAAAAACACAGAAAAGACAATTAATCAATAATAATAAAATTTTAAGGCCAAATAAAAACACTGTATACAGTAATGTTACACTACATTGTATGTCTTAAAAAAAGACACGGTCAGGAGGTATAGGTACTAAGTTTTTTTTTGTTCTTGCCAGGAAACTGTATTTGCAGAAAGAATATCCAAGGACCACGGTGTACCATCATAACCCCAGGTTATTTCACTGGAAGCTTTTCACACTTAAAATATGAAGCTGAGTTTGCAATGGGGAACTACATCCACACAGCAAATATTGTTGACTTGGATAGGTACTTCACTGGAATAGGTTATGGAAGAATCAACACTGACCAGTTCATTAACTTTAGGGTTAAGACAAATATGTCTTTAAGGACCTACATAGTGATGCGATATACTAACATGACGCCAGGAAATGTCACCTTGAAGGTCCACATTACAGGGAACAGCTATGCAAACTGCTCGGCAGTCAACATTACTCTTAATATAACAGGACTGAAAGCTGGTAATGGCCAGGCATGGCGGTCGGCCCACTCGATGCACATCTGCAAAGGACAGCAATACAACTTCAATGTTTCGTATCACAATGGAGCATCTGCAAATACATCCATCAAAATAGATTCCCTGATTTTATTACCAGATGTTACTGATACTAGGGTTTACAGAATGGCAAATACAGAAGGTGCTGCCCATGGAATTAATGTCACTACTATCATTGGCTGCTGGAATAATGCGTTAACATTAGGTTCATCGCAACAAAGTCAACCCATCTGTAAAAACGTCTCATTCTCAGCAATGGCTGAGGTTTTCGATGGTGCCTTGGGTAAGTTAAGAAGTAGAATACTAGGTTTATGATTGTATTATACCCCATTCACACAAACTAAACCTGTTTAATTAAACTGAGTTTATCTAGCCCCTATCTTGAACATGTTTGGTTATACAGGGTTAAAACTACCTCGAACAGGTTGTTTAGTTAAACTGAGTTTATCAGTAGCCCCTATCTTGAACATGTTTGGTTATACAGGGTTAAAACTACCTCAAACAGGTTGTTTAGTTAAACTGAGTTTATCAGTAGCCCCTATCTTGAACATGTTTGGTTATACAGGGTTAAAACTACCTCAAACAGGTTGTTTAGTTAAACTGAGTTTATCTAGCCCCTATCTTGAACATGTTTGGTTACGTACAGGGTTAAAACTACCTCGAACAGGTTGTTTAGTTAAACTGAGTTTATCTAGCCCCTATCTTGAACATGTTTGGTTACGTACAGGGTTAAAACTACCTCGAACAGGTTGTTTAGTTAAACTGAGTTTATCTAGCCCCTATCTTGAATGTGTTCAGTTACACATGGTTAACACTACCTCAAACAAGTTATTTACTAGGTACATACTAGGTACATACTAGTTTAGCATCAGAAAACATGCAGTCTAGATCTGAACATATATTATTTTAAACTTGTTTAATTTAACAGCTTAAATTTTAAACATGTTTAAGCGTTGGTGTAAATGGATTTACAGTGTGTGCAAACATATATTCATCATAAAACTCTAAAGAACATTCAATATCTCTTGAACAATGACAAATAGTCTTCACAATTTCACAAGGATTTTCCATTGCAATGTTTTGCTGATATAGAAAACATATTTTGTAGTGCACGTGGAATCCAAGCTAAGAAATCAAGAATTCCGATTGGCTGTACCATCTAGTTTTTTCCAATATGGTCTGCTCTACCAGACCTGATGCACCATCATTATGCAATCAGGTAGAAACGGGCGACCTGAGATGAAAGTATGGTATTAAGCCACCTATTCTTTGGCTTGAAAGCACAAGACTCGTACAGTTTGTCTTTTTGCGAAAACAGCTTTCATGAAAATGTAGCTGATTGTTTCCAGTTATTGGTCACCTAACCAAATAACTCCTGAGAACCCTGGACAATAGAATTTCCTTTTATTTTTATTTTTTTTGTAAACATTTGGCAATCTTTTGTAAGACCAATAAGAAAATGAATACAAAGCATGATATGTTTGTTTCCATAAACTTTGTACAGTTCTCAAGACTAGTCGACTTTTGATGGAAGAAAGGCTGGCAGATACATAAGTTACATGAAACTAATGGCCATTTGAAATAGAAGTAAAACTGTTATTCAGTAAACACTCGTTGGTCAGTCCATATAGAAGAGTAATCCATTGGTTTTAAGAGACTGTGGACTTCCCCCTAAAGCTGTTTTGAAACCTCTGGGAATTTATTTTTTTTCCTCATGGCTCAAAAAATATTGTGCCTGATAGTTTGGGATAGTATATTTTCACATCAGGCAAGTACTTTTTGTCAATCACTTGCCCAACAGGCAATTGCTAGAAGTTTGTGAAAATGTTGACCAAAATTTGGGCTACATGTACATGTACATTGTAGTTCAAAATTGCCTTGGGCAGGTAAAACTCAAGAATTTACATTAAGCTGAAATGTTTATATATATATATTTTTCAAGCCCTACCCCTGTGCCATGTTTATGCAGTGTTCTTACAATTTTGTTGCTATAATAGCTTGTCGATGTAACAGTACTGGAACAAGAATGAACACAACCTGTGACCAATATGGAGGACAGTGCCACTGCCAGCCTGGTGTGACAGGAAGAATGTGTGACCGCTGCATGCCTGGTTACTATGACTTCTCGTCACAAGGCTGCAAACGTAAGTCAACGCATATCAGACTTTCATGAGTTTCGCAAACTTTTGCCACAACTTCATGGATTAAATATTTTTTATGTCCAAAGAAGACTGGCCCATCGAAATTAAGGAAAATGAGTTCCTAATCTACAGTGATTAATTAGACCCCTGACACCAACGTCATGAGTTCATTGTGTGCCTGTCCTTGACCCCCACCATAGGAATACACCTACATTGTTTCATTATTTTGTTCTTTTATCCACTCAGTTACCTTCTTGGGAGCACTTTATATTACACTAGTGATGTCATGTGCAGTGGGTCTACAGGAAACACTGTCTATTGTAATGTACTGTCCAGTTTCAGCCAATCATTAATAGATGTACTGTCCAGTTTCAGCCAATCATTAATAGATGTACTGTCCAGTATCAGTCAATCGTTAATAATGAGCATCATGTTTATAAAAAAGCACACTAAAGATTATTCCGTTGTGGTTCTGATTGCTGACATAACACAATGTCAAATTTTAAGTAAGCATGATTTTGAGTGAATAAAGTAGACTGTGAAAGTCACTGATTAGTTGTTGATCATAATGATTAGGAAGGGCTTTTAAGACATTACAGTGTGACTACAGAAACTGCGACCACTTTAAGACAATGAGAACCAATCACATTGCAGAATGAAAACAAACATTCCAACTTATGGTTATTTGAGCCAATCAGTGTTGAGTAAAAGACAGTAGCATTTCAACTTGCTCGAGATTTGTGTGGTAAAAGGCAAATTTTGTGGATTAGTTCTGAAGACTAAGTTTTTTGAATGAAGATATGCTAGAATTTGTATTTTTAGATACTTTATTTTCGTTTTGCAATGTGTTTAGCTCTTGTTGTCTAAGTGGCCCTGGTTTCAGTAGTTGCACTGATGTTGGAATTGAATGCCTTTTCTTCAATCAGCTTGCAACTGCAGTTCTCGTGGGTCATCTCAGCTGGTATGCGACCCAGTGACTGGCCAGTGTCCATGCAAACCAGGTGTTGTCACACGCACCTGTGGACAGTGTAACCACACTATGTATGGCTTTACCACTGGTAAAGGGTGTGTGGAGTGTAAGTGTAATGCAAGTGGCTCAGCAGACATGCAGTGTGATGACTTAACAGGTAACTGCACATGTAAGAACAGCACAACAGGAGCTAAGTGTGACCAGTGTCGCAGGACATTCTTCAATTTCACTACAGCAGGCTGCCAGTAAGTGTGTTTTTATACTTCACTAGTACTGTAATGCACCAGTTAATTGTTTCCTCAGAGGGAGACATTCAGATATTAGGACACCCAGGGGATTTATGGTCACATTTTATGACCAGGGCATAGATATACAATCATGTAATACGAATTTAAAGTAAAGACTCACATCAGTTTTCCCAACTATAAACAACAAGTCATAAATCTTATCCCAGATACAACATGTATCCCCAATATCCCCTAGTTCAGTGGCATAGGGAGGTTCCGAAAAGTATTTTTTTTTTTTTTTTGGGGGGGGGGGACAAAAATAATACATTACTGTTCCATAACTTTGTAATTTGATTGTGGGGAGACGAGAGGGAGACTGGGGAGGAAAGAAAGATTCTCTACGCCCTCTTTCCTCTTAGAAAGACAATAGTGAAACGATTTCAACGTCACGGCATGTCATACAGTAAATGCATTGTAAGTCATTGCCATAAATTGCCCACTCATACGAAATCTGCTCTATTGTGTAATATGCATAGAATCATGCAAGCACAGGCAAAACCAACACTACCCACAGAAGTCGCTTTCTAAGTGTTCTAAATATTTTGAAATGGGCATAGGCTTACATCGTATTCCCGTTAAGTAGACGTACTAATCAGAGTTCTTGTTCACAGGCCATGTAACTGTCATACCGGTGGATCCGAAGACCTGCAGTGTGACCTACAGTCAGGTGTGTGCCTGTGTAAGACTAACGCACAGGGATTGAAATGTGATCAATGTAAGAATGGTACATACAACAGTGATGTCAACAATCCTGATGGCTGTGCACCCTGCTTCTGTTATGGCCGCTCCAGCACTTGTACCTCTGCTCGTGGCTTTGTACGAACCTTCCTCGAGTCATACCTTGAGACAGATGAGTGGAGTTCAGCAACTGAAGGGCCCATATCTTTTACAAAAGTCCCTGGTGATGGACTTAAAATTACTTTTGCATCATCGAACACTTTAACAATGACGTTCCCCAGTAATTTTACAGAAAATCAAGTCAATTCCTATGGGGAGTTACTCGTTTTTGAATTGAAACACACATCGAATGGAGTGCTTGATGTTAAGTGGTTTCTGGAAATCGAGCGTTCCATAGCAGTGAAAGTCAGGTTCCTTGTTCAACCACCAGCATCAACCAACATAACAACTTATTATGTACGCCTACACGAGGCGTTTGCTGAAACAAATATCACAGCGTATGCACTACAGAGTATTCTGGCTGATATATTTAACATAAAACTGAGGGCCGAGTTCGGTTCATCTGGGTCAGTGATATTCAAGAAGGTACAGTTACACACAGCTAGTAAGAACACGAATGGAATCCCAGTGGGACATGTGGAGAATTGCACGTGCACAAAGTCGAATTATACTGCCCTCTCCTGTGAGCTATGCAGTGAAGGTGAGTGTAAGAGCCTAGCTGTTTACATGGAGGGAGGTTAACCATAACACAAGGGCTATCTTCATTGTATTGTTAGTAATCCCTCAATATTTTTTTGCATTAGGATCAACCTCCCTTCGTGTAAAGAATACTTAATAATAACTTTATTGATAGTGACATGGCATTGAAAGTATATAAAGCGTATATCCTCCCTCATTTTGACTAGCCCTCTTTTAATAGGAATCAATAATACCTTATCAGATAAGTTAGAGCATACTAACTATTATGTACTCACAACTCTTTTTAAGATACCTATTAATTAATAATAACCTATTAGTTAATATGAACAGATTTTGTCACAGTATAATTTAGAATCTATTAAGCATAGGCGCTGTGCGCAATCTCTTACACTTATTTATAAAGGTTATCGTAACTATATAAGTAATATGTTTAGTATCAAAAATGTACTTCATACAATCTTCGTGGCAATGGAAGTAGACTTACTCAGCCGGCCCCCAATACTAGTTTCAAACACAGATCTTTTTCGTATATTGCATGCCGATTTTGAACAAACTACCTACTCATGTCAGGGAGGCTCCAAATCTTAAAAGCTTTGCTGCAAAGCTTAAGAAACTTAAACTAGGTCAAGACGAGTGCCGTTGTATCGAGTGCGCTAGCTAGTGCTAGCCAGTTCATGACTCCATTCAGTACTATTGATGTCATATATATTATCTTAGGATTATTTTCATAGATTTTTAATTGTACTTGTAGGTTAGTTACATGTAATGCATTTTTCGTAGTTTTTATAATGATACTATTGAAACTGCTCTAGAATCATACTTCCATAGTTTCCCAAATTAATTAATGATGCTTTGTAGATTTATTGTAGATACACGTACATTTTTGTAGCGAGCTTTTTTAAGGCTCAGTAATGTCACGTGGTTAAATATAGCTTATCTTATATTTAGAACAATAGAGAGACACACTGATTGCCAGTTATACATTTTTTCAAGGGAACATGAATCAGTAGTAATCCAATTGACTTGTGAATATTTTTGGGGGGATATTTGTTTCCTTTTGGATAATACTAGATCTGAGCAAGTTTCTATTTTATTATATAGCAACACAAAAGATCTCACTAAACATGAAAACGCTGGTACAATTGTTTCAAGTCTATTTTTCCAACAGTAACGCACTTTCATTCTTGACATGTTTTGATTCCACTTTAGTATCTTTTTGCAAAACGAACCCATTAATTTTTAGAATTGCTACAGTTTCGTTATACTTTAGAGGATTTCAAAGTGTAGTCGTAGCTTCTCACTGTGCGACTACTGTAACCAGGGCCACATAGACAACGAGAACCAATCACATTGCAGAACGGAAACAAAGCATTTCAACTTGCGGTTATTTCAGCCAATCAGTGTCGAGTAGAAGACAATAGCATTTCAACTTGCGGTTATTTCAGCCAATCAGTGTCGAGTAGAAGACAATAGCGTTTCAACTTGCGGTTATTTCAGCCAATCAGTGTCGAGTACAGGACAATAGCGTTTCAACTTGCTCGAGCTTCCATCCTGTGGAAGGCAATTCTGAAGTCGAAGTCTTTTGAATGAAGAAGATCACGTGGATATATATTCGTAGTTTGGAATACTTTATTGTTGTTTTGCAATGGGTTTGTTCTCGTTGTCTAAATGGCCCCGATTACAGGACAATATAATTCTTATTTCATACTGATTCGAGTAGGTAAATAACGGGAGTAGCATGAGAAATACGATGCATTAAGGTCTTAATGTTAACAATAAGGGCAACATAATGTCTGTGTGCATCAGCCAAAGTAGCGCAAGGCTTTCGAGTTGGCTGTTGTAATTAGGAACATAAAATAAGCTGAGCTCACTTACAAATTACAATGGAATATGAGGAAACAATTTAAAGTAATTAGCATGCGTAACATTGATAATATATACTGGGAAGAGAAGAACAGGCTTGACGCTAGAGTGGTTGCACTGTAAATACAACATACGATATGCAATAAAACTGTGTTCATTCTAGGGTGCAATTTTGCAATATTCTCACATTACTAATATTCTCACAACTCATTATCACTAATGTTCAACATGAATGCAACACTTTTCACATTCATAGAATGAATGAGATTCTGTATGACACTAAATCAGCCTTTTTGAGATACAAGTCTCACATAATTTGAGATGCCCCACCTTTGTTTCTAGAATTAACACTGATAAAATGTATTTTGTGTCTTCTGCAGGATACACACGCACCACTCCGCGAACACCAAGATTTGGTTCTTGTGAGTTGTGTCGCTGTACTGGCCGGTCCAAAAAGTGCGATGGAGAGACGGGAGTGTGTAGGGACTGTAGGATGGGATCCGAGGGTACCTTCTGTGAACGATGCCAGAAAGGCGTAGATAACACTACAGATCTAGAGTGTACCCGATGTTTCCCAGAGTTCTGGGGACTCAAACCCGACTCCAATGGGTGTGCAGGTAATAATTTGTTTATTTACTATATGTAGTGAAATAGTATAGTAACCTCTTAAAAATTCGTGTTTTTAATATGAGAAACTGCCTTGGTTCTCTATTAGTACGTGTCTCAAAAAATAGTAACTCGACTCAAGATTCTATTTGAAGGTTTTACATTGTATGTATCCGCTTACGTATCCGCAATATCTTTGGTATCGTATAGAGAGAGGCTGACGAATTATCTTTCATTCTCGAGTAAACTCAGTCTGTCCTCATAGTTGTTCACTCTTGGTATTTTACGCTGTCTTTTATATTTTAGCCTTCGTCTGCGTAATACCGACCAAAAGCTTGTTCCGACCCCCAGCGTAGTTTCGGATTATTTATAATCGATTCTGATTAGCTTTTACTAATGCTCATTCTTACACGTCTTCTGGTTGGCCATTCAACTGTCACCAGCCTTCTTGCGGCTTGTCAGAGGCCGCTCGGTTTTGTTCACTTGGGAACTTTGTGCATGAGAACTCTAGTCTATTACGACCTCTCGTTAAACTTTTGAGGTACCCAATCAGATAATTTAGGTGTTTGTTTTTCTATTCTGAGAACTCGACTAGAACTCGATAGATTTAACCGATATGCATTGCCGACCAGAAGTGGCGGAAATTTGCTTGGAATGATTATGTCGAGTGTGTATGTCGAATAATTATCTAAAAAACTTGAAACACCGCCTATGCACGTAACACTGAAATGGGTTGTACGAGCCCGAGTGTTGGTCCGGCCAATGTTTTGTACCTTGACCTCCCATGACGGGATCATCAGAAAGACAAAGTGTAGTGAATGGTTATAATGATAGTAATGATTTGTTTTCAGAGTGTGATTGCCTTCTACCCAACACGTTGTATGGCAACAACACCATATGCAACATGACACACGGACAGTGTGTGTGCAAAGCTCGCATCTCGGGTCGAACATGTGATCGCTGCCACGAGAACGCCTACAACACAACGAGAGGATGCATTGGTAAGTATTCTACTTTCTTTGAAAACCTCTTGAGAATGAAGATGTTTGGGTTAAATTCCTTTTTAAATTCGAAATTGTCTTTTTTTTCTGTCGTGATGGTCTCTTGGTATTCTTTATTTATCAAGTGACGTCACATCCGGTTCATCCGGGACTTCAGATTTCCAGAGACACTTTTGCTTCCTGTATTATGCTGGCTAGTAATGTCGCCAACTCCACTCTAATAGTATATGTATTTCACCCCTAGACTGTCCCGAGTGTTATTGGCTGTTGCAAGTTGATGTGAACAAACTACGAACTGAGATAAAGAGTCTGAACCAGCTTATCGAACGTATAAAAAATGGCGACATCGGTGACGTCACGTTCGCTATGAAACTCAAGACTTCGATTACGACAGTTGGTTCTATTGCCAGAAAGGCTACTAATTCGACAGGCGTTGAAGAGAAACTCTTCCAGGAGCTCATGAAATTGAACCAGACTCTTAACCAATTAGAAAGGACCCTCAAAACGGATGTGACGTCAGGAGTGATGGCACTGGGAAGTGTCTCGGCGGCTACGCATCAAGACCGGAACAAGACGCAGGATTTGATTAGACTCACAACTGATCTTATTTGGTATAGTTATAATATTCTGAACACGAGTATAGAGTCAGCAGTGAACAAAGCTTTGAGTACCTCAACCTACCTTGCTGGATTAGTTCCAAGATTTTCTGACTTGGGGAATGTGACTTCTACAGTCGCCGCGCAGCAAAATAAAACTGGGATGGACGTCCTGAATAAGACGTCAACCGCCGAGGGTCTGGTACAGAGTGCTGATGCAATCTCACGCCAGGCCATAGTGAACCATAACGAAACCTCAAAGATGACCAGACTGCTGCAGACTCAAGCTCAAGCTATTAAGAACTTAAGTATTCAGACTAACACCACGGCTCATCAGCTAAATGCTAACGTATCAGTTGTACTAAGTAATGCCATCAGAACTTTGGAAGCAGCTAATGCATTCAACCCTGACAACAGCGCAGCCGTAACTGAGGTTATGTCTGCTACAAAAGCTGCAAAGGACAATGCTTCATCTGTTATCAACACGGTGAAGACGTTAACGCAGAACTTCTCAAGTCTTGTAGCGGACTCCGAGAAAGCAAGCACGGGCACAGCTACACTGGTGGCAGCGGTGAAGAAACTGGGGACCTCAGGGAAAAGTATTCTTGTAGAAGCACAGCGAGCACAGACTGAGGCTCAGCGAGCAGTGGACTCTGCTGCGCAGACTCATAAAGATGCTCTCGAGATGCGTCAGATTTTACTGACGTTTGAACAGAAGGCGAGCGAATCTGAACAGCTAGCAAAGCTGGCACTGGCGCGGTCTAAAGAAGCTAATCGTACCAGCATGAGTGCTATAGCGTACTCACAGAGAGTCAACGCCTCCATACAGGCCACTCTTCGCATTGCTACTCAAGGTCTTGCCATGGCTACAAGAGCACTGAATTCAGCGAGAACAGAGAATCAGGTACGTTTGGCTTGGAGACGGTCTTATTTACACTCGTTCTCAATAACACGTGCAGGTTCGAAATTGAATTTCCAACGGAAAACGTCAATTTGGTGGATGTCACTCAACTATATTTCTATAGACCCTATGCATAAAGCTGGAACCTAATTTACATAAATTCAAAATTTTAACATTTAAAGAAAAATTGACACTGTAACCTGAAAGAGCAAGTACAAGTTATTCATCATATGCAATTTAATAGTTTTATCACAAATTCCTCCAAAGTTATTACCATTTAAGGTTCAGGAAAAACATGAAAGCGAGGCTGGTAGGGCCATGGCTGACTATTTTCATACAAATCTCTCTTATTTCAAAAGTGTATTACTCTGAAGCAATGTAACTTATGGCACTCAAATTTCACAGTATTACTTATTTTTGCATCTTCTTTTACGTGACAATGTTGGTTTTCACAAATATTCATTGCTGACAGGAGAAATCCAGTTATAATCAAAATGTCCTTTATGCATAGGGTATATGGCAACACTGGTCTGCATGCTAAATAAAACGTCGCCATACAACTCCCAGATGTGGAGGAAACATAAATAGTGTAGTAGTGTAGTAATTTGAGGCGACATAGGTAGAGATATGGCGGATACTAAGCCGAAAAACGATTGTTATTTGCTTGAATTCCTCACCGAAATGTCAGTCGAGAGTGGAGAGCATTGCCGATAATCCATGTCCTGAGAGTTTCAAAAAAAAAATTTGCCCTGTGGAATTTTGTATCCATGCTGGGAGCTCGTCGAGGTACAGCTCGAGGGTATTGCTCGATAAAACCTCTTATAAGGAGCATATCTGCAACTGAATGAATAAAAATAACTATAATTCTTTTTCCAAGACCTTTGAAGCTATATAAACAATCAAATTTCTTATACAGAATTTCTTATGCAGAACTTGCTAACAACTTTGCTGAGTTTTTTAAGGGAAAAATTATGGCTATTAGGCATCAATTGTCCAACGACAGTTCTACGGATCCGTCCTTGTATGATGGCTCGTGTCAGTCTGAATTACTAGACTTTAATCTAATCACTACTAGTGAACTCAGCGCTCTATTGGGAAGGATGACTCTAAAATCGTGTGTTTTAGATCCTGTACCAAGTTGCTTATTAAAAGACTGTTTGGGTGAATTACTACCGATTATTACTAGAATTGTCAACATGTCACTGGAGAGTGCGACTGTTGCTGATGAATTAAAGGAGGCTGTCATCTTCCCGTCACTCAAGAAACCATCTTTAGATTATGAGGTGTTTGGTAACTTTAGACCTATATCAAACCTGAAGTTTATTGCTAAGACCACTGAAAAAGTTGTAGCATTACAACTTGGTTCTTATTTGCATGACAATGGCCTCTATGAGTTATTTCAATCTGCTTATAAGATACATCATAGCACGGAAACTGCTCTCGTTCGAGTACAGAACGATATATTACTAGCGATTGATAACGGCCGTGCTGTTGTACTACTACTTTTGGATTTATCGGCTGCATTTGATACTGTGGACCATTGTATATTGCTATCTAGACTGTCCAGTCGATTTGGAATTAAGGGTAATGCGCTTCTCTGGTTCTGTTCCTACTTAAGTAATCGCAAGCAGTCTGTTCATGTTGAGGGTCAGTCTTCTTCTAATTATTGTTTGGACTGTGGAGTACCCCAAGGGTCTGTACTTGGACCTGTGCTTTTCTCACTCTATATAGCACCGTTGTCTGACATTCTGCGTAAGAATAATATGTCGTATCACTTGTACGCTGACGATACCCAGATTTATGCTACGTTTACTTCTGATGATTCTGCTGATATGATGTTGACTAAGATGCGTATTGAAGAATGTGTGACGGACATTGACGCCTGGATGTCTGCTAATAAGCTGATGCTGAATAAAGACAAAACTGAACTCTTAATTATTAGCTCGCGCTTCCGTCCTCGCCCGTTATTTGATTCTCTTAAAGTGGTTGATGAAGTTATTTCGCAATCTGACTCTGTTAGAAATATTGGTGTCTTGCTTGATAACAAGCTTAATATGACTACACATGTCAGTGCTATTTGTAAAGTTTGTTTTTATCATATTCGAAATTTAGCTAAGATCAGGAAATATCTCTCCTATAGAGATATGGAGATTCTTATTAACGCTTTTATTACGTCCAAACTTGATCACTGCAATGCTCTCATATGGTTTGCCTAAATATCTGTTGCAGAAGATTCAGTATGTACAAAACTCGGCAGCCCGTCTTATCACGTGTACTCGCAAATATGACTCGATTACGCCTTGTTTAATTCAGCTACACTGGTTACCTGTGGAAAAACGAGTAATATTTAAGATTCTATTGCTCACGTATAAATCCCTCAATGATTTGGCTCCTGTCTATCTTAGTCAATTATTACACCGCTATGTTCCTACTAGACAGCTACGCTCTTCTTCTGCCAATAATTTAGTTATCCCTACCTATAAGTTAGAAACTTATGGCTGTCGTGCCTTTTCCGTAGCTAGCCCCATCCTGTGGAACAGTTTGCCCTATGATATTAAAACTTCTGGCACTATTTCTATTTTTAAATCTAAGCTTAAGACTTATCTTTTTAAATTAGCTTACAATTTATAAGTATTAATTCATTATTTTGTGTATCCGTTTTGTTAGACTTATTTTAGTATTATTGATTTTAATCACTATTAGCAGCTTTCTTAAACTTTTTTAATTTTTTATTATTGTTTATATATTTATAGATTCCCATGTAAAGCGCTTAGATCCGTATCTGTATTTGCGCTATATAAATAAAGTTATTATTATTATTGTTATTATTATTATACACAAACCGCTCGCTCACACATAAAGTTTATGCGATTTCCCTATTTTGATCTTATACACAAACCGCTCGCTCACACATAAAGTTTATGTGATTTCCCTATTTTTATCTTATACACAAACCGCTCGTTCACACATAAAGTTTATGTGATTTCCCTATTTTTATCTTATACACAAACCGCTCGCTCACACATAAAGTTTATGCGATTTCCATATTTTGTTCTTATACACAAACCGCTCGCTCACACATAAAGTTTATGTGATTTCCCTATTTTGCAAACCCTTGGCTCTAAGCATGATTACTCTCCATCTAAGCGACTTTGGGAAAGACTTTGCTTATAAAATGCTAGTTTCCCGAATTTACTCACACAACGGTTCACTTCAAACTCCATGGAAACCGTTTGATTGACATCCACCAGAAACGACTTCGAAGTCAGGAGTTTCGTTTCGAACCTGCACGTGTCATTGAGAACGAGTGTAATATTAGCACCAGCTATATTTCCACTGCATTTTTTGGTTTCCTTTGCCTTGGCAGCCAGTGTAGGTGTGTCATCACTCATATCATTTAGAATCCCGAGTTCATTTGGACCCTTAAGACTGTGATTGGTACCCTGAAATATGAACCCAGCTTTCATTAGTATTAATATTATTTAATATTAGTTATTATCAAAATTGAACATCTTGTAAGCGACCACCTTTCATATAAAAACAAAGCGAGTTTTCAAATGTAGCGATTTGACTGCAGAACAAGCTAAACGGGGTTTCAGAAACAGTTGACAAAGGTTAAAAATGGAAATGTTTCGAAAATACGTTTTTTTTGGCAAATTCTAAATCTAAAAGCCCTAAGCTAGTGGCATCACGCATAATAAAACTCAAACTAAAATATATATTTTAAAGCCTTGAAAATGCGACTTTCTAGTTTCCATCTAAAGAGGCGCGAATTATTGAGAGCTGCTGTCATTCACTGGGCATGTTATTTCATTCTCGCTATCCTGTGATTTTCTGCGCTACTTTTCGTTCGTTCAGATTTCTACTTTAATGCAGTGCCCCCAAAAAAACTTTTAAAACGACCTAGTGTCCCTTGTAGCCTAAATGTAGGCCTTCAAGACTGCAAAGTTTAAAAAATTGTATGAGAGCGTTTTCGAAATAAAAATGGGTTTAATATTTTCGTTTAAAAAATAAACAATTCGCCTTACTTTCTGTTAAGTCGTCGAGAGCTGTGTTTTCCGGACTGATTCAAGCGATGTTTTTAGCATATGTCATACCTGTGGCACAGGACTAATTCCCATGAAAATTTCATTCCATATTTCAAGAGCATTGAATCATTTCAAGGGCGCGGAATAAAAACAAAAACATGACTGTTACATTCATCCAAGCAAGCTTCATTGCTGTATCATGTTGTTGATAGCTTGTGTTTTTCCGAAATTTCTCTTTTGTCTAGATTCTACATACTTGTCTGCTTTTGAACTAACAAGTTTACCATGCACGCTTGCAACGCTTCGCTACTGCCGGAACGCTTGTGCAGAGTCTGTAACCAGGGCGTTTACTTCGCCCCCAGGAAATGATATATCCCATGCGCTTATACACGGTTAAAATAATGAAAGCTGGGTTCATATTCAGGGCACCAATAACGGTCTTCGTGTTTCGCATAAGGGCAGTCCTGATATCCAATAACATTGGATGGCTTTTAGCAAAAAGAAAGGGTGAATTACATAAGCTACCTCTATCTACCTGTGACCGGTCCTATATATAGAGATTATTATATGTTAAGAGCTTGATATCGTTTTTATTCACGTGTTTTAATGCATATTTCTAACGAACGATATGGTATTAAAAAGAGTGTTTTTCAGTAATCATGTAATAATTTGTTTTAATATATAATTTTCGATGAAATACCAGTGTATATCTCTTTCTAAAAAGTGATATCTTCATATCTTCACACGTGAAGATATCACTTTTGAAAATATGAATTGCTTTCAAGGATTTCTAGCCTTTTTAGTAGGCGATTGAAACTGGTATTTCATCGATAATTATATATTAAACAGCACATTATATACATGGCCGCTTCTCGTGTCGATGAAATATGCGCTCACTCGTAAGATATTTCATCAACACTGAGATAAAATCCGTATCTCCGCGCGGCCATGTAATATCCTCTATTCCAGCGATAAATAATACAAGCAATTTGATTGGTCTAAGTAATTTTGATTGGGTAATACAACCCGTGAAGTGATATCGTATCACTTCACTGTTGATACGGATATTTATTCACGGCCTTATCGACCCCAAAAATGTATTAAATTACTTTATATATTTGGGATGTTTAGTATTTAATCGTTTCATGACGAAAGTTTGTATCACATTAACGTGGTAACCTTCAATCTTACAGGGCGTAGCAGTCGTCCACTTGTCCAGTACAGAACTGAAGAGAAACGCAGACAGCAGCAAACACACTCCAGACTACCTTACGTCAGTTAAACTAAACGCTACAAATATTAGGAGCAATATACAAAATCCCATAGAAGCCTGCAAGAAGAACTATTCTATAAGTTCTCTAGACGCCAAAGTGAAGAGCAAAGCAGCTGAGCGGATTTCTGAGAAGGCTAGCAAAGATATCCGTATTGCTAAACGAGGTGTGGACAGAATCATGTCTGAGATTCCCAGACTACAAACTGTGAATACAACACGGTTACGTGAACTACAAAGAGAGATTACAAGACTGCGGGCTGAGTTTACTGCGACTAATGCGAAGGAAGTTAACGCCGCGCTCAGGGCAGCTAAAGACAACCAGCAGCTGTTTATTGACGAGTACAAAAAGCAAGTCCGAGAACTACGAAGGCAGGTGGATGAGATGAAGGTGTTACAATCATCTCTTAGTGATGTGCCCCACAAAGGTTGTAGTTAGGTATAAATAGAAAAATACGTTATGATGAATCGACATCCCACTCCCTCCAAGGCAGCCCTAATGAGTATGTCATTGAGCATGGGATCGCTGTGGCGTGTTGATCACAGGGAGCCCAGTCGTGGACTTATTGGGAGTTGCCTTCGGAGACTAGGTTCGTTTTGTGATGAAAGGGGCTCAAAATGATAAGAATCTCTCATCATAGAAGAACATGATTACTATATTAGTGATAAAGGACTGGGTCCGAGTATGTAAATTTATTTGAATAAAAAAAAGTACCCAACGACAAGAAAGAATACATCAAAGTTAGTGAGATGACTAGAGTTTGGGGACAGTTGGGTCAATATTAAAGTGCAACTAACCCCTTTTGCAATTTTTATATATATGAATCTTTGAAAGGTTTTCAGTACTTCTTCGAAGAAATTTTTGGCTTACAGAGAATACTCTATGTTCTATGCTTGTTTAAAATGGTGGAATTTTGACCTTTCCTGACCCATGACCGCGTAAGAAAAAGCCTGGGTCGATTCTTGATCTTACGTCATCCAACTCATTCGACTTTGCAATAATTTGAATAAATATTTAGCATTTACTCTAAAATAACTGTTTTCTTTACTAACAACTCACAGACTGTGTATATTCTCTATATATCGATGTTGTTGTGATGGAAAGGCGCCATGGAGAATAATGCATTAATGAGGTGACGTAAGATCAAGAATTGACCCAGGCTTTTTCTTGCGCGGTCATGGGTCAGGAAAGGTCAAATTTTCACCATTTCAAACAAGCCTAGAACATAGAGTATTCTCTGTAAGCCAAAAGTGTCTTCGCAGAAGTACTCAAAACCTTTCAAAGATTCATATGTAAAAAAATTGCAAAAGGGGTTAGTTGCACTTTAACGAGGTGGTGCGCTTTCAAAACTCGCAAAAATATGACCTCATTGTGGTTTTGTGGGACGGCCGTTCCTCCAACCATACTGAACTCTCTTATTTTTGTTATTTTCAAAAGCTTGCTATGCAGTTCTTATGTACTCAAACATCTTCAAACTCGATGGACATACTAATTTCGATGTGGGGTTTCATGTGGTGGGCTCTTTTTCAAACTTTTCAAAATTTTACACTCGGTCCCAGTCCTTTGTCTGTTTATGAAATGGCTACAGACCCATTCGAAAAATGGCGTCCATTTTCATTAACTATTGTTTAGGACTGACTAGCCTCGCTTACACGTTCAAAAGCTTTTGTGTGGACTGACTAGCCTCGTGTTCACGTTACCAGGACAATAGCTTTTTAAATTGGACGCCATTTTTCGAATGGGTCTATAGCAAGATGTCCAGATAATCTCTGAGAAGAAGGAATTTATCTTCTCGTGTTCAACTTGATATCTCACGAGTGAGCGCAGTGAACGAGTGAGATATCGAGTTGAACACGAAGATAAATTCCATATCTCCAAGCGTCCATGTATTATTTTATTTATTTTATAAACAATACTTGGACCTGGGCCCGGTTGTTCGAAGCAAGGGTAAGCACGTGACGTGGACAGCGCTGATTGGCTGAGAGGCGATATCCACACACGTAAAATTATCGTATTTTTACGTGTGTTCAGATACGATTTTCCTCAGTGCTGGAAATCCTTGTAAAACACTGTAATTTATAGAATAAAAATATTTAAAGGTTACAGTTCTTAGAGACAGTCAAGGAAGTGAGGTTGCCAGACAACATTAATACAGCTGTTTTTAAAGCGTTGTCGGCTTGAGGTGGAAACATCCGTGCAATTTGGTCTCAGTCTCCTTATAGACCTTTATCACGTGGCGGCTATTTTGGCTACAAACAATAGCACTCAGCCTCGTCTCTGTGTCGAGTTTGGAAGTGCAAGAACAAAGGATTTTTCTCCTGGGACGAAACATGGTCTACTTATAAGAGTGAAGGACGTCATCTAGGGGTTTGGGAACGAGCCGATGAAGTATTTCAGGCTAAAGATAAACAACGAGGACAGTTGTTTTTTTTCCCGATAATTATCTTGGGTTTAGTTTTAATTTCACTATCGACAACGCTTTTAGGATTAGGTGACCAGGTGTATCTGTTGTTATATGTAAATCCTGAATGCAGTGGTGCTCGAGGTTCGGGCGGTGTTTGATGTTATCGTAGTATGTTGGCATCGGAGACCAACTAAAACACTGCTAGTGCTTTGAGCATGTGATGCGGTGTCCCCAACGATGGTTTACGTGTTAGAAAATATTACAGAATTAGGCCTAATGTACATTTTAAACGCACGAGGCGTACGACATAGAGGGGGAAACAGTCAGTTAGTCATAAGAAATTGAACAAATGTCTTAAAGTGCCTTTGAAGTGAAAGAATCGAGAGAGCGCAAACAATATTTTTTTCGTGTCAAAGTCAGGCATAATTGTCAAAATCATTTGACAATTTGTTTTTTATCACAACTGCCGGTAATCTCGCGATCTGATTGGTTGAAGGACGGTGGTAAATGAGAGTCCAGACAACGGTGCTGACGCGAGAAAGTTATAGACAACGCTGGCTCTTTCAAAGCTGTCACGCTTTGTAACGAAACTTCCTTGTACGTTTTCTAATATTGTTGTAAAAAAAACAAATTTCCACTGGTTTTCCGTGGTGTGGACTCTTATTTACCACGATTTACGTCATCACATGGTCAAAATTTGTTGTGGACTCGCTTGGCTCCGCCTCATGAGTCCACAACAAATTTTGACCATGTGATGACGTAAATCGTGGTAAATAAGAGTCCACACCACGGAAAACCAGTGGAAATTTGCTAAATGCCGTTAAATATATGCTAATCACATACTTGACGTCAGTTGACTTGCACATTTATATTCACCAAAGTAACAATATGGTCCATGGCAAGGCTTCTTTGAGAAAATATATGACAGATAAGGCCACTCAAGTAAGACATTTAGAATGAGAATTAGACAAAGAAACGCACTGTATTTTGTATTATTTACGTGTGCGAACCACTTGACGTCACGCATGTGATTAGCATATCTTTAACGGCATAAAATTGACAATTATTCATAACTTCGAATAATGTTCGCGCTCTCCAATTGTATTTAAATTGCACAAAATGACTTAGGGAAGACTAAAAATTTAAAAATAAAAAGGTAAAAACGGGTCGATTTACAAGGCACGACTATTGTCGCGTACAATTATCCAACACCATTCTTGTTATATGCAACAGTTCTACCCAAGTTGTTGGGTTGATTTACATGAAGCAATTCCTGTTGTAAGATATAAATTGCATGCGACAAAGTCGTCCCATGTAAATTGGCCTTTACACTGAAGTGTTTTAACTCGCGCTTTCGACACGAATTGGTTGCTTTGTCGCGTGCGGCGTAAAACAAAGTTAAAGGATTTAATAACGTTTTTAAAGGTTATGACAGTTGTGGATTGTTTTTAAAATGGTTCTCGTAGCTGTTTTAAGCACCTCATACGCGAAATATTGTAGCTATCATTTTAGATTAATGCTTCCTCGGCCTTCACTGCTAATGCACTTACTTTAAATTTAGATTTATTTCTCAAAAAGGAAAGATAATTAAGCGAGTTATCTAACGAACTCAACACCAATTTTTCATTAAATATACCCTCTCCTTTTTTATCTCATATTGTAAATTCAGATGCCAAATGCAAGGAACTGATTATAACGGATCCATTCTGTATATAGAACAAGAGCAGTGGTACTACTGACTTAAGTTTTTTTTTCCTGTAAAATCAGGTAGATGTGATTAACGGGTTGGAATCTCATTGACCTATCGCTATTGCCAGCCGTGTACACGAGAAGTGTTTTGGGCACGTCATTCCAAACATGGCCGGCCGAGACACTGTGTGCCAGGAATTGAACCTTTCCATTTACACGATAAAAATAAGGGGGGATTTATTTTATCGTACCGAAAGAAATGCCACGGGTTTCATCAACATTTACGCGTTCGTGCCAAAATGTTTGTCGTTTATACCGAACTCAATCTAATTAAGTTTAGCTGTTTTGGTGGACTTTTTCGCCAACGCGGCCATTTCTCCCCAGACCTCGTTAAGGCTCGGCCAAGATGGCGACGGTTTTCGATGGCCGCGATAGTTGGCGAAAAAATCCCCCAAAACGTTTAGTTACCGACTGGTAATCGTATCAAAGTTCAAAGAGAAAACAGAAATATGCACTGTTGTTTGTGTATATTATAGTGTGATCCTATCATTGTAGATATTTATATATGAATATCCTGTACAAATATGGTTACGAAACGATTAAAATATATTGAAGCAAGTAGAAAGCATTTCGCTATTGTCCTATTGTATTATGCTCTTGTGTGTTCTATTAAAGTTCTACTACGACGAAAATTTACCATTTCGATTTGCCACTTTTTCAGTGTCAATAGATCAATCAGTGTTAGAAATATCCGAAATAGTAAAAAATATTCTCAAATGGGCAAGTTAACCACAAAATTTTAGGAGAGTTTCCGGTAAAATCCTGTCCGCGATTACTGGAAGCCGTTCTCATTATTCAGCGGAAGTGATGTCATACACTTAACACGACAACCACGTCGCGCGAAATAGTGTGCATAAAAAAAGTAGCCAACCTCTCAAAGTTAAATATAACTTTCTTCTTGTGTACGTGAAGACGTTTTTAGTAGAAATATGCCTCCAAGGCATTGTGTTGTGCAGGCGAGCGTTGAGTGTATGATATCACTTCCGCTGAATAAACTAAACAAAGGGACAAAGGAACGGGCCCCAGTAATGGCGGACGTTTAGATTCAATATTCGAAGTTAAAAAAATAAGACTTCCTGTCGTATCGAAAAACGATTTGAACTGGTAATAATATATCAACTCTACTTTATAAATATGCAAAAACTTTGATATGTCAAGATTTGATCGTAGTGGCACTTTAAAGACTGGTGATAAGATTCGGCTGCGCTACTTCAATATTTCAGGGATCGTGGAATCAAAAGCTTGCCACTTTTTATTATATGGACGATAGTGTTTACCTAAGCAATAGACCACACATTTCAAAGTGTTTACTGGCGAAATAAAGTACGCGGGATGTTGGGAGAACACGAGAAATGCTTGATAATCTGACAAGCCGAAGGCGCGTGATTTTCAACGATTTCAAGTTTTCTCCCAACATCCAAGTGCTTTATTTCGCCAGTAAACTTGATATAACTACGACACAACGCAAGCAGGCGTGCCGATTTCTATGTGTTTACCGGCACAATAGACCATTTTTAGTCTATAAGCCAATTGGAGCGCTCGTACTATCTGGGTTATATAATGAGAAATAAGCCACTCTTTGAACTCATACGAAACAACATCCGGGTACTGAGTGTCATATTTTCCATATCCTCACTAGTGAAAATATCGATGACGTCACGTTTGCCGCCCTGTGAACTACAAAGATGGCGGCATGTTTGTGAAAATCACGGGATAAACAGCTTTTAGCTCACAGGACCATTGAAGAATCGTTATTTATCTGTGTTCAGTGATCTACATTTAGTGACTATAGCTCTAAAAACCTAAATTAGTGAGCACCCATTGTTGACGGTTTGACACAAGTATACTCTTATGAGTGCATGACTGAATATTACGAGCACTAAAAGCCAAATACGATCTAAAACTCTAAATATTTTCTCGATTGCAACGAAGAGACAGGAAAAATTCACAGAATTTTAATTTTACTGTTTGCTCTTGAATTATGTATGTCAAAAAATGCTCTTTTACCAGTGAAATGCTCTAGACTAATATCCATTAAAGTGTATATGAAACGAAAATCAAGTTGATCTTATTTGAAAGTCCTTTCAAAATGAGGAAGGATGGCGTTTTCCGTTTGTGAATAACACATCTGGTTCCAGAGATATTCAAGTTTTTGTAGTATGTAAATTAGATTACCTGTGACGTCATGACCTTCACACAGCCTGGAGACATCACAAAATAAAGAATATCTCTGAAAATAGTGGCTAAAAATAATTGATACTTTGCACATGTATGGTACTAAGGAAAATAAACAACAATGTGCGAATCATGACGTTGCCATGGAAACACTCTTGGCCCCAGGCCACTTTTATGATAAAAATAGATTCCTTGAACATAAAATAATATCTGATTGTAATTTATGACCGTTCTACAAAACAATTTTCATTAAACCCCGAATATTCAATGCCTACATTGTATGAAAATGTCTGATGCGCCTATGGCAGTAAATTGTATATTCGCTATTATCGCACTTCGGCCATCTTGGATTGAAAGCGAGGCTTCCGGGTTGTCGGTTACGTAGCGCTTACTATTTGCTCTGTTGTTGGTCGCGAGTTTGGATGAAAAAGCTATTTCATCTCCACTTCTGTAATTCCAATTGTACAAATAATAGTCAGAAAAGAAGATCTAGGGATTCTTTTCACATATTTGATTCCAATGAAACAGCTCTAAAAGCGATGGAGTTTGAAAATACGCGGAGATGTCGACCCATACTTAAGACATCGATAAAATATCCAGTAAGTAAAAAACAGCTGATTATAAAATATTTCTTCGCTTAAATAAGTGTGACAGGTTCCCCCAGACTAACAGATAGCAGAAGTCCATTTTCGACACGTAAAAAAAACAAGAGGAAAACCTCACTGCAGTATGCCCTGCCACTTCAAATGATCACTTGAAAACCTGTCCGATACTAGAATATTGGAAGATTGGATCGAAACATTAGTTTTGGTGCGTGTGGGTTACCTGTGATTTCTTTGCCGCGCGAGAGTGGTAAGTGAATTTATCATTGTCTGTTTGTTTTTATCCCAACATTGTTCATTCGCAGCCTAAAATTCGGACAATAACGTTATCTGGCTGTAAAATGAACCAGCTAAATGTTTAGCCTATTTATTATTCTGTAGTCTGCATTAGTTTTAAGACACCGGATAATGTTTTGAGCGAGATTTAAGCGTTTGAGTTCACCGATACCTATTCGCTGATTTTCGCTGCCGATCGCCTTGCTATAAAGTATTGAAAGAGTCTAATACTTATACCACAGGCAGCCCAAGCTCAAAGTTTGAATTTCTTTGACATTTGAACTACGAAGGTTCAAACATCCAGAATATCTGGTATTTTATTGCACTAAATGGCAAATGAATCACACAATAAACTTGCTTTGATGAAGATTAAGTTGTGTCTTGAATTTGGGGGTTTGGGGGCCGATTTAACGAGTTTCTAGGAAACCTGGATTCAATCTACCTTATTTTAAAAGCGATATTTCAATAAGCGGTTTAATGGTCCAGTGGTTTAGATTATGCGCTTTTGATCTCGAGTCGTACACCGCGCACTAAAAAAAAAATTTTTACTTCTTTTTCTCTTTTCTCACTTTTATTTAATCTTTTCGTCTATTTTAGGTATTAGAGCCGCCTTCTACACTAAAAATAAACAAAATATTGATATATATGTTTGAGGTCTGAGCCCGTTGCAGGTCAGATGGACAAGAACATCCGCGAAACTCGAAAACTGCAAACTACGTGGCATTTTTCTCCGGTTAGAGTAAAGCAGTGAAAGTGAAGCTGAGTGTGGTGAAGGACCTGTGTCTGGGCAACCGTTATTTGAAGGAATTTTGGCGATGTACGGGATTTTTATGGGAATTCGAGGCGATTTTTTGCAGCTGATCGGCGTACGGTAGTTGTAGAGTTTGCTACCTTCCCAATAATTATACTAAGGGAAGGAAAATTCCTGTAACTCACTCAATATTGGACGGAATGGCTTGAAACTTCACAGAAACTGAAAGAAATACACAAGAGACAGGTAAAAATATTTTAACGATTTATTGAAATTTATTTTAGAGCAAACGGGCATGCGAGCTAAAACTCCATACAGTTTACTGTAATTTCAAATATCCGGGAAATAACTAACAGTTTTACGCATAATGAGCCTGGGGTACCTGTGCTCTACCTCTGGATATTTATCGAAGTCTGAAGTGTGGGTCGACATCTCCGCGTATTTTCAAACTCCATCGCTTTCTGAGCTGTTTATTGGAATCAAATATGTGAAAAGAATCCCTAGATCTTCTTTTCTGGCTATTATTTGTACAATTGGAATTACAGAAGTGGAGATGAAGTAGCTTTTTCATCCAAACTCGCGACCAACAACAGAGCAAATAGTAAGCGCTACGTAACCGACAACCCGGAAGCCTCGCTTTCAATCCAAGATGGCCGAAGTGCGATAATAGCGAAATCAAGGAATCTATTTTTATCATGAAAGTGGCCTGGGGCCAAGAGTGTTTCCATGGCAACGTCATGATTTGCACATTGATGTGTATTTTCCTTAGTACCATACATGTGCAAAGTATCAATTATTTTTAGCCACTATTTTCAGAGATATTCTTTATTTTGTGATTTGTCTCTAGGCTGTGTGAAGGTCATGACGTCACAGGTAATCTAATTTACATATTACAAAAACCTGAATATCTCTGGAACGAGATGAGATATTCAAAAACGGGAAACGCCATCCTTCCTCATTTCGAAAGGACTTTCAAATAAGATCAACTTAATGTTCGTTTCATGTACACTTTAATGTTCTTTGGGAAATTGAAATCCTGGATCTCAACCCCGCTTGAAGTATATTCCAAACCTGCCCCCCTCCCCCAACTTTTCTTTGTTGGCAAATGTCCCACATTCGGGATAGAGTTTCAAATACCCCACGTATGCCCGTGGGGATGGGGAAGATGCCAGGGTATGTTTGGAATTGATAGATACATTAATGGCAGCTATTCATGATTGAAGGAAACAGAAACCCAGGAAAGTCACCCTCTCCCAAACATGTATATAAGCATAGCAATACTAATATCACAAAGCTCGAGCACCGGCTTAATAGGAACCTTGTTAAGTCATTTGTACTGGCTACAAACAAATCGTCTAAGTTTAAACGTATTAAAAAGTGAATACATAATAATAGGATCAAACCCCTAAATTGACATCAAATCCAAACTTCCGTATTGTCGGTTTTCAGATAAATCGAGTCGATAAGGCAAAATTCCTAGGTGTTATCATAGATGAGAATTTAAATTGAAAAGTATATATTCATATTAAAAATATTGCAATATTTTTAATATTGCTGTTCTTGAATATAAATGAAGCAGTTGCCTAGCTCCGTTAGCCGGGTAATTTTAAGACTAAATTGTAGTTAGTACATTTAATTGTTAATGAGAAGTATCAGTGTGGAAACAGAGATCACTCAAAGTGCTGCCCAGATTGATGGAAGTCTTACTTTTCACAAGGTTGGGTGGAAATGGCATATTTGTGGACATACAAAGGCAACAAACCTAGCAGTTTATGCAGGGTTAGATAGGTTCCCTCTTATTCTGGACGTATCAACTCTTATTGTGAAGTATTGGTTACGTTTTTAAACCGATCCTTATTATAACGATACTCTAGTCGGTAAAGCTTCGCGTTTGTGTATCACGCTAACTCTCAATGTGTATTATATACAAATTACGTTTTACAGATATGTGCGGTTACGAAAATGTTTCAAGTCTCCGGTTCCGTTAAAACATTAAATACTGTTGTAAATATATGAAGTCCAAGTTATGGGGTTTATATTCTAGTTATTGGAAAAATGGGCAGGCAATCACATGACTCTTATCATCACGTAAGGGGCAAGTTAAGAACATTTTGTATTGTTAAATCCAATGTTGTGAGTTTTGAAAAGTATTTAAGTGCAGTCGCTAACGTAAAACACCGCCACGCTGTAACCAAAATAAGGATTTCGGTACATAAGTTGCCGGTTGAAACTGGTTGATATAGAAATATTCCTTACGACGCTCGAGTTTGTGATATTTGTGATGGTAACAAAATTGGTGATGAATTACATTATGCATTTGAGTGTAACATCATAAATTCATAAGGATGAGAGAGGTTTTTCTCAAATCGCTATCAGATATTAACGATAGTTTTCGTTTCTTCGACAGTAAATAATCCTTATTTTTAGATTTATTTTCAATGAAAGATGAATCTATTTTGAAACGGCTTTCTTCGAAGTACTTTTATGAGATTTTGGAGTTAGTTATCGAAATAATTATTATAAGAAGTATCGATGTTAAATTGTATTTGACATTTATTTAGTAAATGTTCTATTGTCATTTTGCCAATGTATCTGTAGAGATATCAGGTTTAATAAAATTATTATTATTATTGTTATTACAATCGTAAATAATAGCGTAATGATATGAAACGAAACTGAAAAGGGAACAAATTGTCAGTCGTTTGTAATTTATTGCTCCGGCGCTATAGCAAATCCAACTTAATCCAGATTTTACAAACTAGTTCAGAAAATTGGTAAAGGAGGCAGGGATTCAGCCAGAAAGCATAAAATGGGGCTTGAGTATAATGTATACTACGATAATTTCCAATTTCTAAAGTCCTATATGTTCAAGTATTTCCACCGAAATTGCGGTAAATTTTAGTTCTGCTTACCATTCACTTGTTTACTTTCTCAAAATATGTATGTCGACAAGAAAGATGTGGATATTAAGTACTTATTTCGGTCTTGACTTCTTGTGTTTTTCACAGTTGAGGGTCATGCTTTATTGCTTGATCTGCAATCTCTGCAGTTACGGTTCAAATAATATTGATCGCTGAATATAAATGAGAAACTGAATTTTCAATCACTGCTTGTTTGCATTCCATTAAAGAAAACTAAATGCATTGTTCAACCTTGCAGTGTACTCCCGGAGTGTACTTCGAATGAGCTTTGTATTGTCAATTGTGTAAACTTTTACGGATACTTGATTCGCTTCAGGCTCTTCTACCCTCACAGCAAGAAACAATATACTACAGTGCCTAAATCAGCCCCAAGGGAGTCCTACTGCGTCAGGCTTCCCGGAACATAAATCGTGACGTCAGAGATATCGCTTCTAAAACATACATGACCGGTGCCCGTGCTTTGCATATACGACTGGGTGATTATGCAAGAAATAAGGTATTATTGATCAATGTCTAGCACTGGGGATTATAGTTCTAGGCAGTAGCTCACCTACTGTTGTTTGGGTTATTTTGTTTCTATCAGTACTGTGTTTGTTTGGCGGTTTGCTTTGGATCAAGTATACACAGATCGTGCGGAGGTATAAAGAATCCGATAAATTTGTGTCGAGGGTTTCAAAAGACGATATCCAACAGGCAGATTCTATCGTCATGAATTTACACCGAGCTAAATAGTATTTTTGACAACACGGCGCTTGATCAACTGCGAGGTTTAATTGAACTGTACCAGAAAACTGGCTGTTTTAAGAAATTATACTGCTTTTTAGCGTTATTGGAATCATGTTAAAATGTACAGCAACGCCATGTTGATTTGGGACAACATCTTCTAGACAAAAGGTATCGTGTTTTTAAAAGTATGAGTGCAGCAGAAAAGTTAAGGAGCAGAGAGGAAGGAAACAGATCGGAGCGACCACGAAGTTTGGTTTTCGAAGACAGCGAACATAGTGGAGTAAGCTATCGCCAAGCAAACATTCGACCCTCGTTGGGCGCCAAAAGATTCTCTAGTCCTCCTGGAACTTTGACAACCCCTACCGACCGAAGCCTTGAAGATTTCCAATCGCAACGGTAAGTACATGTTTATAATACTACGACAATATACAAAAGTCCGAATTAATGCTCAGCGGAGTCTATTTTGAATTATAACCGTACTTCATCAAATCAAGCTATCTTTATGAACTTTAGATTGTAATAACAGACTGATTGTAATAACAGAGTACTTCAATTTTCAATATTTCTTGACCGAACTGCGCCAGGAAATCGATTGTGGAATTTTGGCTCCGTTTAATAGGCAATCCTTGTAAACTTCAACACATGTTTTGCAATAAATTTATTCTGATACGATAGCAGTATTCAATATCGTGGAACATACATTTTAACTTTGTTTTCTTTCTTAAATTCCCTTCAAACTCCGTGTAACTGAGGCTTAACAAGGACTTAGTTCATGTTATATTTCAATTACCTCGTTTTATTGTTTCAGATTTAAGTGAAGTTCTATTATTTACTAAACTCTGGAATATTTTTCGAACGTAAAATGAATAATTTTACTTGCTGAATAAGAAGTGGTCGGGATTTTTATCAGGGCTCGCGTGTTACTCACTAGAAATTATTATTTAAACTTTGTTTTCTCGTGAAACTGAACTCAAATTCCTGTCAAAAGTCAGTTATTAGTCAGTGTAATTCGAGAAAGTGAGAAACTCGTGTTGAATATCGAGTTTTTATTTTTGATTGATGGCAGCAACCGGAAGTGGCCACACTGCTGGTATAATTTCTTTTCAAGGATTAACATTTTCACCGGCTCTCCCGTTCGCTGTTTGAATCTTATCAGTTATTTTCAAAGGTTTCAATTTCCTGACATCAGATTGCTTCTCGTTCCAAAACAATTCCCACCACCTCTAAGTCAGTTTGCCGTTGGAATAAATTAGAACTATGCAAATGATGATATATATATAGTTCTAATTTATTCCAGCCTCCTATATTGGTTTACCAGAAATTGTGTTCAAGGTATTTCAAACAGAAGAAAATTTCTCCATTCTAATACGAAAGTCACTCGATCCTTCTGGGTTGTAACTTCATTGTATACTGCCAGGCTTGCTAAAACGTCTCCATTCTTTTTCTTACAGTCGTTTTAATATATGAAACTGAATTCGTTTCTATTGCATATGTAGTCGTTATTAAATAGTTAATAGGAAGAAATAAGAGCCGGCTCCTGACGATGGTCAGCTCATAAACCGCAATTAGCGCATTGCTTTTTCATATAAAATAAACCCAAACTTTATTACCATTATGTTAATAAAGAAAACTCCTTAAAATGTATTCTACTTTCTCGAATAGAGAAAATATATAAGCTTAAGTTGGCATATTTAATCAACAAATGCCGTATTCCTTCAGGATTGGCGTTCTTGAATACGATTATTTTACAGTTGTTTGTTGGGTCATGTACGTGAAAAGTGTAAGGGTACCCGGATAAACTTGGCATTCACCAAACAGGGAATTTAAAACCAAGCCTTTCAAAATCTTCACACAATTCAACAAGCGAGAGTTGTCATATTACTGCTTTGAGCGACCTCAAAACATTAAAATAACAACAGATTAGCGAAGATTAGAATCGTAAACATTGAAAGGATAGAAAAAATAAGGAAGTGGTGTGAATCGAAAAATAGAATTAATTTGCATGTTTTTAAATGTTTGTGTTACCATGGTAACATCGTAGTTTGCATAACGATGTGCGTTTTCCATAGTACCATACATGTGCAAAGTTTCAATTGTTTTTACTGACTATTTGCAGAGATATTCTTCATTTGTTATTTGTCCTCGTGGCTGTGTCCGCCCAATGACGTCACAGATTATCTAATTTGCATATTCTAAACATCTTAATATCTCTGGAACGAGATTAGATATTGACAAGCAATAAACACCATTCATCCTCATTTCAAAAAGACTTTCAAATGGGATCTTAATTTTAATGACGAAAATTTCGTTTCATAGGCACTTTAAATGATAGTACAATTTTTGCTATTGTGCTTTTAGATTTTTAATTTAAGTTTTATAGTTCCATATGCCAGCTATTACGAAATCATACATAATTATAATAAGTAGAGAATGTAGTTATTTGTTTGGTATTTGTATTAATTTATTGTTTTGTTTATAGTTGATCTGAAGAGTTGTAAATCATACTTTTCACCTCTTCAAGCGTTACATAAAAGCAGATGAAATTTCTAAAGCATTTGCCATTTTAGTGTTTTTTCCCGCCTTTCTTGTGACTATTGAAGCTCAAACATGCCGGCCATAAATGTGCTTCCTTCAGAAAATGCCTGCTAAAATCCATGTTCCTTTGTATCCGGAGAAAGAAAGAGAAAGAGAAAAGAACGGGAATTGAACGACTACTTCACAGAAGATAGACACTTTAAATTAGCTTCTCCTGTGTTTATTAATTACCCGGATGCTCCACGAAGCACTATATATATTTAGGGTGCGTTCGATTGGCCCGTATTCCGGAATAAGAATAAATGGAATATAGTCGGTGGAAATAACTGGTTTAGGCACATTTTGCACTGTAAGCGACAACCGCTTGCTGACATATCGGGTATTAGGAGACATTTAGTATTCTAGTGGCAAAAATATCCCGATGTAAGTGATTTGTAGTGATCATTCTGTGTATTTTTATTTCGGAATACGGTCAAACGAACATAGCCTTCGTGATTTAATACCAGTTTTTCTAGCAGCTATCGTGGTTTTTAATTTACGTACTCTTTGCTTTATAATTTTTCTTGACTCGAAATCTAGCCACAAGAATATATTCCGTGTTTCTATTTGTCTACTGAGAATTCCTTTTCGAACTGAGACAGAAAGCGTGGCGCCTTCGCGTCGAACGTAACCAGCAGATTTTTCTCAGACTCGATGTTCATTCAGTTTGATTCTTATGCCTGCATGAAGATATAGTATTTCAGGTCTCGATTACTAAACAATTCGCGGCAGGCATATGTGTTGACCTTTCTCTTTCCATTCCAAAACTGGAAATGCAAGTACAAAGCCGGAACAATCTCAAAGTGGTTCCAGTATATCCACCTGTCACGGCTCTAATCAGTTGGTCAATATGATTAAATTGAGAGTAACCTGATCTGAGCTTTCATCTGCTAATGTTATGTTTCGACTTTTCCGTTAACGAAGGATGGTTGGGCCGGGAATTGTGTCACTCACTCGCTCACTCACTCAGATGTTAGCAGAATGGAATGCTTGGAATTCAAATTGATAATAATAATATTAACTACTTATTAACCGAGCGTGAGGTCTGTACAGAGAAATATCAGACCGCGGTTTTTCTGTACAGACAGAGGCTTTGCGAGGTCTGTACAGAAAAACCAAGGTCTGATATTTCTCTGTACAGACCGAGCAAGCGAGGTTAATAAGGTGTTTATTATATGGCATATTTTGTTTTAACTTTTTAAGTTTTAATTCGACCGGTTCGTGTACACAAACACTGCAGCGGGAAAATCCGTATTGCCCGTGGGCATTACGGGAGAATTCCGCCCGCTAAACGGCCAATCAGCGCGCGCCATTTGACCGGAAGTAGCTCCTGTCATATAATAAATCTATATATAGGCAAGCCTAAGGGCGGAGCTCCCAACAATCAGATACGAAGAGATACACGCGCTTATAACCCATCAAATATTTTCTCTCGCGCGTGATTGGTTGAAAGCGTCACGTGACCCGATATTTTCTCTCCGCGAGCGGGAACTATTAGCGAATACACCCCCTGTGAGCGTATAAGCGCGCGTCAAAGAAAAGTAATATTTGAAGGATGATTACGACAATAACTTACATTGTGGCGTCGAAATATGCCCTGATATTTGTCCTTGGACATTATCTGAACCTCGAAGCTCACAGTTTCCTTCGAGCTTCGCTCTCGGGAACTGTTCTCTTCTTGGCACAGATAATGTCCGCGGACGGCATATTTCGACGCCACAAATAGGTTATTGTATTTATATATGTAATGGGAATTAAATAAAAAGTGCAGTTGAGTTGCACGCGCATATGTAGCGGAAAATGTAATGCCTGCGCATAGATGTAATTACGAAAATAATACCATGATCGCCTCGGTTTTCTTTGTTCTCCGAGGGAATTTAACCCCTAAATTCCCTCATTAGAATGGATGTTTCTAAATTTCCTTCATGCATCAACATGAGGGAAATTTAGAAGACAAAGAAATCCATTGTCTTTTACTAAATTTCACTCATGAATAATTACATGAGGGAAATCTATTGTCTTTCACTAAATTTCCCTTACATCGTAATGACGGAAAATTAGAAGACAATGCAGGCTGGACATGAGAGGGTGAAAAGCGTCAAGGGTGAAAAGCGTCAAGGGTGAAAAGCGTCAAGGGTGAAAAGCGTCAAGGGTGAAAAGCGTCAAGGGTGAAAAGCTCCCCTCTTGCACGACAAGCCCTGCGCTCCCGGGTGAAAAAATTGAACTGAAACACCTTCAACATAATCCATGTGGGATTACGTATTTCAATCTGCACGTTTTTCTCTTCATTTCTAAAACCATACACGCATGACCTTTAAATATTTAGTTTATTTACATTGTGTTTTACTCCTATTCTTCTCAAAAACAACACACTTGTCCCCAGGGGAAGCCAAGGTCATTCAATCAAGCATTAAAACATTTTCGAAAGCAACTCAACTGCGACGTCTTTAGTTTAGGCAGAGAAAACCATAGTTAATAGAGTGGAAACTAAACTTCTCAGAGATTTGTACCGTTCCTCGGCGATCAGAGTATTACGAAGTTATACCATGACAATTCGGGAAATTAGAGATTAAATTTCCCCTCAAGCCTCGGAAATTTAATCACTAATTTCTCTCTTGTCATGGTATTACTTATAATAAATACTGCACGTGCATATGAGTTGCACGCGGAGATGTAACGGAATTTAAAGTTGGAAATTGAATATTTTACGCGTTACGGCAAAACCTCAGACTGATCATTGAGATAATTTGGAAAATCACATATCCCATAAACTGTAGCCTGCTAGCGGCTCTTTTGCGTAGTTTTTTTGCTAATTTGTTTTCGGATTGAGCTACCTGTGGCACGCGGTCAAATGGGGCGAGGCGAAAAGGAAAGGAGGGGGAGGGAGAGGGGGCGGGGACCAATTTGACCGCGTGCACAGGTAGCCCAATTCGCTAGCAGGCTACATAAACTGGAGAATAGGCCCTTTGCAGGACCTGGTCACGTGAACGTTTTAGCCTGTCAATCCAAAACAATTGGCGCTAGAACAACATGGATGCCAGAAATGGAGAGAGCAAGCCAAAATTAGTAAAAAGCCCAAGAGTTAGGTTCATATCTTTAAAACGGAAGGAATAGCAGATTTTTGAAAAGTCTATAATTTAACAGAGGTTATGACTGAGGCCAGGAGACCGTTACCAGGTAATGGGCTTCTGCTAAGGCTGATTCTTGCTGACTGGCACGGCTTGCCAGTCAGCAGGAACAGCAGCCTCACAAACTAGAGTTTTCAAAAATTTGCCATTCCTTCAGTTTTAAAGATATGAACCTAAAACTTGGGCTTTTTACTAATTTTGGCTTGCTCTTTCCATTTCTGGCATCCATGTTGTTCTAGCGCCAATTGTTTTTTGAGTGACAGGCTAAAAGGTCACGTAACCAGGTCCTGCAAAGGGCCTATTGAATGTAAAGGACAGGACGGCGTTAACTAGCCAAACAAAATCGAGCATACCGATTCAGGCCTCGAAACCTCACGTGTTCTGCGCGCTGGTGCACCGGTCGGTCGGGTGGACGGGCAAGATCATGCTATGGTGCGTCGCTCGCGCAGGAGCTCCGTTCGTAATTGATGTTTGAGTTAATTAATAATTGAAGATCAATGTGGAACATTAATAGACCATTTTCTCAAGTATGCGCACGCAACAAGCTTGACGGGCCGGTAAATACTTCACGTGGGAATCACGTAGTGGTTTCCTATAACCCTCCCTATTATTTCAACCAATACTAAATCCAAGCTTTTTTGCTCTGACGAAGGGCTAGCGCTCGAAACGTCAGCTGCTACTCGCTTTCCACGGCGGTTAGCATACCTCAATCGACTTTAGTTGATTACATACCAGTCTAAATCCAAGCTGCCTACATGAAGTATTTCTTGGCGGGCCGTGAGTTTTGTTAGCTTTTGTTAGACTCGTTCTGATGCGACAGCCTTTGTTATTCAAATTATCGGCTATTGTTCAAAAATTGGCGGCTATTGTTCAAAAAGCGATTTGGCGGGCCAATATTGCGTGCGCATACCTGAGAAAATGGTCTATTGCTGTTGGAATTGACGTTGCTCAAGTCCTCATCCCGGTTCCCTTCTTGTTACGAACTGTAAAATTAGCTGTGTTATCCATGTGGGAGTTGTGTGTGCTCATTCATGAGGGAAATGTCTGTGCTGTACGCTTACCTGAGTCCAGCCCGATCTTGATCGATGTAAAACCGTTGTACGCTTTCATGGCTAACTCGCTTAGATATATTAACTATCTGACCGGCACCATCATGTACCCTTAACTGGAAAACTCGGAATCTGGAATGAATCATGAATCACTGAATCACTTCATTAGCGGTGTTGTCGTTACGATGACGTCATCGGTAACGTGATTTTAGTACACGCACGTATCTCCCTCATTTCTAATGGCAGGCAGCTCAAACTTTGGCAGGCATGGTATTGGGTCCCCACGATTCACTTGGTGGTGATGTCGTAACGATGATGTCATCGGTCACGTGGTTTTACAGGCTATCACAACAGCAATAATAACTTAAACTTTGATTGAGTATTTCCACATGTTTACCCTTGAGAACACACTAAAATACACTTTACATCCACGAGTTCGCCATTGTTTAAAAGTTTCTTGACTCAGGCATGGAGTCACAATTTCGTTACAAGTTCTGGGAATTATCCCGGCAGTGATAATTAAGTTCAATTTTTTTAGTGTTTGAGGCTTACTCCATTTGACCTTTTTCGCTCAAACGAACTGCTTATTAAACAACATATAAAAAAATCAGTAATGTTTTTCTCCGCGAAGAAGTTTTGTTAGATTTATGACAAAAAATTAAGGTATACCAAAGCCGAAATGTTCCATTTATTTAGCCGATTCTACTTCATTTATCAGTTGGCCGGTTCGGCCAGCCGAATAGCTCAGGTGGTAGGGTTTGAATCCGGCTCCGACCGCGCCCTTGGACAGGGACGTAAAAGCCGTTGGCCTTGTCTCCCAACACTTTCTCTTCATAAATGGAAGAGAAGGGGTTTTTACCCCGTACATCAGCCTGCTCTTATTTCTACCGGCACGTCCTTGGACAAAGACGTTAAATCGTATGTCTCACAATTGATTAATCGTGGTAATATGTATTAGCTAGAGGAGTAGCTAATAATCCTTACTCCGAGAATAAATAACTACGTTGTACTTATCGCATGTGAATCGATGAACGTTTTTCAACATTTTCTACCAGACCAGTCATCCAGATATTTGACAAAAAGCCATTAGTTTCAGTCAATTAACCGCTTTAACTTCATAGGTCTCTATTTTTTACTCAGGTAGATCCATTCCTCGCCATCTCAACTCTGAGGTCTCTCACAATTAAGGCGATTTCTCTGCTCTATACTAATTTATTTACTATATCTCGGACTCTCGCTATTTTGAAGAATTGTTTTGTTTTATGGTATACTCTAGCTCGCCTTAAAGTGCCTATGAAGCTTATTTTTTTATTTTAGATATCAATTCTAAATCAAGTGAATAGTAGAATGGTAAAATATATTTTGCTTTGAATGCTGTGCCGCTGAGTTAAGGAGGTTTTAATATCCAAAATGCTAATTACATGACGTCAGGGGAGGCATCTGCAATCACTTCTTAGTGGTTGTGAATGGGCGTTTCTACTGATATAAGAAAACAAATTTCTAAAATCATTTTATTTCAATCATGGGTATAACTCTGATAATTAAAACAAAAAGTTTAATTGTAACAAAACAAAATGTATAATAATTGTGGCTCCCCTGACGTCATGTAATTAGCATTTTGGATATTAAAACCTCCTTAACTCAGCGGCACAGCATCCAAAGCGAGATATATTGTACCATTGTACTATTCACTTGATGTAGAATTTATATCTAAAATAAAAAAATAAGCTTCATAGGCACTATAAGGCGAGCTAGAGTATACCATAATTTTTGTAGATACTTTAAATATCCGTTTCTACGATACGGCACTCTTAATTTTAATTGGATCTTTTTGCTTCCACTGGTTTCCTGCAGTCATGCAATGTTTAAAAGAAGAGAAACGATCGATATTGCATCAAAAGATAAAAAGAAAAATAATTTTTCATTCTAGAATTTCAACACAATAGGTCGGTTTGGAAATCAGTAAAACATGAGACTCTGGTAGTCAGATAAACCTTACAGAAAAAGATCGGGATAAGGCATTAACAAAAACTTTATGAGTTTCTGTCGTGGCGAAATTAGAAGGAAGGGATATTGTTTTGTTTTTGTTAAGACTTCAGTTAGATTTCAAACCAGAATTGCTTTTACCAAGACTAGACCTGAGACTTCTTATTCATCAGTGTTATGGAAAAGAACCTTTTATAGGATTTCCTTAGTTCAAGTGTTCCTATTTTGTGTATTACTCTAGCGTCCAAAGTATGTTTTTTTAAAGCACATGTACCTGAATTACGTGACATTATCCTGGCTATAGTTACACGAACTCTTGCAAACCGCACGATTTTAGTGCCATACACAGCTAACCGACAGGCATTCAAATACAATGACTTGGGATGTTATGGAGAAAACAAACTAATCGTCCCTTCCCTTCATTCGCTGCAAATTTGTAAGTAAAAAAACGTAAGCTAACCCCTTTCTTTCACCGATGCTCATCAATTCTTAATGAAATACAATAAAAATAATCAACGGTAATTTCAAAGTTTCCAACGCTTCTCTCGAAATTTATATCTTTGTAGAAACAATTCGCATTTTAACTCACATAACCTTTTACATGACAGTAAAGACTAAACAGTTATCAAACCTCCCGGGCCGTAATTACAAAATATTCTCGTAATTGCCAACTGTGTGGCTATAACTGCGTCGTTAGGGCATATCATCTGAGAATAATTAGTATAGAAAACGATGAACTTAATTCCACAACATATCCTTCATTGAAAACTATATCGCGACTGGCGCCTGTTACGATTTTGGCGAGACTCCTAATTCTGATTGGCTAATACAGAAATATCTTGTATTTCGATTGGCTGAAATTTAACCGTGTATATATTGTCGTATGCATAACAAAGCTACACGGCATCTAACGTAACACGAAACAGGATCGAAGAGGATGAAGGCAGCGTTTAAAATATTTAAGCGTTTTGAAGGCCTCGATGTTTTTCGGTTGTGTTCGGAATCGCGGAGAGTCAAATTATTCTGTTCGTTGCTCTATGTGATATTGCATTTAGATCTTCTAGAAGTTTCTCGATATTTTCCCTTTATTGTTCGAACCACAACAAATTGAATCTGGTCTTATGTGTTCTGGTGTTTCGGCTAATTCTTTTATTATGAGGTTTTTATAAAAACGTGATATTCCAACAATGGCTTAGTTTTGTTATTGTGGAAACCTTGAGGAGGAGTTGTCTTTTAGAAGTTTACCATGTCATGTGAAATTTTATTCCAATTCTGCTTTTAAAACAAAGTTCAGACAATTCCAAAAATTGCGTGCTTGGTTTCATTAGGGTATTTAACACAACTTTGTCAACAAAGACCTTAACGAGAATGCTATGTTTTTCGCACGCAACACGCTTTATAACGTAGCGCAATATAACGCAGAGCAGTCGAGCGTTTGGCAAACACGCTAGATCCGCTTTCCCTGTAACTTTGTACCTGTCACCTCAGACAGGAATCAAAATACGAATGAGCCACATTGCCTTCAAATTCAGCGTTTTATCAGCAGTTTCTGAATGGTATTAAAGCTGCATGTTCGCCTTCTATGGTGTCTATGTTATGTGTACGGTGTACAAGAGCTTACCGTTTAGGAATGGAGAGCATTAGATGGTTTTCACCGTGCGTGTTGCACAAACAAAACTCAAAGCTAGAATATAAAGACGTTATAAATAAATAATTTAGTTGTGCATTTCATTTGAAGTTGTTGTCGTTCTTTTGAACATTTATTAAACATAGAACTTATGCCTTATGTCCATTATGAAGAAATAGTTTATGTTTTGGATGATTATATTTACTGTATTTCATTGGACCAACCGACAAATTCTCAGGCACTTTTTTCTGGTAAAGAAAATAAAAACAAAAAGGGTTGTTTAAGGTAATTCAAGGTCAAATTTACACAAACAATCACGTTTTTAGCAGGTAATTTCATTCAGGAATTGATTTTAATGCATCCTTGTTTGGAGAAAAGAAAAATGATATGTTCTGAATCTAAGAGTTGAGCCTCTGAGAAAACGTCACAAACTCTGATGTCAATACAACCTTGACTTTCCTTTTCTGTCAAGTTCATTGTCTAATGAGATAAACGCGCCTAAAGTCACGCCAGGACCTTGAATTTGAATCGCTAATCTAGAGTGGTAACTGCCTATGATTGCTGGTGTTGTGGCGCGAATTTGTGGAGCTATTAGAGTTCGCTGAATCGTATATTAGCTTGGTGTCTAACGTTGTTCCCAGCCGCGCCGCGCCGTAGGGCGACACGAATCGACAAAGTGACTGAAGACGTTCAGAGGCAAGACTTTGTTTTCATCTTGGAGAGAAACTGGTGTCCATAAATTACAAGAAACTATATCAACTATTGGAAAGACGTGAGATCTACATATGCACGTGAAATATAGAACATGGTGCGGCTTAGATTTATTCGCGATTCGTGAATGGATATAGATGTGGTATCGACAAACTCGTGGAAAAATCCTAAAGGACGAAGTTTAACTGCGAATTTTGGTTCACGGTGCTTACGGCTGCATGTCACATTAGTTCAAGAACAGCCGTCAAGCTGGTGTGTGCCTTAAAGGTTTCAGACTTTCCGAGGCAGAAATATTGTCCGTTCGCTTTGTGAAATATCAAGTCGGCTTCTAATCCTGTAGGATTGAACTTTTGCATATACATCAGTGGTACAAACTTGACCGACAAAAGCGCAGATACAGAATAATTACTTTCTCTAAGCAAAGTCTACATTTATAATTTGGCAATCGATTTTCTCTCCAAGATGTCTGTTAACATGCATTATTCATAATGCATAAGGACTCTTGTCAAACACAACCCGCTGCACTTAAGACCAGAACATTTCGTGTAATTTACTGCTTGTTTGAATAACTCCATTTTACCACTTTACATTTTACTGCATGAATCAGACGAAATTGTTATTTTCAAATCGGTATTTTAGAAAAACACCAAAAATTGATCTCTGTAATAATAACCCTCCTACGGCCAGGGGATTGAAATATTTACAAAACAATGCTGCTTCCGCGAAGTGAATAATTCTATATTCTTGATCTGAATGTGAGGTGCGACTTTGGAGAACCAGGGCCGAATAGAAGCGACTCGTCGAATAACGAAGGAGAATCGACTAGTTAAATTGTTAAAATCAAAAGCATGGCAATCGCTAGACGAAGAGCATCTACTTTCTCGAACAGGTAATTTTATTCCATTTGTTTACATTTCACCTAAATCTTCTTCTATCGAAAACATCTTTAGCAGGTTTCCTTAATACATTATCTATTTATTTCTTACATATTATATTATCTAGTTCTTGACACATTAAAAACTTTCTCAATATATCATTTTCATCCATTAATTAGTACAGGAGATAAATTTAAGTAAGTACAAAATCTATAGCCTCTAAAACCCAAGCTTTCTGCGTTGTTGCGTTATATAGCTCTCAATTTATATATTTGTGTTTTTTTTGGTCACTGGATTGAATTAATGAGTGAACGAACTCTGAATACTCAGCCTAAGTTGTAAATTTGCTCTTGTTTTCATCCCCTATATTTCCTAACAGAGAATACCTCTCACGTCCCGCAACTAAATGCTTTACTTCTAGAAACATGAACATCGAATCGTTCAGCTCAACTTTAATATTTGCCTTCGATTTATCTTTTACAAAATTGTTATTTTAAGTAAATATATTACTATTGTAGCAGCTATATAGGGAATGTGCCATATAAGTAAATAGCTGGCAAGTATAAACGCTAATAACAGATATACAAATGTTGATGTTAACTTTAATTTTAATCTACTGTATTCTAATAATTAAGACATTTCAAAAAAATATTTACAAATTCGTGTCTCCAGTGTTATCTTCTTTTTATTATTTGATCGTTAATTATAGATGTAATGAAAACATTTTCATTCAGACAAGGCTGACAATGCAAAAATTGCTGTGAAAGAGAGAAAAAGGCAGAGACACTTTTAGCAAACATTAGCATAGAGAATTAGCTTCATTAACATAGATAAGTAATATTTGGCGAAAGTGTCGCAGAATAATTGTAGGTTCATCAAATCCTTGGTATTAAATTTTAACGTTACGCGAAAAGTCATTGGCACGCTGGACGATTTTTAATGCAATTTTCGTGGCGACAACATGTTTTTCAATAGACCAGTTCGCGGTTAATCCCGACATTTTGAAAGGGGTGCAAACATGGCGCGAATACAGTGTTTGTGTAGGAATCTATGCCAAATAATTTCCGTAAAATCGAATTTCTGAAATATTCACTGTCTGCAAGGTAAAAGATTAACTAATCAAAATTTGAGGTGTAGCTGTGCTGAGAAGCGTGCTATGTGTTTTCAGTCAGTTTTCCATGAGATGTATAGCACCCCTTTCAAAATGTCGGAATTAACTGCTTCACGTGACGCCTGTCTTGCTGTTGACTTTTCGCATAATGTCGTCCCAGAAACCTGTTCGCGACGACCACGGAAACGAGGCAACGTCCCAAGCAAAATGGCGGACGTTGCTTTTTACGAGGGTGTCTGGGTAGGAGCCTGGGCGCTAGCTATAGATGTTGCGCTAAAAATCGTCCCGAATTTCACGTTTACTCGGATAAGGACCGTGATAAAACCGTAGAACTAAGGCAACAGTGGGCTACGTGTTACCCTGTATGAATAAATTGACTTTACTTTTACTTTACTTTATACCTGTTTCCTCATTAATGTTCTGCTAAAGTTCTCTCATGTAAATGGCATTAAAGATCGTCGCGAAAAATCGTTGCTTGTGAACCGACATTTACAGCTACGAAGTTTCGGGAAAAAGATCCTATGTCACGTGTAAATTCCCTTTTAGTCGATTTCTTAACCACATCAAGCATACAATTTTCTTGTCTTTATTTCACAGTATTCCATCTCCAGATTCGGGAAGGAGGTCTGAATTGAGCAGGAGACATTACTATGGTTCTTTCGAAACTGTAAGTACCACTTCAACATTAGCACTACCAATTACCCTATATCATTATGACGTCACGGCTTGTTTATGAGGGGGACAGAATCGACTTGAACAATATAATTTTGAACTAAATCTGCTCTGCTGAGGAAAATTTAACTTCGAATTGTCTGGTTTCCAGATATCAGCTGTATCAATGTTTATCCCACAATATTTACCGTATTTGGTGGCCGTTACCGCTATTCTACGTTCTTCAAAATGCATTTGATAGCGATTTCCTTTGTGTTGTTGCTGTTTTGTCCCTGTTTTGTCCCCCTCCCACGACCGTGATCCTTAGCGTTTAAACAGTAGATTGTTTTGATATGACGTCATAGTGATATAGGTCAATTAGCCATTAAGTAATGGTCCAGATAAGAACTGTAGTGTCTACGGCAAGGAATGTTAAAAGGTGTTAATTTTCTATTATTCTTTCTCGTAATTTCATTGGTTGATACTTATAAATTCAATAGAAACCCATCGAAATAATACATTTTCATTCGATATTTTTTCTGGTTTGAATTTATTTTTTATCAAACTAACTATGGTTTAATTTCGAAGAATATCGTGTGTGGGGAAAGTTCTCAAATTTGCGATTGAAAAATCCTTTGTTTTCTCTATATCCGATTGGCTGGATGGTGGCTTCTCTGCGTTTTCACAGAAAAAAGAGCCAATGGCATAACAAATACTTTATTTTCGAGATGTAGTTTGGACTGTAGACACCTCCTAAAGCACTTAAGGCATATTCAAGCAAAATCGTATGTGCATGGAGGAGGCTCATTGCCGCAGAACAGTGGATTCTACTACAGTTCTTATCTGGACCATTACTTAAAACATTGAACTACGAATCAATCTCAAAACTATCAAAGAGATCAACGACAATATATGGGGTGTTACCTTTTATTTTGTTCAATTTTAAATGTCGACAGCAATGAAACTCGAATTTCATCGTGACTATTTGTCACTATAGAACTCCGAAACATTGTCCGCTGTGGAACGTTTCCGCGTTGCATTTTTAACGAAAGTAGAGTTGCCTTCAAGTGTAACACCCTCGTAAAAATTTCCTCACAACGCGTGAATTGCGATTTACTTTTCTCGTTCCCTTCTGTAATCTTATATACTCACATTCGTCGCGTTTTCTTTGACAGTTAAACACATTGAATGGCAGCTATGAGCCATCTGGGATAGCTTCGAAGTTTCGCACGGAAAACGGAGAACTTCGATGCCAACAGGTAAATTATATATTCACTTTAGTGTTGTTTTCGAGGGACATTCAACATACTGTATGTTCTGCAAAATATCTTTTCTGCATTGGCTTTTGCAGGCCTCTTAATTTTAATGTTCTCCAATATTCGGGTAACTTTATTCACGATATCTTTTCTGTTGAATGACAATCGCAGTTTTTCATTTGACTTGAACTGCAGGCTTCTTGTTTTACTGAATGGAAGTTGCTAGATTGAGTTCCTAGCAACCCAGAATAAATATTTCAGTTCAAGCTTGAAGCCTACTGACTAAACTGCGACTGCACTGAGAACAGTTTATGCCAAACAATGCATAAACAGAAACGAAAACTTTCGAAACTTTGATAAAAAGATAGTGTACCCATGGGGGGCCCTGAGAGTGTATTATGATCGTGAGTATGTTAAACACAAGATGCCAGATGCTTTAAGATTTCGGCAATCCCTTTATGTAGGACGACACGAATTTTTACCAAAAATACAATAGAATACAACACAATACAATTCAATACAACAATAGAACGCAACACAATACAATACAATAGAATACAATTTGGTAGCAATTCGTGTCGTCCTACATGAAGGGATGGCCAAGATTTATTTCCAAATTCGTGCCGTTTTAGCAAGCATTAGCATGATGAGGAAAACAATAATGCCATTAAAGGACCATTATTATTATCAAGTTTTTTTAATTATAAGGATCATTCATTTATGTCCGGGTAGAAAATGTGGGAAAGCGGTCCATCCAATTGTTTTCCAAAATAAAAGGGGGGTAATTAAAATGTGCACGTTTGGAGAGTTCAGGGCCTCAGGGGGGGAGCTTACATATATTTCTGAAGTTACTCATTTGGGGGCTGGTACGGCTCTACTCTATAAAATATTTAACTTACAGATGGGCAGCTTAAAGGAGTTTCATCTTTTACATAGGTAATATTTATTGGCCACTAATGTTATACATTTTATGACCTACAGAATGGTTTGAGTTCTAGTCAGGGTACTGTAGTTCATCTCGAGAACCCTGAATTCCAAACCAGATGGTACTTCAAGTATTTTCTCGGAAAAGGTACGGCCGTCTATAATGACCTCATTATCACTGGTACGGCCGTCTATAATGACCTCATTATCACTGGTACGGCCGTCTATAATGACCTCATTATCACTGTACATGATTCCCAGACAGATAGCAAGTTAAATACGTCATACAGTTTCCGATTATCACAGAGATAAACCTTAAATATGGTTCATATGTGTCTCTGCTGTCGAAAAAGTAACGATGTTCCGAAAGGAAAGTCTTTTAAAGATTTCCTAAGAACGCCATTAGCAAACTTTTCATCTATTTTGCTCGTTTTACTGCAATCTTTTATTGATTGCTTGAGCTTCTCGTAAAAATTGTCCTATATTTTTTTTCTGCGATTAATCAGTACTTATTCTTACTTAACAGATATTCAAGTGGTGAATAATTCAGGGTTTAAGAGTGACGGTCAATATATTTTTAAAACTTTTTATATCTCCATATCAAAGTCATTACGGGTTACCTGACCTATTTTGCCTTTTTTAGAGAATAAAACAATTCATAACTTCTTCTTTCCATCGAATTTAAGTTAAGCAACATCTAATCTACGACTGGAAACAGTTTCGAGTGCTATGTTAAGATTTCGACATGGCAAATTTGAAGGTCGGAGTGAATTTTTACAAGGCGTTATTTGCTGGTTTAGGAACCACCAAACATAGGAAACTGGGTTTAACTTGAATACGCATCCTTGAACTGAGTTCTCACCTACGGTTTCAAAAAGGAAAATAAATTTCCACCATTTTGATGTATAGAACGTCGAGGTTTCTCGAGTTTAGAGTATATCAATTGCTTCTAAAGTTCCATATCGTACTAGTTTTCTTGTGTTGACCTTTGGTATGGCGGGAGCTGCAGTAGGAGAGATTTTCGAGAATCCAAACGAAAGCAGATAATTGTCCTTCGTGTAGTTACGGTATCAAAAAGTAAGTCACATTATAAACTTGTAATGCCACTGAAGTTGTTTTCTCTCAATAAAATCACATTTACTTCAAAGCGATCACCAATACCAAATGTCCTCTTCTGTGTGCAATGATTTTGATATGCGCTAAACTGATATTAGTCACTGAGTATAACAAGTTATTTTCATCGCTTCCAAAGAGATTTGAACATTCATGATTTTTTTTTTATAAACATGTTTGAAAATGAGATGTAATGATAGCAATAGGTAAACTGCTTGCAACCCTTTCTTTGGCGAAAAACCAGAGGAATACCAGAGCTAAAGTTGCTGTGTTATGGTAGCCGCGCGAGGGCTGGGGCAAGCGGCAATTACTAATTAATCGGTCGGTGACCGACTAACTAGTAACTGGCGCCTGCCCCAGCCCTCGCGCGGCTACCATAACACAGCAACTTCAGCCTGATATTCCTCTGTTTTTTCGCCGAAGAAAGGGATGCTAGCAGTCTATTTTGCAGGAAACAGTCAGGTGCTGATATATCACTTCAGTAACGAATGAATTGAGCTCGTAATCCCACGAGGCTTTATACTGGATGGTAAATAATCTTCAAAACGCTGTCTTAGAAAGATCATCGGGCAGAATCAGGCGACATTACTTAGTCACGTGACACGATCAAGCGCGCTGGATTTAAATTTCTGCTCCAGCGCACATGCCAAATAACAAAGAAAACTGCCTCAAACTGGTCTATGCCCTGAAAATATTGCCAATTTTGGGGTTTAAAAACTGATATCCACAAAAATGTAAACACGGGATTTTAAAGTAGGGATGTTACGCTGCAATTTCCACTAATTTGGGGGTAGATTAAGTGGAATCTGCTGCCATTAAATAAAGGCTGAAGTTTGGGTTATTTCAGGTCGAAAACGTATGGAAAGCGTTCTCATTTGCTATTCAGGACTTATTTTCTCACGAAGTCTAATATCATTAAAAATTGTAAAAACGGGAAAATATTATTTTATAACTTATCTGTTATCGAGCGTTCTTTTATCGAAATCCGTTAAATATTTCTGCCATTAAAGTTTAAAAGTATTTCTAGCAGTGAAATTGTCCTTAATGCTTGCATATTAATCGACCTTTCAAAACTCCCGGGAGACCGGCAAGCTATAATAAGCTCCGCCTCCTGGGTTAAAATAGAAGAGACCGAAACAAAGGGGCGGCAGTGGAAAGCTAATTAGTCAATCGAGTTGGATAATCATATCAGCGGTAGCGCCTGGCTTTTGAATTTGACAAAACTGCAATAACAAATGCCAAAGAACTACATCAAAAAGTAAAGACGCATCAAGAGAAACTTTGCATTCGAATTTTATTCTCTATATCACTGTTAGCGTTGTAATTAGAATTACAATCTGATATAAAAAGGAAAATATTTTCACCGATCACGGACTTTTTATTTATTACTCTTTCTACACCAGCGTTATTTGTCTTACGCGGTTTGTAGCGTAGTGAATCCTACAGAATACAAACTATACTTTCTTCAGGAAAACTCGAAATCATCCCGATTCTTGAAAAATAACAATCCTGGATTCGGTAAGCGTTTTCACTAGAAGAAAATACCGGGCACTTATGAAACGATTTTCACAAGAAATTTCGGCCCGAATTTTGTATTTATCGCGCTGAGTTATAGATTTTTGCTTGCCTTCACCAATTCTTAAAATTCGTTAGAAAGCTCGAGACTACACAAATCTGGGATACACCGTTAAACACTAGAAAACTATATCGGAATTCACGTTCCCACTTCCAATCCCGGATTCGTTTTTATCGCGCATTCATCGAAAAGTATCCATGTGTTAGGACTAGCTATAGTTAAGCGGCACGTTGCCTTTGGTATAAAACAAACGCGCTTTGTGAAATGACAAAACTTCAACGAAGAAAACAAGTTCATAAATCAAGAGCGCATCACAAGCGATTAAACAGACGGATTGTTTATGTCTTAAGCTTTAAAACGAGACCTTTCCCACGATTATGTGTGGCCTAGAAGCGAACTGTTCCGAGAAATTATTTTCGGCTTTACTGATTGAACTCGAGTTGCGATTCTTTTACTGATATCTAGACTTCTAAGTGGTCAGATAAGCTTCAATTATATCTGATTTTAAAGCTACAAAAGTACATACATCTGTTTCTAAACCTTTAGGTCAGTGATGCGAACTTCTGAATATGATCGTTATTTTATGTTTAGTAAAGTGCTGTGATCTGAACCAACTCGTATTTTGACTTTAAAGCTACAAAATTACAGAACTGTTTCCACGCAGTTTTATGATGCGCTCTCAAAGTGAGTGATCATGACTTTTCGTGTTTCAGAAAGCGCTTTGGTCAAGAGTTAAAAAAACTTTTATAGCTTGTATGGAGTTTGAAATCTTTCGCTTGGATAGCTCGTGCGAACAATGCCGAGGTTCACTTTTATTTAACTAGTTTCACAAATATGGCACTAAAATAAAGATTGCTGAATTTGACTTAGGCTTTTCGAATAAGCTCTAAATAGAGACATTATACTCCATTTTAATTTTTACATGAGTCAAACCTCGAACGCAAACGAAATAGGTTTGAAACTCTTCGCGCGATAAAACTTATAACCCAAGTAGCCACGGCAAACTGATTTTGCGGTGATCTTTTACTGTAACCGAGTTTACCTATTTATCCAAGGTCTATTGAAATCTCTTAAAGAGCTTTGGGATTTCAGTTAGTCCCATGACAAGATAGATGACAGTGATTGACAGGCCCAAGAGCAAGTATGGGAATGAGATATTCCCAGAAGGATTCCCTAGCAGCCAATCACAAGCGCTTTGCTGAATATCTAATGAGGCGTATCATAATTATTCATATCTCACGGACGCGAGTAAATGTCGCCTAAAACAATGGGATTCTACCCGATGTCGACAATCGATTGAAAGTGAGAAATAGCATTTACAAACAGGTTTTGTTAATAACACTACCGATCTCGTGATAAGTTCCTTTAAACAAATGAAGTCAGATTTTTTGCCACCAGAATACAATCACGTGATTGAATTCCTTCGAAAGGCCTATTGCTTTATGTTGAGCGAACTCACTGTTTAATAAAGTGTAATATGAAAATGTTGATATTTTATCAAGAAAATATTCGTGGCAGAATTAGTGTCAAATACTCCAGTTTCGTATTCGAAAATTACCGCTGAATGCAATGACTACAGACGCATGTACTCAGGCTTAGCCTCATTCAGAAGTTAAACATTCATAAATACCAGCGAGAAGGTGGGCTATTCACAACTCTGCGTATTGTTGAAGTTTCGCATTTTGTACCTTCTCGCTGGTATTTAAGAATGTTTAACTTCAGAATGAGGCTAAGCCTGAGTACATGCGTCTGTAGTCATTGCATTCAGCGGTAATTTTCGAATACGAAACTGGACTATACTAGGCATGTTCAAGAGCCCCTGATAACTAGGAGCGTCCCTCCCGCATACTAGTCCTATGTCACAGCGTCCCTCCCGCATACTAGTCCTATGTCACAGCGTCCCTCCCGCATACTAGTCCTATGTCACAGCGTCCCTCCCGCATACTAGTCCTATGTCACAGCGTCTCTCCCGCATACTAGTCCTATGTCACAGCGTTCCTCCCGCATACTAGTCCTATGTCACAGCGTCCCTCCCGCATTCTAGTCCTATGTCACAGCGTCGCTCCCGCATACTAGTCCTATGTCACAGCGTTCCTCCCGCATACTAGTCCTATGTCACAGCGTCCCTCCCGCATTCTAGTCCTATGTCACAGCGTCGCTCCCGCATACTAGTCCTATGTCACAGCGTCCCTCCCGCATACTAGTCCTATGTCACAGCGTCCCTCCCGCATTCTAGTCCTATGTCACAGCGTCCCTCCCGCATACTAGTCCTATGTCACAGCGTCCCTCCCGCATACTAGTCCTATGTCACAGCGTCCCTCCCGCATTCTAGTCCTATGTCACAGCGTTCCTCCCGCATACTAGTCCTATGTCACAGCGTCCCTCCCGCATACTAGTCCTATGTCACAGCGTCCCTCCCGCATTCTAGTCCTATGTCACAGCGTCCCTCCCGCATACTAGTCCTATGTCACAGCGTCCCTCCCGCATACTAGTCCTATGTCACAGCGTCTCTCCCGCATTCTAGTCCTATGTCACAGCGTTCCTCCCGCATTCTAGTCCTATGTCACAGCGTTCCTCCCGCATACTAGTCCTATGTCACAGCGTCCCTCCCGCATACTAGTCCTATGTCACAGCGTCTCTCCCGCATACTAGTCCTATGTCACAGCGTTCCTCCCGCATACTAGTCCTATGTCACAGCGTCCCTCCCGCATACTAGTCCTATGTCACAGCGTCCCTCCCGCATTCTAGTCCTATGTCACAGCGTCGCTCCCGCATACTAGTCCTATGTCACAGCGTCCCTCCCGCATACTAGTCCTATGTCACAGCGTCACTCCCGCATTCTAGTCCTATGTCACAGCGTCCCTCCCGCATACTAGTCCTATGTCACAGCGTCCCTCCCGCATACTAGTCCTATGTCACAGCGTCCCTCCCGCATTCTAGTCCTATGTCACAGCGTTCCTCCCGCATACTAGTCCTATGTCACAGCGTCCCTCCCGCATACTAGTCCTATGTCACAGCGTTCCTCCCGCATACTAGTCCTATGTCACAGCGTTCCTCCCGCATTCTAGTCCTATGTCACAGCGTCCCTCCCGCATACTAGTCCTATGTCACAGCGTCCCTCCCGCATTCTAGTCCTATGTCACAGCGTTCCTCCCGCATACTAGTCCTATGTCACAGCGTCCCTCCCGCATTCTAGTCCTATGTCACAGCGTCCCTCCCGCATACTAGTCCTATGTCACAGCGTTCCTCCCGCATACTAGTCCTATGTCACAGCGTTCCTCCCGCATTCTAGTCCTATGTCACAGCGTTTTCACAAGTTAGGTCATTTTTAGAACGGTTTTCCGCTATTCTTGCGTTGCAATCATTCCAACGGGAATAAAATCACAAAAGCGTAGCAGCCATGTTGATCGGTATAACTAGAGTAGCTAATGAGGCATCTTTTGTTCTGCCACTGGTGCAATCAAGCAATTGGCGGAGAAAATAATCTAAAAGTAGCCCAATTTGTGAAAACGTCGTGACACAGGAGATATGGACGCTCCAGCTAGGGTTTAGTACTCCTGGTGTGTGTTAGTAATTGTCTAACTTTTCTACTGTCATTTTTCAGTTCATCAGAACTACGTTGCGGTGGAAAGTCACAAGCACCCGATCGTCCTGTCCGTATGTCTGACTGACGCTGACAACTATGGAGTTCCGCAATACAGAGCTATACTGTGGAAAAAAACGGTGAATTGAATATCTAAAGCAATTCATATCGTAAATAGTTGTAAAACGCGCGCTCCGATTGGTCGACAGCCATGTGTTATTAGAGTACAGATATACAGATGACGTCACACTGTGTGTTCTGATTGGTCGACAGCCATGTGTTATTAGAGTACAGATACACAAATAACGTCACACTGTGTTCTGATTGGTCGATAGCCATTAGAGTACAGATATACAGATGACGTCACATTGTGCATGAAGTCATTTCGTATCCTCATTTTTTATGGTATAAAACAAAGAGCTGAGGTGAGTCGACTTATACAATGTTTTCGAGAGCAAATACGTGCCAAAACGAGTGCAAACGCGAGCGTATTACACGGTTCACAAACAGGTTTCACCGGTTTTTAAAACACTTGAAAGGTTTTGTGGGCGCGCGAGCCAATTAAAGTGGGGATGTTGGAGTGACAGCCAATCGGCATTATTCAGCACGAGAACACAATTTTAATCACGCGCTACGATCGGATCTGTAAGTGAAAGTTTATTCGATTTGTTGAACGTCGTATAATAAACACTATTACACATTTTTACAGAATTAGTTATTCCTTGTACACCTGGGCATTATGAAAATTCCTCGACTTTTGAGTGGCCGCTCTAGATGTAAACAAAGCACTATCCAAAATCTCAGCTCTGATGTGCTCCTCTTTTAAAAATCATATCTCCAATTGTAGATGTTTCTCAGCGATAGGATTTGGTGTATTATTCTTATGAAAGATTGAATTTAATGCTCAGAACTTAAAACAAAAATATCTTGAGCGGTGCTTTTGGAAACCTTAAATTTGTGGATTTTGCGTTTTTGCCAATTTTTTACTCTCTCGAAAGAAATATTCACAACTTTTTCTTTTGTTTTTGCTTGCACAATTTTGTTTGGCATCAAGATTTAGTAATCTTTGGGAAATACTTTTAACCAGCTTGGATTCTAATCACTTCTATTGACAGAAAGCTACGCTCCTTTTGACAACGTAAGGTGAGAAATTCAGAGCCCAAATTTTCGCCAACTTCTGCTAAAGGGATTTCGATCGTGTGTTATAAGTTTGAACAGTTTCCCGTTGTTTAAAAAAATCGTTCGACTAGATTTCTACTGAGTAATTGCTCAAAATGTCAAAAAAAGTGGGGTTGACTTACGTCACAATGACGTCATTAGCAGGAACCCATTACCAGGAACGTCCATCTTCCCCATTCACTCTTTTCACCTGACGGCCATCTTGGATTCAAAGCGAGGTAATCCTTTGTTTTTGCCAGGTTAGCCTCGTTTTGACTATCCCTCACTACGAGGCTAACCTGGCAAAAACAAAGGATTGCCTCGCTTTGAATCCAAGATGGCCACCAGGTGAAAAGAGTGAATTGGTTCTGTTCCCAGCACAGGAGTAGATGTGGCTATATTTAGAATTGCATTTCGCGCGAAATAAACCAATGCCATGTTGTCTTAGCCAATCAGATAGCTATACATCACTTCTCATTATTATTCATGATCATTCTTCTCACTTTCAACGCGGGAATTCGAATTCTAAATATAGCCACACCTACTCCTGTGCTGGGGGCCCAGCCCATGACATAGGAACGCTCCTGGTAATGGGCTCCTGTCATTAGTATGTGTGATCGGGTCAATATTTGTTGTATCAATAAATTGTGTACTGTTTGTGAATATTTGAGCAGAATCAGACAAAAATCTTAAAAGTTATGACATTTTGTTTAATTTCGCGAAGTAGCTTCGGAGTTGCGATCGAGGCACATTAAAGACGGCAAAACACGTGTGCAGTGGCGCACGTCCTAATTATGATAACTTAAAAAGCCGCGGACAGTCAGAGTTGTTGGAAGTAGCTGAATTTCTGGAGTTTTAGACACTATTAAAGGCTTTTTCCACGGTGCGATCGCAAACAGAAACCATATGTTTACTAACTTCTAGTGAACGTCTCCCTTCACCTACGTCACTCGTCTCCGGTTTTTGTAACAGGTCTAACATCGCTCATACAAAATAAAGGATTAAGGCAATTTCACTTTTGTTTCGTAGAATTACTCAAAATTACGTCCTATTTTCGAAAAAAAAAATTGGGGGCACAGCCAGAGTGTTTCTAGAAATGAATCCAATAAATATTTTATTTGTTATATCAGGCTGATTATTATTGCAGCTGATGTGGGTCTGCTTTCAATCCTCACACACTCCTCACTACGTTAACGGTTTTGGACACACGTTAGTGAAGGGAGAGCGTCTGTTTCAGTTGTCAAAATTTATAAAGAGAAGTCAGAGTTGTTGGAAGTAGCTGAAGCTTACAGCTGATGTGGGTCTGCTTTCAATCCTCACACACTCCTCACTACGTTAACTGTTTTGGACACAACTCTCGACTCACGTGTTGATTTTGACGGAGGGAGGAAAACCGGAGAACCCGGAGAAAAACCCTCGAATGCATCTCACATATGGTACTCGAGCCGGGACTCGAACCCTGGACCGCAGCGGTGAGAGGCGAGCGTTTTGCGCCAACCTGCATCCTCGTCCTAGACGTGATAAAACACCTACTGCGAGTTTACCGAACGGCTTCAAACACGTTCACGGATTCTGGTAAAAGGAGTGCAGCATAATAGACCATTGCATAAATAGCGTCAAATTTAAAGTGCCTATAAGCCGTAGCCAGAAATCATTTCTTTGGGCGCAGTAAAGTGTTTTAAATCTTGGTCAACCATTTTTGGGCGATTTATTATAAAAAGCATTACAAATCCTTGGAATGACGTCATTTAAGGGCGTTATGGTAATGAGTTGAAAATTAATTAAGTCATAACATTGAATTTCTTCATTTATACAGTTGTTTTTCAGGTGCTTACAATCTAAGAGAATTATCTTTTAGTAAGTGAAGCTGACATAAAAACAGAGGAAAAGGAACTATAATTAGCTTATCCCTTAAATGACGTCATTGAAATTTGATTCCTTAATAAACGAAATTGGCAGACTATAATTAATATTTTTCCAATGTCGGTCATTTTGATTTCCAGCTTGACTTTTAAAGTGCCTATCACCCTTTTGCAATTTTGATAGCTTATAAACCTCCGAAAGGTTTTGAGTACTTCTGTGAAGAAAGTTTTGGTTTAAAGTGAATACTTTATGTTCTACGCTTGTTTGAAATCGTGTAAATGTGACCTTTCCTGACCCATGACCGCGTAAGTAAAAGCCTGGGTCGAAACCTGGGTAGACGTTATCTCATTAATGCATTATTCTCCATGGCGCCTTTTTATCACAACAACATCGATGCATAGAAAATATACACAGTTTTCGAGTTGTTAGTAAAGAAAAAAGTCATTTTAGTCAACATATTAAAGTGCATATGAGCCTTCCTGCAATTTTCATAGCTATGAATCTCAGAAAGGTTTTGAGTACTCCTGTGAAGAATTTTTTGGTTTACAGATAATACTCTATCTTCTACGCTTGTTTGAAAACGTGGAAACGTGACCTTTCCTGACCCATGACCGCGTAAGTAAAAGCCTGGGTCGATACCTCGGTCGACGTCATCTCATTAATGCATTATTCTCCATGGCACCTTTCTATCACAACAACATCGATTTTTAGATAATATACACAGTTTATGAGCTGTTAGTAAAGGAAAAAGTCATATTAGTGAAAATTGTAAGTTTTTATTCAAATTGTTGCAAAGTTGAATTAATTAAATGACGTCGACCGAGGTATCGACCCAGGCTTTTACTTACGCGGTCATGGGTCAGGAAAGGTCACATTTACACGATTTCAAACAAGCGTAGAACATAAAGTATTCACTTTAAACCAAAATTTTCTTCACAGAAGTACTCAAAACCTTTCGGAGGTTCATAAGCTATCAAAATTGCAAAAGGGTGATAGGCAGTGATCAACTCGAAAGCTTTTGCTCCTTTGGTCACTGCGCACTACCAACTATTTGAAATATAATCTGTATTTACTTCTTCACTTTTTTTCTTCTTCAAAATGTACTGTTGTGTTTATTTATGTAAATAGTGCGAAATAAAACTTGAAACTTGAAACTTGAATAAAAGATAACTGGTCAGGGCTTATAGGCACTTTAAATAGGTATTGTCCTGGAGACTAGAGCCTCGTGTTCACGTTGCTACACAAAAGTGTTTTCACGTGAATGTGAGGCTAATATATACAACACTGTCAGCCGTGTTGTATCACATATCCAAACACTGAGAACTGAACTTGAAAAACGACGCGAAGCGGCAGTGTTGTATATGGCTTCTCCAACGAATTTACCATTGAAGAGAAAACGGAGAAGAAAGTTTGGATAATATATGCAAGTGTTTCATCACATATCCAAACTCCTTTACGCTTGTGATTTTCTTTGTAATATTCTCATTAATTATTCATGAGTTTGAGGCTAAAGATTCCTAAGCAATGGTTATTCATGTTGGACCCAATGGACTATGAGCCAACTGATCAATTCTTTGTAAATTGTTACATGTATTTTCCAAATTCTTTATATGAAGAATTTTAATGAAATAGAGAAGTTCAATTAGGATTACGTTATGAGGTATAAATATGTATACAAGGCGTGACTGATTTGGACTAAATGCTCATCCATTATGCATGAGGTTTTGAATATGTGTTCTTTTAGACTCTGGATATTTGCAAGTGAACCAATTGTTTCTTCGTTCGATTATGCATTGAGTTACCGATATATATATATATGACATGTAGATCTTTTTGTAATTTTATTTTAGGGCAGTGAAAAAATTTGCATACCGTATTCCGCGAACAAGCCCATATCAGCGAAGGTCATACTACAGTACGTACGTTTTGATAGCAATATGTAAACAGGGATTCCAGTTCAGCAAAGCTGGTTTGAATGGAGGGTGATTACAATAATCATTATACTTAATAGACAATAGTTTATATCATAGACTGGGACACTAGCACGAGTTAAACAGAATAAACAACAAACAATGAATAGCATTAAGCTTTCATAGCATGCGGCTGAGTTTGTTAAAGCCATTGCTTTCGCTTCTAAAAAAGCACTTATTCTCGGTTTTGCTCTGATTGAGTGTTGAATGCATTCCAAGTTCTAGTCCCGTTGTAACGGAAAGATCCTTGACACTTAGTTGTATTATCAAGGGCAGTCGAAGCAAATAGTTGTTGGTAGTGTTATTGACTCTTCTTAATATTTATGCGCATATAATTAGCTACTCGAAAACGAGGCTATCCCCGCATCGTTGCTTAGCTGAAAAGCAAAATGGGTTCGCGGACGGAACATTTCTGTGTTCCTCTATGCGTTGGAGGCAAAAGAAAAAACCTGAATTGTCCTTTCGAACTAGGATGCACGTTGCGGCATCCTTGATGCGGGGATAGCCTCGTTTTAGAGTAGTGAATTAGATATGCGCATAAATATTAAGAAGAGTGAATAGTGGTGGAATTCATGCGTGTGCCTGAAATATGTCAGAAGATATTGGGAATATTCGTGTAACTAATTGAAAGTGATTCTAAGATCATTAAAAACAATTCAAGGCTGATTGTACGTTTTGGGAAATAATATTAAGACCCTCTGTCAGCCGTGATGCTTTGCGAGGGTGTATCTATTGTTGCATAGCTTCTGGGAATATAAAAACAATACTAAATTATATCGCAACAGGAGCCCATTACCAGGAACGTCCATCTCCCATACTAGGTCTGTTAGTCAGCGTATGACCGGATTGAGCTATATTTAGAGCAGATCTCACGGGAGTTCACGTGCCCACACTTTGGGAATCCAATCAAACCATAGTCAGGACAATGCAGCGTCAGTAAAATCACCTCAAAGAACAATAGATCATTTTTAATCTCGATAATTACGGCAAGCATATGGAAGATCGCAGCAGAGTCAGAAGGCAGTTACCCGGAAAACATCTTCTAAAAATAGCTCAAACCCGTCATACGCTGACTCACGGGTATAGTATATATGGACGCTCCTGGTAATGGCTCCTGATCGCAATTATTTGTACGAAATTTGCTTGAGTCGCGCAAAGCGTAACGGTCAACAGAGTCTTTAACCAATATTTCGGTTCACCAGGGTTTACAAGTTATCAAGACAAGAACACGTTACAAATTCAGTTTTGTACTGATTTATTGATATGAAATGCTTTCCCTCCAGGTCCTTTTCAATTGAGAAATGCGAGAAAGGTCCAAGGGAAGTCGCAAGTGCTGAATTTCAACAGGTAACAAGCAATTCAAATTGGGTTACATATGAGAACACTGTCCTCATCATCATCACCATCATGATTATTATTATTTATATGAGATCGACTGTGTGCGTACTTTCATATCTGATTGTGCGTTGTAATGTGATCATCCGCGTTACAAAAGATACGCCGGAGTTCAAGCTGCGTGCAGCTTCTTGTTGTTATTATTACATATACATATACATGAACATGATAATGAGTTAAAAACTGCACGATAAACAGTGCTTAACGCGCGCTTCGATTGGTCGATAGCTACATGCAGGAGCCAATTACAAGGAGCGCCAATCTTTCATATTTACACTGTGAAGCCGCGAAATTCAAACTGGTCTGTTTTTAGATAATTATTCCCGCACAAAAGTATGACGTTGTTATGGTTACCACGGGTGAGACGTTGAACAGCCAATGAATCGCTGCTAAAATTCAAACCGTGTTAAGTATACTTATCAGATACCCATTCAGTAGATCATGGATCATAAAAAGACTGGATTGGGCACGCGCTGACGTGATGGCCGCAACCAAGTGGAAAATCGTGACGTCACATGTAAACAAACATTTCCGTAATTTCTCGGCGCGCGCGATTTCGCTAGTAGCTTGGAAAATAAACATCGAAGAGAAAAAGATTAAGCCCTGAAGGATGGAGATCGGAGAAAACTTCGAGGGATGCTCAAACGGCTTGTTTTCGGAAGAGAAAACGCAGCTAAAGGAGAATGAATTTAATACGAAGTTGCCGATAGCTGTCGTTCTAGCAATTCCGAAAGTGAGAGTGAAATATTAGTGTTTAGAGTGCAGAAAGGTCTATCATACTAAATGTTGGTTCATGATAAGACACGTAGGAAGCTATATGGAGCTATTAATATCAAACCGTGAAAAAAGCAAAAATTGTCAGAACATCAAACGAAATGACATAAGTGAAAACACGAGTATTCTCTCTATTCATTCTATCACGTGACTGTGTACGAACTCGTTTGAAACTTAGGTCCTTGTTGATTAAGTTGATAAAAGCCGTTATAACCATAACTCCCACAAACAACCGTAGGGTCTAATCATGCAAAGTCGGGACCTGGCTAAATCACCGAGAATTGGAATTTAGCGTGTCGTTTTTGTGGATGGAGGAAACCGGAGAACGCAAAGAAAAATCCTCGGAGCAAGGACAATCGATACCAACAAATTAATAATAATATTAAATAAAGACTTTATTTATGGAGGGTAACACATAACAGTGCAGAACACTAATAAACTTGTGGCCCTAAAAAACTAAGCCAGTACAACCACATGATTGCATTCCTCCAAAAGGCCTATAATTGGATTAGAAAAGTGGGAGGTATTCTATAAGTTTCCCACCCACAGTCACACCCCTTCCCCATACTATTTTCCCAGCACATTCAGTGATTTTTAGATTGTGTCCAAAATCTAAGATTTTTCGGGGAAAAAATGTACATTGTTGAGGCCTTTCATTTTGTTCTGAAACCCAAATGGGTATATTTAATAAGTATCCCAAAGGAGAAAGCTTGGTAACATGTTTTTGCTGGGTTTATTGATTTGTGAAGGCAATAATATGTTATACTGTTAGTCCACTTTGTATTATGACCTCTGGGTACAGTATATTAAATTAGATGATAATACTTGGGGTTTGTACAAATCATAACTTATATTCCATTCTAGCTAGCTGCATGGATGATGTATGCTATTTAAATCTGCATATCTGAAGTGAACTAAGATACACATGAACAGTACAGTGAAAACAATAAAACATTTTTTATTGAACTCTCAGACTTACTGTACATAAAATTATAGTTCATGTACTGTACAACATAGTAACCTTGACAATAAACCTATCAAAATTATCTTATAGTCAGATGTAATATAACTGAAAATGAATTATTAGAAATGAAGATTTGGGACTCAGTTAGAATTAGCAGAGATCTGAACCATCAAGTTTCATTGAAAATTATCACTCTAGCTCAGACTATTAAACATGCCTAATTTACATAGCAGAAACCTTGCTTATCGACTCTTCTGACATGGTGCAGGACTCGATTGACAGTAATGCTTGCCCACTTGCCCAGGACAACTAAAAAGTTGAACCGGGCAGGTAATTTTTGTACCTGGACAACCAGATCTCAATGCAACCAGCCTAAAATCAGTCGAGCACTGTGCTGGCCATGTTGATTAACTGACTCCCAGGAGGATAAAAAATATTTTTTTGCTAGTCTAAAGTTGTTGTGAAACTGCACAATACTTCAGGGCATTAACCAACAAAGATATTTTTAAATAATTGTGCAGTATTTTTTTTCCAAAAATAAAACCGTAATTGTTCACATGCTAACTTAGTTCTCTAGGAGACTGCTTACACTATTGGTTACGAAGTATGTATACAGTGTTACTGTAAATACAACCCTTGTATTATAGCTTAATTTTTTGGGATTATGAAATGTCTTGAGAACTTTTATAATTTCTCATCTCGCCCCTCTTCCTCCATAAATAATGAATGGTCCATATAAAGTTTTGAATCATGGAGTCATGATATGAAAAAAACAACATTCAAGTACCCTGTAAAATCTGCATACATGTACTGATGTAGACTACTTCTTTTAACACATGCATGTACATGTAACATAAGGAAGAGTTATGAATGTTTGGTAATTAAGTTCCACTGGTTATTATAATTAAGTAAACCATCATTTGATATAGAACTGTGAATATATAACAATAGTTGTAGATTAAGAAGGCTAATTTCAGATGAAGGAACATTGTGAATAGTAAACTGAATTTCAATGGGAGACCACAAAGAGGTAATCTCGATCTGCAGTAGATTCACTGGGGCATCCCTGGTGCCTTAACTTTCTCTCGACCATCTTGACATATGTCTAAGTGGATAAAATTAAGTAAATTTACATTTTGTTCCGCATAACAACCTTGACATAAGCTACACCACTATCCTCAAAAGTCACCAAGTTGGTACATAATTTGCAGCTTCAAATTACAACCCTAACTCGTAAAACTATGTCTAAGCCACAATTTGATGCAAATACAATCAAGTAAAGGAGAATTTGAACAACGACAACGTGAAAAACTAACAAATATTTGTGTCCCAAAATACACAATATTCTTCCAAATTTGGCCCTAAAAAGGCCCGTTTTTGTGATGCGATTTTCTCCAAAACAGAATAAAATGAAAGTAAACAACAACAAGATGGGCTTACCTTGAAGTTTCTCGTGTGGCTTAGGCGGGTTGGAATTGTCGTAAAACAACGGAAAAAGAAAATATTGTTAGTTAAAAGTGAGAAGAGCACTAAAACACGACCAAAAGAACAGAAGTAAAGGCAAAGAAACAGCGAAAAACCTTTACCTACGCCACTCTTCACGTCACGATTTTCCACTATGATTGAGCCATGTTGAAGTAGAGTATCAGCCAATCAGCAAACCGGAAACACCCCACGTGACCTGTAGTTTCCAATCCAGTCTTTTTATGATCCATGAGTAGATCAATCTCAAAGGTATATCCCGTTAATGAAAACCGTGTCAATAATAAAATACCGCGCCAATATATCACGCTAAAATAGACCGCCTCGGATTTCGTGACTACTTCACAAATCCTGTACAGATAGACGCTTCTGGTAATGGGCTCCTGCCAGTACAGATGCACATATGACGTCATATGTTATTAGAGTACAGTTGCACATATGACGTCATATGTTATTAGAGTACAGATGCACATATGACGTCATATGTTATTAGAGTACAGATGCACATATGACGTCATATGTTATTAGAGTACAGATGCACATATGACGTCATATGTTATTAGAGTACAGATGCACATATGACGTCATATGTTATTAGAGTACAGATGCACATATGACGTCATATGTTATTAGAGTACAGATGCACATATGACGTCATATGTTATTAGAGTACAGATGCACAGATGACGTCATATGTTATTAGAGTACAGATGCACATATGACGTCATATGTTATTAGAGTACAGATGCACATATGACGTCATATGTTATTAGAGTACAGATGCACATATGACGTCATATGTTATTAGAGTACAGATGCACAGATGACGTCATATGTTATTAGAGTACAGATGCACATATGACGTCATATGTTATTAGAGTACAGATGCACAGATGACGTCATGTTATTAGAGTACAGATGACGTCACAACGTGACCAGAACATGAGTTACGTACTTCTGTGTCCTCGTAACGTTTTAAAGTCACTTGTGTGTTAGGACAAGACATATTTTTTTTAAATACTGTGTGAAAAGAAATATGAATACAATTAAAGCACGCGTAAGCTAAAGTTTGTTATTTAAGAAAACCTTTTCAAATATACTATTTTAATTCATAGGATCTTTTGACATTAGAAGAACAAGAGGTAGGCACTTTATAGATTGGAGAGTATAGTATATTGTTGTCAAATGTTCTCCTACAATGCAAGCAAGCTACGAGGTTACGAAAAAATATGTTATTTTTGTTTTGTTTTTCTGGAGTCTCGAAGTAATTGTTTTGTTTAATAAGTAAACTAAAATACCAATGGGTGGCTGTTGCTCGATTAGCTTAATTCCAGATTTTGTTGATTTTACACCACAATTTCAGATTGATTACAAAACTGGTGGTATTACATTATTGCTGCAGCCAAGTACACTATGTATTCCTAATAATTTTCCTTTGTTTTTAGGGATCTGTGAATTTTAAATTCGGGGTTCTCTACGCCAAATCAGGGCAAACTAGTGATGATGAAATGTTCAGTAACGGTGAGTGTAGGGTTTATTTGACGCTGTATGTGGCCGAGTTTAGTGTCGTTCGTTTCTTTAAAAAATTTTTTAAATCAGTGGCAAAACTCTACTTCAGTCGCCCTATAGCTGGCAAATAAAGCACTTAATCCAGTATTATATCATATTGCTTTTAGCAAGCCCTTGCAGAGGAACCTTCGTACCATGCAACATTCCTTGCAGGGCTTCTCGGCATCTTCGGCGGTGCTTTATCTGGTTTCGATCAATTAATAGACTCAATGTGGTATTTTATTCAGCTGCTTCTGTATTTACAGTCTGTCCAAGTTTAACTTTAAGAATTAACTTTTTTTCATAGAAACGGGCAGTCAGGAGTTCAACAACTTTCTCGATCTTCTCGGCGACAAAGTTAATTTACAAGGCTGGCAGGGTTACCGAGGTGGACTGGATGTGAAACGTAAGTTTCAACAAATAGCACTGTCAGTATCTCTAGGTTTCCAACTTATACACAGTCAAACAATGATTTAAAACAACCGTAAAAACCTCACTATTTTTGATTCAACATCCATTTTTCAACATACCATTTTAATTCCAATTCAAGCTGTGGCTGGTTTAGCCGGGTCCTGAATTTCACCAGCCCCTATGTTTGTTTCAAGTCCCGTTAAAATTCAGTGTTCAGTACGCCAAAGCAAGGCGTTCTGTAGTACTACTACAATGTCTCTATGAATTCTAAACCTGCCCATCCCCCCCCCCCCCCCCCGTGGGGCATTTGACAACTCAATCTGTACCAGGGGTGGGCATTTTCCATCAAAGAAAAGTTGGGGTGGAGAATTGGTCAAATAGTCAAAGAAAGCGAATTTTACGTCAGTGTTTATAAGAGATATGCACTCGTTCCAAAGTCCCACCACGGTGAGGCATTTGCAAGGCTCTTATTTAAACTGAATGTCAAATGCCCCACAAATGCCGAGGTGGGGGGGGGGGGGGGGCAGGTTTGGAATTGATAGATATAAAAAACCAGAAGAAAGAATTTGTCCAAAATGTTTTAAAGAACCAGAAGACGAAAAACATTTCTTAATAAGATGCCAGTTCTATGTCACAAGACGCAATTCTTTTTTTAAAGACCTAGAAAAAGCCCTAAAAAGAAACTTAAAATACTTGAGTGATGACGAGGTATTCTTACTAATGATCAATCCCCCAAATACGGTACAAAAAATGATGGCAAAATATATTTACGAATGTCTCGAAGTTAGGAACAAATAATTGAACCCGTGTTGTACATATCATATAGCTATGTTAACTTAACTTAATTAAGGTAATATAAATATTATTGTTATTTGGATATTTACCGATGTAGTTCAATCTACAAGGTCCAAATAAAGTTATGTCTATGTCTATGTCTAAACCGCTTAGAGCAGCTTTCCTATGAGTTAGAAAGAATTACGGCAAGACTGCACGTAGCTGTACCGTAACCGTATTGTAACTTTACCTTACCGTAACTCTGTAATTTGATTGGTTCAGAAGGACAAAAACAATGGGAAGCCATTTCAGTGTCACGGCATAGCGTACGGAAACTGTTCTGTAAGCCATTGCCGTAATTTACTCACTCATACGAAATCCGCTTTATTTCATTTTGAATGGTGCGATGGCAGTGTATCAGATTGTAGGGTGAAGATGTCTCGCTTTGGCGTGAACTAGTTTGCGAATCTAACATGACAATTTGTTGAATTGTTGAAAATAATAATTTGATTTTCTCTCCTCAGAAATGGCGATTGTTAAGGTACGGATACACGCTGCATCATTGCCAGCAATTGTTGTTCACACGGTGCAATTTGTTGCGTGCAATGTTGCCGAAGTAGAACTCGATCCTACTTGTGCAACATTGCCGGCAATGTTGCAGAGTGTGTTCGTACCTTTAATCGTTTGTTTCTAGCGGGACTGGAAAGGAACAATGTTATTTTATTGAAATACTTACTCAAACTTAAACTGTTAAACTTTTAAGTTCAAAAACGTTGATATCTTATTCGGAACTAGTTCAAATATTTTGGGTGCGCAGGTTTTAGTGCTTGTGAAAGAAATTGTAAAATCAAGATTTCCATTGACAAACGTTTCATTCGCAATGTCCCTTGCGCGTCTAGTCAATCAAAAATGTTTTTAAGAAAAACGCCGAAGCTGCTATCACGATTTCCTAAGAGAAATATGACTTGTGTATTTCAGATGATATGACGGGATCTGAGTCTGTTTTTACTGTTTACGAGGGACACGAGATCATGTTTCACGTGTCTTCACTGCTTCCCTACACGCCAGACAACCCACAACAGGTGAACAATGGCTAAAGTGTGTGTGTTCGGTCCTAAAGAGTGGCGCATTTCAACCTGCTTAACACCGTAAAAATATTTCAATAGCGTAAAGTAGTGAAGGTAATCGCTCCGTTCATTTTATCGGCAAAGCTATAGGGGCATTTGCCGGACGTTTGTAGCATGGAAGTGCCCGTGGGTGAGGGGGAAAGCAGTTAACTTTCACAGTGTATACCTATCCTGATATTTTATTTTCCATGTAAATTAATAAAAAAGTACCATCGAAAACAATAGAATAATGCTTCATGCGACAGGTATACACCTAAACACAACTTCAAATAAATCATTAAACTTCAACACTTGATTCCTACTAAGAATTTCCGTATTTTATGATGCTTTACGAATACTTCGGGCTCTGTAAAGCAATCAAAATATATTTACTGATCAGATTGGCGATTGAGAGACGACTACCCATAAACTACCTATTTATCATAGAAGTGCCCCCCCCCCCCCCCCCCCCCCCCCCCCCCCCCCCCTATCTTGATATGAGTGATACCCATGCGTCACAAACTAGATGCGCATGCGTCACAAGTTAGTAAGTTGCGATGAAAAAATATTCATGCAATCCATATATCCCTTACAGGCCACCGTATTGAAATGAGAGGAAGTAGCGAAGTGCATAAAAATGTGCCAGTTATACGAGGATTTAATTAAGCCTCGGTTTCAGTTAGTCGCGAACCCATTTATACGATAACCTGCGACTAACATCCTCGTTTAAATAGCTGTATTGCCGTAGCTTTATTGTCTTTTGCTATCGTCTTTTGATTTAGATGAGTTTCACAATGGATGTATTTATTTCTCGTCGTAATGTTCACGTGTTTTGAGTGCGTTGTGTTTCAGGTGGAACGTAAACGTCACATCGGCAATGACATTGTCACAGTCGTGTTCCAGGACACAGAGAATGAAGATGGCAAACCTTCATTCACGCCAATGGGTGTCAAGTCGAAATTCATTCGTATCCTTGCCATACAAAGACAACTGACATTATTAGACATTTTACTCACTATCTCAATTCTGTTTGGCTGTGAACACACAACTAATTCTTGATAGTTGGCTATAGCATTGACTGCGCATGCGTACAATATTATCTGATAGTTGTGACGTCACACTGCTATTATCTGTAGATATTATCAGTAGGTAACTCGATGATAAGCAAGTACGACCATTTTACACTAGAAAATAGAATTTGTTCGCATTTTTGTGCCTTTTTGCTATTTTAAACTCTCAGCTATGTTTCCAGTCTTTCTTTTCCTCTAAATTTGTAAATAAAAGCAATTTGAGCTCGAATAAGAAACAAAACATCTTGAGATGCAGTCGTAAACAAACCTATTTACGGCGTTTCATTTAGCTTCGTTTTTGCTAGCTTACTTTTTGCTAAAACATTTGCTTAAAATGTATAATAAAACAATTATTGAATTCGATTTTCGCATAATAGCTTAAATTATATCAAGACCTCGGTCTGTATTATCAGCCTCAGCCTTCGGCTTCGGCAGACTCTTGATTATTTTCGCTATCATGCTCAACCTTAATTATATCATCCAATACTGAATGCTTAGTATCTGTGTTGAGATTGCGTTGTGTTGCATATCTTTCTGTTTTGTGATGTATGTGAAACATTAGTGAGTTAACAAATTGCTGAACTATAGATAAACATAGTTCTATAGTCACCCTGAGTGCACTCCAGTATTTCAGTATGCCTCTTTATTGTCCCATTTCAGATCACGTGACGGCTGTCCAGAGGTGTCAGTGCTTTATTTTAGGGTTCTACAAATTTATACATTTCATCTTGGGATACAAATGATAACAAAAACATTACTCAAGGGTAAAGTCAGATGATCTGAAACGAGAGAACAAAGAGGCAATCGGTCTATTGGTAAAGCAAAGCCGTTAAATCATATGTTAGTACATTCCAGACAGTTATCTTCTTGTTGAGTTAGTTTGGCTAGCAAGGCCGACCTAGTAACCACAGAGTTACTGATGCCACACTGACGACTGGAGTGAATACAGCAAGGAGCTAGTTTTTTACTCCATTTTAGAATAACAGATAATAGTCTGATTGACAATATGTGCATTCCTTCACCTTGTGTAGATATTTTTGTACTCGTCACTTACAACAAGACTGATGAAAGTTACAGGTACTATATTAAATTCGCTGACGAGTTGACGGCTAAATCACTTGTATTAACGCTCGATAACTCCACATACCATATTAACTTGCCTCCTTATAGCCTTCAATAGTGTCCATTATAGTGTTAAGTAATGGTCCAGATAAGAACTGTAGTAGAATCCATTGTTCTGCGGCAATGAGCCTCCCCCACATACGAATTTGCTTGAATATGCCTTAAGTGCTTTAGGAGGTATCTACAGTCCAAACTACGTCTCGAAAATAACGTATTTGTTATGCTATTGGCTCTTTTTTCTGTGAAAACGCAGAGAAGTCACCATCCAGCCAATCGGATATAGAGAAAACAAAGGATTTTTCAATCGCAAATTTGAGAACTTTCCCCACACACGATATTCTTCGAAATTAAACCATAGTTAGTTTGATCAGAAATAAATTCAAACCACAAAAAAATATCGAATGAAAATGCATTATTTCGATGGGTTTCTATTGAATTTATAAGTATCAACCAATGAAATTACGAGAAAGAATAATAGAAAATTAACACCTTTTAACATTCCTTGCCGTAGAGCACTACAGTTCTTATCTGGTCCATTACTTAAAGCGTCCCGATAGTGTACAATAACTTGGCAATAACATGACTAACTAAAGGCTAGTAAACTAACTGGCATCTCGTTTGAAAACTTGCATTTAGACGACCGTCAATCAAACTTTGATTAAGTCTATGCGGTAAAAGCTTTGTATGAGACTAGATAGTCTGCACTCCGCGTAGCATTTTGGCCACGACACTCTTATGTCTGGGCCCGTGGGCCGATGATTTTTGAACGGCACCCCGCGGTTCAATAATTTTGGGACAGGCACTCTTGATTTACACGGCAAAATTCAAGAGTGCCGGTCCCAAACTTATCGACCCGCGGGCACAAATTTAAGAGTGCCGTGCCCCAAATGCTTGTCGTGTAAATCAGGCTTTAATGTACAAAAAAATGATTCGCGTAAGGGGTGGACCATTAGAAATCCTGGGAGGGGGGGTGGGTAGTCCCAAAAAAAAATTCGTGCAAGGCTAAATGTCCCAAAAGAAAATTCCTGCAAAGCACTAAGGCACAAAAAAAAATTCGTGCAAAGGAACCGATGCATTGTTCAATTTTTGTTTTGAAAAAATACTAGCAATTCAGTTTTACCAATTCAAAATATATAGTTCTAAAGATTACCCACACAGTCTGTGTAAGGCCAGATAAAAACAAATACTTGGTTAGCGTCCCCGCCCGACCTGAGAAATGTCCCCGATCTCTAATTTGTTTTATTTTTTCATAAAAAAAACTTTAGAAAGTGTAAATGCGCCCGCGAACACCAATTCTTGTAACCAGACCCCTACATGTACCACTTAAAATATGCGCCGGCGCATTAAATATTTTAACATCGACGCCATTTTGTTTCTACAACACGAGGTGAGTGAATAATACTCAGTAGTCAAGACAAAATAAACTTCACATAGAAAAAAAAAAAAAAAAAAACCTCCCTCCCTACCTGGAAAAATTGAAATGGGTGGACGCTAAACAAGTATTTTTTTATCTGGCCTAACTGATTTTCAGGTATTTCCAGATGAAAACAACCTCCCCAACATAGTTTAGTCACTGTTGTCATGGAAATATCAACTGGCCTTAATTCCCCCGATACCGGTAGCAAACCACAAGAATAAACACGCTCAAATGTTTGGCCAAGAGAGAAGTTTATTTGCGGTCTAAAACACTAGACAAGCTAAAAACAGCTATATTATTGGCAAATAAACATTCTCTGCAATTACTGAAGCCTCAAATTATTCTCTGATGCCAGCAGTTTTTGCAACCGAGTTTAACGTCAGGTTTCATTGAGTAAACTTCAATGTCCACATTTTCAAAGATTACAGAGTCTGTGCCAGCAATTTAGAGCACATAGAAATATTTTCATGTATTGTCTTGTGCAAAACATCATGGACAATGAAATCTTGGGGTATGCATTTTTGATTTGGCCTGAATCGGAGCCAAGCAAGGGACTATATGCATTCTAAGGCGATCAAATTAAATTCCTCACATCACTGGGCTCGTTACAAAAAAAACGGCTCAAAGTAAATAAACAAGTCAAGGAATGTAAAGCAAATTACTATAAAGATCTGATTAGACAAAACAAAGAAATTCAGGTGCTCTATGGAAAACTATAAATGATTGACTTGCCGTAATAATATCTAATAATGGCTCTCAGCCGACCTTTATCCAATCTGAATCTGATGGAGTACAGTTAACAGAGCCAGCGTCGATCGATCAGACCTTTGTTAGCAGCAAAGTTTCAATCTCTGGTCGGCGCCATTGACATCATTACTCCAGCTAGGACAAATAACTGTGAAATTGTCTTTCGCTTTTCGAACATTTCCAAGAGCTTTGTTTTTAAACAATTAAGAGGTTTGAAAACAAACAAAGCTATTGGTTTAGACCGAATCAGCTCGAGGCTACTAAATGACTCGGCTGTGTGTATGACTCCTGACCCGCAGTTTTAACCAAACTGTTTAATCGTTCTCTGGACTCAAGTATTTTCCCAGCCATCTGGAAACAAGGAAAAGTTACCGCTCTGATTTTAACAATTACAGGCCTATCACAATTATATTCTACCTGATGTAAGTAAGATTCTTGAAAGGGCTGTACATCAACAACTCTACGGCTATCTCTCGTAAGAGAAAATCCTCACACCTAATCAGTTTGGTTTCCGCCCGAGGTTATCTACTGAAATTGGCTTGGCACACTTCACTGACAACATTCTACGACACATGGACAATGGCAAGGTGACTGGTGCAGTATTCTTAGACCTATCCAAGGCTTTTGTGACTGTGGACCACAACCTTTTGCTGACAAAGCTCAAGACCATTGGTGCTTGCAGTGAAGTTGTAAATTGGTTTACCTCCTACCTTGATAACCGACACCAGATAACTGCAATAGGCGACTCTCAGTCCTCTTCGTGCTCAGTGGGAGTTGGCGTGCCACAGGAGTATTCTCGGTCCTCTCTTGTTTTTGGTTTACGTCAATGCCGACCTTCCTCTTACTGTAGATCATTGCCAAGTGACCATGTACGCTGATGACACCGTGATATACTGTAGCCGTCCTTCTATCAATCGAACATTGCTTAAATCATGACTTGGCAAAATTGGCCTCTTGGTTTCGTATACATCGCCTGACTTTGAATACTTTTAAATCTAAGTTTATGTTAATAGGTAGTCCACATAAACTGAAATCTTGCTCTAGCATCGATGTCATTATAGACAACGTGCCCCTCGAACGCTCTGACGATATCAAGTACCTCGGTATTATAATTAATAAGTATATGACTTCGCATGACCTGGTAGAGGCCTTATCTATTAAAGTAAAACAAAGGATTGGTCTGGCCAAGCGTATCAGGCACTTATTGCCCCTCGAGACACGCCTTACTTTGTATAGTAGTTTAGTATGTCCACTTTTTGACTACCGCTGATGCGATATGGGGTGACAAATATAACTCAACCCTCATAGACGATCTTCAGCCGGATTTTGCAAAATAAGCGGCCAAGATAATTCTTGAATTTACCTGCTTAAAATTCTTCAGCACAAGCCTTGTCAAATCTCAATTGGCCTACTCGTTCCAAACGTCGTCTTGTACATCGTCATATTTTAATATATAAGTATGTTACCTAATTGATTATGATTTTAATATCTTAAAGAACATTCACATGTATAATACAAGAAGAAAGAACGATTTTAGACTTCCAATAATCAAGCTTAATTATGGCAAACAACGTTTATTGTACCAGGTTTTAGTGAATGGAATACTTTAGATAATTCGTTGCGGGAAATCGAATCCCTAACTCTTTTAAACAAAATGTCAACGAAATACATAAATTTTAGCTCTAGTCACTCTATAAATGTATTTTTAGCCTAGTTTTTAACTCTAGATTATTAATGTATTTTTATTTTTGTTTCTTATTTATGTTATGCAGGGCTCTATTGAAAAAACTCTTCGGAGACATATTCTCTGCTATAAATAACATTATTATTATTATATTATATTATATTATATTATATTATGGTTGTATTCACAGGCTATAAATCTATATAGGATGTACACTGAAAACTCTCTATAGAATGTGCACTGAAAAAAAAAATCGTGCAGAGGTATCGCCTTAAAAAAAAAATTCTTGCAGAACTCACACTGCTAAAAAAAATATCGTGCACAAAAAGTTTTCCACCCCCCCTCCCAGGATTTCTAATGGTCCATCCCTAAGAACTATAGCACTGAACGGCGAGGAATGTAAAAATGTGTTAATTTTCTATTCTTCTTTCTCGTAAATCCATTGGTTGATACTCATAAATTCAACAGAAGACCATCGAAGTAATGGACGGCTTTCATTTGAGGTTTTAATTTAGTTTTGATCAAAATAACTATGGTTTGATTTCAATGAAAATCAACCGTGAGGAAAGTTCTCACATTTGTGATTCAAATATCTTTTGTCTTTCCCTTCCCTATTGGCTGGATGGTGTTTACGTTTTCACAGTAAAAATGACCAACAGCACACAGGTTCCTTTATTTTCTGCTTGTAACTTTGACTGAGGGTATCTCAGACAGAACTGAAAGTGCCTATCACCCTTTTGCAATTTTGATAGCTTATGAACCTCCGAAACGTTTTGAGTACTTCTGTGAAAAACGTTTTGGTTTAAAGTGAATACTTTACGTTCTACGCTTGTTTGAAATCGTGTAAATGTGACCTTTCCTGACCCATGACGGCGCCGGTAAGTAAAAGCCTGGGTCGAAACCTGGGTAGACCTCATCTCATTAATGTATTATTCTCCATGGCGCCTTTTTATCACAACAACATCGATGCATAGAAAATATACACAGTTTTTGAGTTTTTAGTAAAGAAAAAAGTCATTTTAGTCAACATGTTAAGTATTTCTTCAAATGATTGCAAAGCCGAATTAATTATATGACGTCAAGATGACGTCTACCCAGGAATCGACCCAGGCTTTTACTTACGCGGTCATGGGTCATGAAAGGTTACATTTACACGATTTCAAACAAGCGCAGAACATAAAGTATTCACTCAAAATCAAAACTTTCTTCACAGAAGTACTCAAAACTTTTCGGAGGTTCATAAGCTATAAAAATTGTAAAAGGGTGATAGGCACTTTAAGACACGTTCAAGTAAAATCGTCCGAGAGGACAAAGACATTGTCTATTGTCTTTTCCTATATATAGTTCTTACGCGAATCACTACTTAATGATCTTCTATACTGAAACATTTATGTTATCATTGTAGTTTGTTTCACTGATTTTACCAACTATTGTGACGTAATCAGAAAATATTTTCATTCACAAGGAGAAAGAAATGACAGAAATTATTATATGGCTTTGTGATTTCCTGCTTTCTGATTGGTCGACGCGCGGTCCGTCTTTTTGCGTATTCGGACCACGGTCCGTCTTTTTGCGTATTCGGACCGGCAATTTGTAAAAGAAAAATCAAGTAAACAGATGCATTAAAATTGAGTTTTGGTTGAATTTGATTTTTGGTTCTTTTTTCGAGAAATTGAAAATAGCGGGAAATTGAGTTCACGCGCGCGCTTTCCGGAAGTAATATCATTAAGCGGAAGTGAAAAAAAAATCATCTAAAAATACGAAAAAATGCCATATAATAAACACCTTATTAACCTCGTTTGCTCGGTTAATAAGTAGTTATTACATTCACTAGCATTTAAAGTGCCCCTAAACCCTTTTGCAATTTTTATATCTGAAACTTTGAAAGGTTTTTAGTACTTCTGCGAAGACATTTTTGGCTTACAGAGAATACTCTATGTTCTAGGCTTGTTTGAAATGGTGAAAATGTGACCTCTCCTGACCCATGACCGTGTAAGAAAAAGCCTGGGTCGATTCCCTATCTTACATCACCTCATTAATGCATTATTGTCCATGACGCCTTTCTATCACAACAGCATCGATATATAGAGAATATACACAGTCTGTGAGGTTTTAGTAAAGAAAACAGCTATTTTAGACAAAATGCTAAATATTTATTCAAGTTATTGCAAAGTCGAATGAATTGGATGACGTAAGATAGGGAATCGACCCAGGCTTTTTCTTACACGGTAATGGGTCAGGAGAGGTCACATTTTCACCATTTCAAACAAGCCTAGAACATAGAGTATCCTCTGTAAGCCAAAACATTCTTCTCAGAAGTACTCAAAACCTTTCAAAGTGTCATATATATAAACATTGCAAAAGGGTTGAGGGGCACTTTAACAAATACATTCCATTCTGCCGTGCGTCTGTCCTCCTATAGATGCACAGATGACGTCACAACGTGAAGAGAACAAAGAAGTGTGCCACGCGCATGCAGTCGAGTGACGTCACTGATGTTCTCTTCACGTTTTGGCGTCCTCTGCATCAGAAAGAGGAGAGACGCACGGCAGAATGGAATGTATTTGTTTTATATAGTAATCGCAAACTAAAAACTATGAAAATATCCAATCAAAACGAGTTGAGAAATTGGTGGCTCGCGCTCATGACGCCACCGTGTGTGTGTCCTAATAACACACAGCTCTTGACCAATCAGAGCGTGCGTGTAGGACTGATTATTCTATAACATCAACTATCGTCTTTGCAGGATAACAGTGTACTCAGAGAAGCACGTGCCCATATTCGGACCTCCCTTACCATGTCCTCCCGTATTTCACGGTCATCAGGAATTCAGGAATTTTCTTCTCGTAAAGCGTGAGTAGAAAGTCGAGTCTTCGTATGTGACGTCATAGAGCGGTTTTCAGTTGAGTGTAGTAAAACCAAACACAAATTACCCACAGTCAGCCAATCACAGGAGCGAGTAATCACAAGTAACTCATAAATGGCTTCCCTGTGAGCCAATGACAAACCAAAGCAAAGGTAAAACCAATTTGCGTTTGGTTTTACTTTGGATTCTGATTGGTTGATTTACTTTCTCAGCCAATAGGAGAACTTAGTAAACGCAAAACCAAAACACTTCCGGCACTCAATTGAAATCCGCTCTAACCACCATGATATTTGATGACGTCGTTTGTTTCTCTTGTTAGGGATGGATCGTCATGGATGGATGGGTATTTTTGCAGCAACACTTTTAAAGTGTCTCTATGATCAAATGTTGAGATAGCGATGTTTTTGCGCATTTGTAAAGTAGAGTTGCTATATTCTTTCCTGTGTAAACCCTTTTTCTATATGAGGACGGGAAGTCATATTTTTGGGGGTCCGAATCTTAAGTTTTTATGTCCGCCATTACTTGAACCCGTTCCTGTGACAGAGCTAATAATTTTCAGCAGAGCTGACGTCATTTTACTCAACATAACAACATGAGTATTATTAGTATAATTTAACGGCATATAAATTGTCGCATGATTTTTACAATTATTCCTGACTTCAACACGAAAAATGTAATGTTCGCGTTCCCCAAATTGATTTGTAATTGCTCAAAATGACTAAAATTTCACAAAATAAAATAAAATGAAAACGGGTTCGATTTTTTCACTTCATAGGCACTTTAAAGGCGAATAAAGGAACTAGGAAATACCAAATTGCGGCAAAAAAAAACACTTTAATTTCTACCTTCCGTCGTCACTGTCGTCGCCATCCTGGTTGCTTTAGTTCTCTATTCGTGGGGGTCGACTGCCAACAGAGGTGCTTTCAATTGTGACTCCTTGCGGTTATCACCTTTAGATCGTGCTCTTTGAAAATAGAGTCAACAGATCACTTGAAACATTCATTCTATCACAGAAACAATCAGTTCTAACAGTGGATATTTGTCCATTGCAGTCATTAACGGTGAGAAGGCGGCCTACTCGTCACCTATATTTAGTAACAGACGGCAGCGCACGCTAGAGAGCTTGATAACGAGGCTGTGGAAGGACCATATGCATGAGGTTAGTATCCCAGCATGCACTGGGGACCGTAAACAACTACACACATTACAACATACATAACATTTACGTGAGAATACATGCATTCATTAATAGAGAGATTAATCACTGATCGCATTTTGTCACCCCGCGAACGGCAGACGGCAACGAGTTTCCCACGTTCAACGCTCGAGGTTCCTATTATACAAATAGAGTATGTCCGTCGAGGAACTATCGGCTGATAGTTTGCCCGCGGAAATTGTGATGTTCTTAAACCAAATATAAGTACGATAACGAAGTTCCAGGGCTTATATGCTTGTTTTAAGAACATCAAATTTCCAAGGGAAACCACCAGCCGATAGTTCCAAGACAAAGACACTCTATTTGTCGTTATTGTTCAACACAAAATTGTCTTCTGCTCTCAGCGGGCACTATCACCTGATAGTTTTCATCCGCGGACGACAACTATCACGTCACGTGATAGCTTTTAGCCAATGAGCGCGCGCCTAAATTTTGTGGTGAACTATAACGCCTGATAGGTTTCCTCCGCGGACGACAACTATCACGTCACATGATCGCTCTTAGCCAATGAGCGCGTGCCAAAATTTTGTGGTGAACTATAACGCCTGATAGTTTGCATCCGCGGACAACAACTAGTTGGTAAAACCAGTGTTTGATTGACTGACAGAGTATGATGGATTGATCAAACGATCTATTCTAATGTTATTACACTTGTGATTGACTGACAGAGAGTATGATAGATTGATCAATCGATCTATTCTAATGTTATTATACTTGTGATTGACTGCAGATTCTATTTAATCAATGTTTACCTGTTGCAATTCACAGAAAGTCGGAGTTCGTAAATCATGGGGAGATGTTATATCTGACTCGCCGCGAGGACATCGACGCAAGCAGTCAGAACGTGAACAACTCTTCTTGCAGTTTGGACAGGTAAGATAAAAAAGAATTTATACGGATCCTCTATTTTTAAAATTATAATAATTACAGATCTCAGCTGAGATCTTGGCTTAAGGGTGATCGCTTACGACGGAGAGGTTCAACGTTCAGAGGTAGAGTTAGAGTAGTTAGAAAGGAATTAGTGTCAATTAAGGGGCCGGGCACTGTCAAGCGAATCAAAACTACAAAAATAACACACTGAGATAGAAGAGAAATTCCATATGAATTTTCTGGTATGCTTTTCAAACTTTTTCGATAGAGGATAGCTTATTCTCAGAATTTCATTTCATTGCAGAATTTATATAATAAATAACTTATTCGGTTAACTATGTAATACGGCTTATTTTTACTCGTCATCCGACTCGTACAAATACACAGCCATATTAGATGCTTAGCCGACTAATAACCTCCATATATTTTCTCTATTTCCTTTAGTCCTTGAAGCTCAAGACAATAGTGAAAGGAGATGCACCGACAAGCCTAGTAACGACTTCAGGGAATGTCAAGGTTGAGGTAAATCACCCAATTTTGTATCACTATTGTAATATTACTTCCATTCTCAAGTAATCTCTTTTACCTTTCCATTTTATTTAATTTTGTAGCCATGGCAACCCATTAGTATTTATGAAGATTTTCCATCGAGAATTCTGTGCGGTGATTCATGGGGTAAGTAAACTATCTTCAAATGAGTAGCAATCAGCCCTAATTCGATATTCTAACTATCGGCTATCTTATACTTAGGTGAAAGCCTTGTACTAGGAACAGAAGATGGAATCTACGTCCTTCAAGGTAAAATTTAAAGCTAATCATTAGTTGATTAATAGTGGTAATATAGAATAGAGTGGAGTGCAATTTGGTCTAAAATATAATCATTCGAGTGATTACAAAACTTCCCGACCGCGAAGCGAAAGTTCGATTTGTGATCAAGAGTAATTGAACGACAGGAAGTCCTATACCACTTTATAATCATATTAATTTCGAAATCTTAACCAACGGTAAACTATCGTAATTTTTCCATAAACAAACTGAAAAAAATCAAGCAGGCATAGCTTTGAAGAAGGGTAATATTGAATTCTAGGAGCGCGTGCGAGCGATCACGCAATCCCTACCGCTGCGAAATTGCTTCTTAAATTCGTTGTTTTCATTGCCTCAAAATGGATATAATTAATGCTTGTGCTAAATTTGCAAAAATGTAATAAATAAAAATATGTTGTTCCACTTTAATAAAGAATATATTATATATTACCATAATGTTATTGTAACACGATGGAAAGTTTGGGAGAAAGAGAAATAGATCTGCAAACCGGCATAAGTCAAAAGGGCAAATATGAATGCGTACGTTCTCCTTACCCGTGCAGTCAATGGCTTATCCAATCAGAAATCGGGATGCGCTTCTATGTTACCTTAGGGTGTGTTTCTTTAGGAGAATCCAAATACGAATTCTTGAATCCGAAAACGGATGTTGCGTTTCTTTACTAAAATCTCAAAACGGATTTTGAATCCGTCGAATCCATACTGAGAATGGATTCCACGGATTAATCCAAAACCGGATTCTTAGGATTCATGATCTGAGCGTTTCTTTGGAAAAGGATTCGAAAAAAGTACTTGTGGCAAGCGGTCTTCCTCTTCAGAATAGCACATTTAACCATCAGAATTAACTAGAAGTGGCTGGTTTGTCTTTTAACACTCGAAAAACAAAAACCAGCTTGTCACCATTTTCGCGCGAACGGCATATCGGAGTTCTCACGACAAACTAATCCATTTTCGTTTTTTTTTATTATTTTGGTAATGAAAAATCTGTGTCTTGGATTGAAGAATCCGATCTTGGATTCTCCCAAAGAAACGCACCCTTAGTGTTGTGGTCAAGAAACTGTGACATAAGTAACGTTTATAAACCTTTTTTCACAGCGGGCAAGATTCGACAGATATTCGACAAAACTGTTATCACAAGGCAGTTGAGTGTAATCGAGGCATATAACTTGTTACTCTTCCGTGTTGACAAAGGTAAGTTTTTAAACTAGAAGAAGATTTAAATAGAGGATATTACGAACTGTTATCACAAGGCAGTTGAGTGTAATCAAGGCATATGACTTGTTACTCTTCCGTGTTGAAGTTATTGAACCAGAATCGAAGAAGATTTAAAAAATATAAACTACAAGGTCAATGGGAGTAAGCTTCCAGAATGTCGTTGTTATTAAACTAAAGTTTTTGGAACGGTGAATTAGAGACCTTATTTTTCACACGGCTCGGTCAGTTTTCTTTGTTCATTTCGGAGGAATATATCTCGAAACCCCTGCCCAGTTCCAACTCCAGGGTCGCAACATATTGCCCTAGTCCTCGACATATTCACCTCCACTTTCCTCAGTACTAAGTTCAACCAGGAGCCCATTACCAGGAGCGTTCCTATGTCATGGGCTGGGCCCCCAGCACAGGAGTAGATGTGGCTATATTTAGAATTCGAATTCCCGCGTTGAAAGTGAGAAGAATGATACTGAATAATAATGAGAAGTGATGCATGGCCTTTGTCTATTTCGCGCGAAACGCAATTCTAATTATTATACATTTTACTTACATCTCGATTCTGATTGGCTGAGAACACGCAACGAATTCTCCATAGCTAGCTATAGCACTAAGCGCGCATGCGTACAACATTATTGGTTTTTAAAACACTTGAAAGGTTTTGTGAGCGCGCGAGCCAATTAAAATGGGGCTGTTACAGTAATATCCAATCAGCATTTAGCGCGCGAAAACAGATTTTCAGCGCGCGCTCGGGTGAGAGTTTCTTCAAAACTCGAAAACAAATTATTGCACTCTTCGATCGGAGCTGAAGGCGAAAATAAAGTTTTCCTTGAACTGTTGATAATTGTTGTATGATAAACAATTTGTTGCACGGAAATAGAGATTACTTAATGGGAAGTGCTGGCGTATGGTATTTACGCACGAGTTTGTTTTCAGAAAACGAACGAGCGAGGTACGAGCGAGTGAGTTTTGTGAAAACAAACAAGTGTGTAAATACCATACAAAAGCACTTTCCATCTTGTAATTTGTTTATTATATACATACTGAGATTTTTCTCCAATATAAAACAGGTTTTATTTAGGTCTTGTCATTGAACACGTACATTTGTAGCTTTCAATTTTTTGTTTTGCATTTCGTATCCGACTCAACGTAGACTAAAATTTATGCTCGATACAATCAAAATGGAAAGAAAATCTTACTTTCTAAACTGACATCAGCCTTGAAATAGTTTTCAACATCAATATGAAACTGTCTTTGATTCAACAAATAAAGTTTATAAGTTTACATCGTCAATACATTAGTATACCTGCTTTTGTCCGTTTGCTACGAGTTTCCAGACATCTCCACGGCTTGTAGGTTTTCTCTGCTCACAGAATATTTACGATTTTTCAAATGTCGATGGTCTATGGAAGTTGAAATCACTCCACGAAGGATTGAAAGCTCGTAATCTTCGCCGTATTTTCTTTTGACACTAAGAATGATTTCACATAGATTATCTCAATATCTGTTGAGTTCTTTCGGTAGAATTTCGCTTCTTCTTTGTCTCTTTAAGTAACTTTACATCTGTTTTTGCTCTTGCGATTTTGTTTTCTTGGTCGATAATATACTCCTCAATTGACTTGGAAGTTTTAACATCGTTAGTTGGCTGTTTACAGATCAATATTACATTATTTAAAAAAAAGTTAAAACTCCAACTTTCGTAGTGAATGAAAGTGGCGCCTCCGATCTCAAGTCCAGTTTGAAAATCCCGATGTTTTGGCAGGTGTTTTCTGATTGGACGAAACGCTTTTCGCAGGTGTGAAAAATTCGTTTCGCGATTCTGATTGGCTAAGGAAAATTGTGAAGTGGGTTTTCGCATGAATGATTCCATTCGTAAATCTCAGTATGTATGTGATAAATATGTGTAATATATGATATATGATGAGCATTTTTACTCGTCGATTTAATTGTTATCAATAAAATTAAACTGACTCGTAAAAACAACTAGCCGTGTTACACACTTTCCGTAATAACCTATATATATTTACTTTACCAAGCTAAGTGTCTGTCATTATACAAATTCAAGCAGCCATTATTGGAAGGGGTTATTTAAGTTAAAATTTGGAACAACTTCAGCCTGTCTAAGTAATTATAAGCTAGGACTGGATTAAGAGAGAAGAACCCTTGATTTATTCAGAAAAGAAAAATAATTTATTCTCTTTTGCTGTACTCAATAATTGATATCATTTCCTTGTTATCAAACGACAGGCAAAGAATTTCACAACGCACGAGTTTGTGTATTCAAACTTACAGACTTTGAAGACGAGGATGAAGTAACAAGAACCAGAGATGACTCCAAATCTCACAAGCTGGAAAAGACAAAAGGTAAGCAGCTCTATAGCAGCAACTATCCCATCGTTGTCAATTCTCACTCGTATGCTGGTCGACTTGTGTTAACAGGAAGAAATGGACAATTTGCATGATACAATCACGTGATTGCACTGGATGGCAAATAAATATGACGTCATTTATTTAAAGGCACTGGTACGAGATCGATAGCAAGGATCTCGCCTAACCAGTAGCTCGCCACTTTAATCTTCCCGACCATTCTATTAATCACATCACTATATGCGGCATTTCTCTTCATTAAGGTATTACCGAAACCCGTAAACGCAACGAACATAACTTTATTTTCAAATTAGGCACTTTATGGTACCTAGGCATTAATGAACGCTTTTCGTTCATTTAATTTCATAGTTCGCGTATTCATTCATACTTAGATCAGCATGTTTCATTTTATTCATCAACACTCTTTATTGTTCCTATTATAGCTATTAGCATTTCTATTGTTGGCGCAATTTCCTTTGATACTTGATCCGAGTACATGTTTCCTCAGCGGTAACCATGCGCTCAACACTATATAAACCGTTTCCAACCACAATTCCCTCTTTTGCTCTGACGAAGGGATAGCGCTCGAAACGTCAGCTGCTACTCGCTCCTCGCGGCGGTTAACAGACCTTAATCGACTTCTAGTTGGTTTATTGTACCCGTGTTTATCTTCCCCGCCGACGCAGATCAAAACTAGTCCCCCATCATTTCTAAAACTGTGTGTTGAAGTTTGTTTGCCATCCAGTAAAGCCTTCCCCTAGGATCACAAGCTCAATTCATTGGTTATCGAAGTGCTATTTCAGCACGTGACTATTTCCTGCAAAAGTACTATTCTTACTGCAATTTTATAAGAGAAAATTGTTGTTATTAAACAAATACAAAAAGTGTAGCGTTAATTGACCTATATCATTATGACGTCAAATCAAAACAATCTATTGTTTAAACGCTAAGGATCACGGTCGTGGGAGGGGGACAAAACGGCAACAACACAAAGGAAATCGCTATCAAATGCATTTTGTAGAACGTAGAATAGCGGTAACAGCCACCAAATACGGTAAATATTGTGAGATAAACATTGATACAACTGATATCTGGAAACCAAACAATTCGAAGTTAAATTTTCCTCAGCAGAGCAGATTTAGTTCAAAATTCTATTGTTCAAGTCGATTCTGTCCCCCTCATAAACAAGCCGTGACGTCATAATGATATAGAGTAATTGGTATGGGTTTCGATGCGTTTTCAAAGAGAAAATAATAAATTTAGTTTAGCACGGGGCCTCGTATTGAAACCTTTGTGCGTGACAAGTAAAGCATATCGCGGAAGTGGGCTATTATGTACCTCGAATCAAAACGATTCTCAGATTACTGATAAAAGTATTCAACTTACTTCTTCATTTTAGCCTTGCTCATCCGTTCAAAATAGGTGGTCACTTCAGAACGCAATTTCCTTTGATTTATGCGGGTATATCAGTCACAAAAGAGCTGCGCAAAATTGTTGTGCTGATAACGTTGTTATAACATTTGCATTCTAACATTGTTGACTTCCTATGATATAAACATTTTACACCGATTTCCTGTCAAGCTAAGAAGGTCCTTAATGCCCTACTGCTGCCGTTTCTGTGTAGGATGCCACTTATTTGCTGTCAATTACACGCGGAGTAGCCACCCATTGTACATGGCAATAGCATGCGGGAAGAAGGTCGTGTTATTTAAGTGGAAACACCCTGTGGTTTGGAGCTTGTGGGTGGAGGGGAGCTTACGTGACATGACCGAGGGATTTCAGCTGATAAAGGTAAGTATCAAACTGCTACATGTGGGACAGCTTCTTGTATTTTAGCTGAGAATAAAATTCAACGTCGGTACCGCGTGACAGTCTAGTGAGACTGATAAACTCGAGGTCGATGTGGGATCTACGATTCAACGGCCTAGGAGACTTGAAGGTCTAACCATTTGCAGTTTGAGAACGAGATTGTTTTTGTTTAAAAAAGGCTGCACCTTCCACTAAGTTATTTTAAGACCCCGAGTGTTGGACCGGCCGGGTTTTTGAGCCCGCGACCTCCTGTAAATCAGACCGGCGCGTAACCACTGAGCTAATCGGAAGGGACTGGGACTTAACCACTGACCTAACCGGGAGGGACTGGAGCTTAACCACTGAGCTAACTGAGACGATTAGCCGAGCTGCCCGCGTAATGGTAAAACAGTGCAGAACTTGTGAATAGTACTTTTCTAGTATAGCTAGTCTAATCATTGTCTCTATTTTTAGGATTTCTCAATAAGTGAGCCCCCAGTACTAGTGACAGTACTGCTGACCGCGTTTCACGAAGCCCTGTTATGTGTAGGCTACAAACATCACTTCGACCTCGTGCGCCAGACTGGAGAAGCGAAACGAATACACAGCGTCGACACGCAGAAGGTAATACAACTTTAAAGTGCAACTAACCCCTTTTGCAATTTTTATACATATGAATCTTTGAAAGGTTTTGAGTACTTCTGTGAAGAATTTTTTGGCTTACATAGAATACTCTATGTTCTATGCTTGTTTGAAATGGTGAAAATTTGATCTTTCCTGACCCATGACCGCGTAAGAAAAAGACTGGGTCAATTCTTGATCTTACGTCATCTAATTCATTCCACTTTGCACTAATTTGAATAAATATTTAGCAGCTTGTCTAAAATAACTGTTTTCTTTACTAACAACTCACAGACTGTGTATATTATCTATATATCAATGTTGTTGTGATAGAAAGGCGACATGGAGAATAATGCATTAATGAGGTGACGTAAGATCCAGAATCGACCCAGTCTTTTTCTTACGCGATCATGGGTCAGGAAAGGTCAAATTTTCACCATTTCAAACAAGCATAGAACATAGAGTATTCTATGTAAGCCAAACATTTCTTCGCAGAAGTACCCAAAACCTTTCAAATATTCATACGTATAAAAATTGCAAAAGGGGTTAGTTGCACTTTAAGCCCGATTTATACAAGAAGCATTTTGAGCACGGCACTCACGGCACTCAGCTTTTCAAGAGGAGCGGACTTTACCGTTTGCAACCTGAAATATTATTGATTACTTGCCAAACAATAGCCTAACCCTACAACAATACAAACCCTAACCCTAAATCAATAGAATTCTTTATTAATGAAGTCCAGTAGGATGTGATGTCCACCTAGCTGTTTCAAGACCTCGAGCGTGGAATACTTTTTTTATATTCAAATTTCGTTCATTGTACAAAATCCAAGCATGTGATTGGCTAACGAGCGTGCATTATAGGAGAACAAAGCACTCTACCAGATCCTCTCTTACCTACGAGATGGGATACCTGATACATGTGAGTCTACCCTTCGCTTAGTGATTTGTTTGGACGGCTTGGAAAACCTCATTCCAATCGCATATTTTACAGTGAAAATGTAGACAATTACTAGAAATGTAACGGCAGGATTGAACTCTGTCTCCTGTGTGACAGAAGATATATATTTTGAGGCGAACATTTGCATAATCGAAGTTGGAAATGGCTGACTTGCAAGCGCTGGAAGTACAACAAGTCAACATGTGTCCGCGTGAACAAAAGCTTCTACAACACTTTAGTAGAAGTACCTTACTCTGTCAATAAGAGTAGAAAATGAAGCGAGAATTTAGTGGATGTTTCTGAAACCCAGGATGTTTTGTTTGGAAAATGTTTGCATCAGAGCCGAGCACATGGAGGCCGGTTTCAATATTTCAATTCACTGGAATCTGCAGGTTAGTCATTTTCGAATGAAAGAAACTAATAAAGAAAGTAGACTATCTAGGAGTTAAACCGGCTAAATACTTGATATTTGCCAGAATACATGGCTCCAAGAGAAATGTTTTCGAGTTAAATGTACAATCATATATACTGATTCAATTGAGCTCGCCAGGCTTCAACTTCACTGACCTAACGCCAAAGTAAATTATTCTTTGCAAAGTCCTCTACTTAGTTTGATATTCATTCATTGTCTATTGAAATGACATTTCTTTGTGGAGATATTTACCGTAAAATGATTTAATTCATGCGAAATATTTGACTTCTTTATGAAATTGTTATTGACAACTGATTTCAATTAAATTTCACTGCTGACAGTGCACTCAGTTTGAATATTAAAAGGGTTAGAGACTTTTTGTTTGTGCTTTATCGGCAAATATAGTCACTTGCTGACAGTACGATGAACTCAAAAAATGTTCACACTTCGGCCTCATGCAGTATTCGTTATTTTTCGTTCATCGTACAGTCAGCGCGTGCCTATATTTGCCGATAAAGCACTCACATCAGTCTCTATCCCTTACATAGAACATGGTGAACCATCTATGCAAAGTCGCTGAATATTTATATTCTGCCGAGAGGAGTTCATTAATGACTCCCTGCACGTTCAAAGCTGTGTGTTGCCATAATTAAGGCCCACCTCAGTCCCATTTATGGCTGGGGAGTATAATGGGAAATGCACACTTTTAACGTGCCATTAGGAAGAAACACAGTGAGAGAACTTGGCGACCCACCCACCCTCTTCAAGCCGGGATTGATGTCATTTTCCCTGTACGGGAAGTGGTTCCGGGAACTTGCGGAGGGTTTTAGTCACATAATTTATTCTTATATATCTCAGAAATGCAGGTGGCACTCCCATCACTCTGAGTTCTCGCGGACCCCTCTCCATAGTCTCTCCGTGCCGGAACTGTTCCGGTCGCAGTTGCGCTTCTATGCCTCATTAATAACTATACTCGAGGCAGAATAATACACTGTGTTAAATAGTATTCAAACATCGTCATATAGATCAGAGTACGTTCGCTTGCGATGAACACAACTTCACCAGATAAGTGTTGACTAAATTGTGCTACGGTTTATTAATGTAATTATTTCATTGATTGCCACATTTAATCGTGAAATTAAGCCAAAGTCAATTATATTTTTGGTGGGTGAATTATGTTGTTGTTCACGGATTGATGAGATGATTTCAATGTGGAAATAGTTAACTTCTTTAGTATGTTAAAGTGTTTATGAAACCAAATTTTGCATCTTTATTTTATTGCAGAATAATAAAGTTCATTCTTTTCTGATTATCAAGAGTATATTTATTTTTCAGTTCTGCCTTCGGAAAGTTCTCTTTTTCGCCATTCAAATTGACTACTTTATGCTTCAAACTGTCCGGGGCCTGGAACCGAATCGGCCATTACAATGACGTCACTGTGAGGACTCGCAAGTGACAATTCCTAAATATGATCATGTAGGACGGCACGCATTTCTACAAAAAAAAAAATATACTAAAGCACAATACAATTCAATAAAAAAAATGAAATACAGTAGAACGCAACACAATACTTAACAAATAAAAGATGGTTCTCCTTGTTTAAAAAAATATATAGTGCACGCTCGAGGTCTTGAAAAACTGCGGATGCACGAGCAGAACGCTGGTACATTTAGCAGCATTTCAAGACCTAGAAGTACATTATTTTGTTATAGAACAAGGAGAACCATCTTTTATTTGTTTTATAATAAAAACTTCAATCTAGACGAAGGAAAGTAAGCTATCTAATTTTAAGAACCCACATAAAAATCTAACTAAGCAAATAAACTGACTACAGCGAAAACTCCATTTTACTGTACTTGACTTGTTTACAACATTTCTCGTCGCTGATTGGTTCAATTCTGACAGCTTGACATTGACGATCTGAAAGCTTATTTCTTATTGGATGAAATAACGTGCTATAAAAAGAACATGTCGATTGATAAAAGTGAAAGACAGAAATTGCAAGACGCCGGCCGCAAACGGGCTGTAAAATTGTCAACTGATCAAAACTGTTGCAGAAACACAAGTGCTTTCTTTTTACAATGTATGGTCAGCACAGGAGAAGTTAATCTGCACATTGTGATAGTGTTGAAAATGCCTGATGGAAAAACATTCATAGAGAAAGCGTTTATAATCTAGCGAATTCTGAGATTGAGTTACGTGAGTTGAGGTTCCCGACTATATAATTTTTCTACAACAACTGCATCGTTGTCAGACACTGGCTATTTATTCTGTGGTCTGAAAAAGGATATTTTCATTATCCCAAGGAACAGCGTTTAACTGCTGCTCTGATGGCAATGAGTTGCGTAGCTATTAAGGATCAGTTCGACTATACGGCTTTCGAAATTCTGGGTTCTTTGCAAGTTTTATCGTCCGTTTTTCATTCACGAACATTCAGGATCCTCTTAAACGATTTTCTACAGGAAACCAGAGAAATTCTATATTGTATTCTTTGCCTTTCACTGTTCTGGCTTCAGCATAAAAGTACAGGAGTATTAAAGTTATCGTCGAGTTCTTGGCGAGTCATTTCTTGTAGTTGTGTTGTATCAAACTGTGAATGAGTAACACTGTATATTAGAACTTCAATGTCCATTGTATTTTGGCGTAGGATAAAGTTAAATACGGGAAGAAAACCAAGGCCACCAGCCACACAATATCTTCCACCTCCTCGCTTATTTTTAGCTTTCTCTGCAACTTTCTCGCTGAAGTCCGTCATGTTTGTAACAACGAGTCCTCACGTGACGTCACGCAGCTCATTTGGCCGCGCGGCAAACCGGACAGTTTTAGCATAAAGTAGTCAATTTTAATGGCGAAAAAGCGACCTTTCAGAAGGCGGAACTGAAAAATAAATATACTCTTGATAATCAGAAAAGAATAAACTTTATTATTCTGCAATAAAATAAAGATGCAAAATTTGGTTTCATAAACACTTTAATAGGCCCTTTGCAGCTAACAAATCATGTGGTTGTACATAAATAAATGACTTCATTTATTTAAAGGGCTTGTACGAGATCGGTATTGCTATTAGAAAAACCTGTTTGTAAATGCTATTTTCTACCTCCAATCGATTGTCGATCTTTCTAAAACTACGTTTTTGAAGATAGCTTGCTCTCCAGCATCCATGGCAACGCCGTTCCCATGGGGATCACGAGCTCAATTCATTCGTTAATGAAGTATTATATCAGCACGTGACTGTTAGCTGCAAAGGGCCTGTCGGTTGATATGGTTATTATAATTAATTATTACATTTCTTCATAGTTTTATATGATTGGTTAATAAGGCCCTTTATCAAGAAACGCGGCCATCTTATCTTAAATTAGAAAGAGTTCAACATATAGTAGAACTCTACGGACGTCCATACTTCATTTTGGCGGAAAAAATCCGGCCGTTGCATTTGTAAATTCCTTGTTATTCGTGTAAGTTATATGGGCATAGAATAAAATAGTTATGCAATGCTGTATACAACTAGTATAAACAATATACAACAAAATTATCTAACATTAAGCCGACGTCTCATCTGATTTCCAGAAGACGACTCTCATCTCAGCTGTAGATGTTTACGAAGATGATGAGCCCGAGCTTCTCTTGTCTTTTAATCGTAAGTATTTGACAACATGTCTTGTTTTTCTTCAGTTATATCTAATGATAGATTGGTTTCTAGTCTTGATTGCGTAATTGTGAATATAAGTTATCATCAATATACGCAGCCAAATGTAAAACCGCCCTCTGGAAAACGCGCGCGATTGGCAGGCCGCGAAACGTTTGTATCCCTGCTTCTTATTGGTTATGAGCTCACCATCCGATTCTTGTCGACCAATGAGATTTCTTCATCCACTCGAGAAGCCATTTCGGATTTGCTTTAGATTTTACTTCACTAGTTTTCGATTTTTTGGTTAATTCTAAAAAGTACTGAGGCAAACAATTCAAACAACAATTTGAATGCATGAAGTGGAACTTGACTAAAGCTATAGCCAGAGTTCAGATCATTTTGTATGAAGCGGCTAAATCAAGGTTTATCAGTAACTTGTTTGAATGTGTACGTAATCTGTCCTAGCATATTGAATATTGATGGTAATGGTACTAATTGACTTTTGTCGGGCCGTATTGTTTATTTGCGCTCATTCTAGTACCATTGCGGTCCGTGCTGCGCTTATCGACACAGTTTTACCGATCACTTACCGACCACTCACCGACCCCGTTGCACTGTGAAGCGTGTTTACTATAGCGTTTTTGCATGTAAACTTTTTATTTTCTTTCAATGCAATTGTTTAACTTGAAAAGTGAGCTTAAGTTTTAGCAGCTTCGCAGAATCAGACTTTCAAGTTACATACAATTCTGTCGTGAACAATTTTCGTAAATGTTGGTATATTCCCTAAAGCATTATCTTGTATGAAGTACAAGGCTTATTCTCGTAAAATAAATCAAGAAACTAACCGTATTAAAATTTCGCTTACAGGACTAGTACAATGAAATTTCACATTTCCTTTGTTGACAAGTCTGATATACAAGTCCACCATATAGTCACATTCTCATTTCTATGAATGTACTATTTCAGATCAATCCGTGTTCAAGCGACTAACAGGTGAACAATCATCTAATTCCTATTTCAACTGGAACTCAGCTCCCACATCTATTGGTGAGTAACAACGGTTGTTATTGCTATTGCTTTCCTTAGATATTGATTAACTAAGAACTATTGGTTTGCCTAAGAACTGGAGCAAAAGACAATATGGCGCGGCAGTGAACGGATACCAAAATAAGGTTTTGCTAGAATATGCCTTGAGTGCTGTGTGAGAGGTCCACAGTCAAAGTTATAAGCTGAAAATAAAGGAAACTCTATGCTATTGGTCATTTTTTGCCATAGCGCGCAAAGTATGATGGTCGGTCTATATTCTTTAAATCAAATACGAATTTAGTTATGCTGCGCAATTTTAAAGTCCCGAAAGAAAAACAATACACGTATGTAGAGATATTTGTTTGAGTTTTATTTGCATCTGCTTTTTTCGCCTTATGTTCCGCTCTTTACAAACTCATTCTAAAACGAGCAAAATGCTGAAGTTGCTGTTATATCCTGCGAGTATTTCATGAGGTTCGGTAGGCCCATATTAGGCACTGCTCCACGAACCCAACAGTGATGAATTATGTACGACAGAAGAGCAACGTAGTACACAATATATAACGTTTAGTCTGTACCCTGACGGTATCCGGTAACATTAACACACATATTTATAATATTCAACTTAACGTTATTGTGTTTTGTTTGCAGTCTGTGCGTTTCCCTACCTGCTTGCGTTTACAACAAACACAATAGAGATCCGTCTGGTTGTCAATGGCAACCTGGTTCACACGCTTGTTCTACCTAAACTCAGCCTTATTTCATCAAAGGTGAGTGGACAGACCCTGTAGCCAATCAGATTAACCCTAAGTGATTTGCAAATTTGAAGAAAGTATAGTTACCTTTATGACAAATGATCAACTTTTTTGATTATTAAAGACAGCAAGGAAAAGGTCGAATACATCCCTTGAAACGTTTAATTGAAAGGAGACCAAAACGGTTAAAATCGTACAACCGAACAAATCTTCTAATTACGTTTAAGGGTGCGTTCGATTGATTGTATTCCGGAATAAGAATACACAAACTACAATACAATATAATAAATTAAACTTTATTTAACGAGGGAAAAGACGTATTAACCATGAAAGTTTCATGGCAGTTATTCTAGAATTTAAGGCATCTGAGGAAGCAGGTGCTGAAGATTTAGCGAGCTGCTTATATTCGATGTCTAGTGCGTTAAAAAGAGAAGAATAAAGTTCGCTTATCATATTCAGTGCATGGGTAGTAGTTCTAGTGTGCGTATGTTGCCGAGTGGCAGATAATAAATTAAACATATTAAGTAAGAATGAAAACTACAAATCAGTTATATAGGGCATTTTAGCCACTGCATGCATTATAATATGTATCGTAAATACCACATGTCGGCAGGTGTTTGTAGCTTAGAGTGCAAAATGTGCCTGAACCAGTGATTTTCAGAGACTATTCCATCTCTTCTTTTCTTATTGTGGAATACGGTCAATCGAACATACCCTAATACATCAGTCTTTTTAACAATAGACCGTTTTGCATTCAAGAATTACTGCTGGATGCGATGACTACAGACCAATTTACTCAACGTTAGTCTCATTCTTATGTCAAATATTCACAAATACGAGCGAGAAGGTGCAGAAGTTCAAACTACAAACAATACACATAGTTGTGAATAACTCATCTTGCCGTTGGTAACGTTGAGTAAATGCATGTGTAGTCATCACATCCAACTGGACTATTACATACATACCTATATTTCCATGACATATCACTGCTGGTATCTACCTTAGTCTGCCTAGAGTCTATTAGAACATGGAAAACATATAATCCAGTTGCCATTCATTTATCACTAAACCTGGTTATAGTAATATCTGGACCAGCGAATGGTACTACAAATCACATACGTCATAGCATAAGACATAGAACAAGGAAAGACGGCAAATTGTTGTTGGTAAAACATAGAAACCTTTTATTAACCCGTCTTTTTATAATTGTATTCACAGTCCGATATCTACCTGACCGCATCACCTCCCAAATCGTCAAGCAGCTCCCTTCCAAACGAACAGCATTCGCCGCCAACTGCACTTCCCCCCTCGCCAACTACACAGCGTGAACTCAACTCAATATACAAAATCTCATTGTTCTCTTTAATGGGACAATTCCTCGCACCCATCCCTGCTGTCAAAATCCCGGAGACTACCCCTGTGCTGCCACGGCTCCTGGTGAGTCCTTCACAGGAAGAGGATCAGGAATTATCGACGAGGCGTGTTTCTTTGGATCCTAGCGACGCCATGGAGAAATTACCAGTGAGAAAAGACACTGTGACGAGAACAGCTTCTTGCCCGATTTCCTCATTTGTCCCTGACGCGAAAGAGTTGGATGAAAAGTTTAGTGTGTGGACACGGCGCGAGAATGATGATATAACCAGGCATAAGAGAACTTCGAAGACTTGACAAATGCTTTTATCGCAATAATGACATATTCCCTGGGATTTTTTATTCACGCTCCAGATTTTATTTAAATGGTAAATGAGTATCGTCTTCGCATGAATTAGGTGGAACACTCAGTATACACGACATCTGACAGCTCAGTTGGAATTTTTCACTTTGTCTTGAATCGATTTTCAAGACACTTGATAATTTATGGTCAAAGAAAGCGGGACGGATATTTTAGAACTAAAGTACAGCTAGGTTTATAACAAATGAAATTTGGAAAACGCTTTTTGGCTAAACAATATATTATGATCGAAATGCCTATTACTAATCCGAGCATGCGTTAGTATGAGATACATGTAGGGAAAGAATTGAACCCCAAGTGTCGGTCATTATCCTGTAATGAATGTTATATTTCAGCTAATCAGAGCTCAGAATTTCTATGAAATACAGGGCGGTATTTCATGGCTAGATGAAGCCGATCAAATGCAGGCAGGAAATTTCACGCTATTTCTTTTTTAGCCAATCAGAATCTACAAATTTGAATACATAATTAGTCTCGAGACGTGACCGGCACTCTCGACTGTTGGCTTCAAAGAACATTTCAAATAAAGTTTTTCGTAATGGCTTCAATTCTACCCACTTTTATCGAAGGCAAAATCATTTTACTATTTCTTATTTATAGGATGGCTATTTTATGGTTTTCTTATATGAAATACTGGCTATATTTTACTCGAAATTTATATTATTTTGGTATACCAAATAATATGAATTTCTCGTGAAATATTCGCCCATATTCCATAGAAAACCATGAAATAACCAGTAAATACGTGATCGATATATATTAGGTACATTTCCGGTTTATGGTTGGTACGTGAACGATAAAACGTCGGTATATTTTAGGTTCTTAGTCGGTACGTGATCGGTATATTATGGTTGGCACATGTACTTGATCAGCACATGAGTGGTGCATGGTCGTTCATGAAGTCGAAAGAACACTCACCAACCAGTTGTTCATTCCGCCACTCACCTGTATTACAAACAAACCGAAACAACGAAAAGAACCAAATACCGACCAGCTACGAACCACTTACCTACAACGTACTGACCTCCTACCGATCACATATCGACTGCCTACAAAACATCTAGCGAACGTTTATCGACAACACCGACTGTCTATCGACCACGTACGAACTAATTTATTAGCGTAATAGAAACACGAATGGAAGTTTGGGGAAACGAGAAATGGCTGATGAAACACAAGCCCGAGCAGAATTTCTGTTTCTAGAATTATAGAAATACAGTTCACCCAATGAGGGTGAATTTTTACTGTAGGTTATTTTATAAATGCATTTCATGATTCGTTTTGGATTACGCATTAATAAGGATTAGTTAAAACTAAGCTACCCAGAAACTGAAGAACTAAAGCACTACTAGTGATGTTATGCCGGTAGCCATGTGGGACGCAAGTGAAAATGAAAACCATTTACATATCACATGTATTCAATGGTAAGCTAAAGCCGCTGAGAACACGAAGACCGACGTTATGATGGTAGGGTCGCGACAAGGCAGACAGGAACAGCTGTTTCCGTATGTTTGGTGCATATCTAGTGCTCAGGGTGGAAAGAGAAAAGAGGTAACTTGAACTCTCATAGCCTGCGACTACAGCCGTCTCGGATCAGGAGCCACAATCAAGACGCGTCCCCCGAGAGAGACGTCTGCGATTTGAGACTGGTTCGTGACTGGTTCGTGACTGGTTCGTGACTGGTTCGTGACTGGCTTAGTATGAAAGAAAAGTATGTTAACGAGATGTGGCATTTTAAATGTACCAACTCTAGAAAGAAAAAGGCAACAAGTACAATTACATTTATAAGTCGATGGGATACGAAAAAGTCTTTAGTTTGTATATTATGGTAGAAAAGGGGGTTACAAATTAAGTAATTTTATTACGGACCAAGTATGTGATATGTAGCCTGCGAATACAGCCGAAATACAGATGAATGAATCTTTTATTTACCTACGGGAATACTAGTCAATTTAAGATTGATTTTCACAGAAGCCGTGCACTAGTTATGTTAGGTTACGTTTGTGTTTTTAAGTTGTATACTATTAATTACTGTATATTTGTAAAAAGTTACATTAACTGATAATTTATACAAAACAAAATACAATAATTAAAAATATAATAACACTGCAATAAGTTGCTTATTCATAGCTTCCTCACCATCACATTTTAAGTTAAAAAAAATAATTTTCGAGGAGAGTGTTGGTCTTAAGAAGTTTCTGAATGAGGCTAATAACTTTGCATTACGTAGGTTGTTCCAGATTACTGCTTTTTTTTTTGGGGGGGGGGGGGATATGTAACTTGGTAGAAGAGCCTCTGAGATTATGGTGAGTTATTTTATTGATTGTCGTAAAATGATCAGCAAGGTAATTTGGTGCAAGCCCATTTCTAATTTTGAACATCGTTAATGCTTTTCTTTCCATTCGTCGTTCATTTAAGTTTTCCCAGTCTAACTGTGACTGCACTAACACTGAACTTGTTCTATTATCTTCACGTAAAATTTTCCTGGCCGCTCTATTCTGAAATTTTTGCGACTTTTCAGAGAGGACATTGCCGATGTTTCCCAAGACCTCGCTGCAGTAGTCGAAGTGTGGTTGTATTAAACTTGTGTATACTGTAACTAAAGTGTCCTGGGAAAGAAATGGCTGTATCCTTTCCAAGCACCAAGACCAGAGGTGCTTAAAGTGCATATGAGCCTTCCTGCAATTTTCATAGCTATGAATCTCAGAAAGGTTTTGAGTACTCCTGCGAAGAAATTTTTGGTTTACAGAGAATACTCTATCTTCTACGCTTGTTTGAAAACGTGGAAACGTGACCTTTCCTAACCCATGACCGCGTAAGTAAAAGCCTGGGTCGATACCTCGGTCGACGTCATCTCATTAATGCATTATTCTCCATGGCACCTTTCTATCACAACAACATCGATTTTTAGATAATATACACAGTTTATGAGCTGTTAGTAAAGGAAAAAGTCATATTAGTGAAAATTGTAAGTTTTTATTCAAATTGTTGCAAAGTTGAATTAATGGTACCGAGGTATCGACCCAGGCTTTTACTTACGCGGTCATGGGTCAGGAAAGGTCACGTTTTCAAACAAGCGTAGAAGATAGAGTATTCTCTGTAAACCAAACATTTCTTCGCAGGGGTACTCAAAACTTTCCTGAGGTTCATAGCTATGAAAATTGCACGAAGGCTCATATGCACTTTAAGTACTTTTTTCATGATGTACTTAATGTGTGTATCCCAAGTAACGTGCTCGTCCACCTCTACTCCCACAACAACAACAACAACAACAACAATCCTTTTATTTCACACCTATTATTATATTTACAGTACCTTGTTTGAAAAAAAAAGTAGCAAAATATGAAAAAGTCAATGACAAAGGTACAATATACGTATTAAAGGTGTCTAGGGGCTAAATAAACAAAGGTTTTCTAGTTAGCTCCTAGCCATGTAAAGATACATTATTAATGTAGTGACACAAATAAAACAAAATACGAACAAGAAAATACAGACACATACAATAACAAACATTGGCAGTTAAAGGCTTGATTTAAATTGCTTTTGAATTAGAAATTGTTTTACTTTTTTAGGAAATGTGAAATTGGTGAGATTTTTTAAATGACTGGGAAGTTCTTGCCAGAGATCAACTGTTGCTGATGATACAGACTGTTTTCCAATGTTGGTTCTTGTGCGTGATTTATATATAGAATTTTTTGTTGGTGGCATATCGCGTACTATAAGAATGGACTTCACTAGCATACTGAAAATAGTTTTGAAATATATTAGGTAACTCATTTCTATGCCACTTATGAGCAAATTTGAGGGCTTGTAAATTGTATATAGCATTAACGGAGAGAATATTTAACAGATTCATAAGGGGTAGAGCACTTTCTGTGTTATGCCCATGGGTAATAGCAAAAAACATAACTCATCACTATATTTTGTTTCGTTTGGACTTTTTTAATTTGTGTTTTATAGGCACTTCCCCATGCGAGGATAGCATATGAAATGTAGGGGTAGATAAGGCTATATAGTATAGTTGTTTTAGTTGGGCTAGAGACATGTAATGCCTTAATTTATAAAAGATGCCAATATTTCGGGCAATTCTGGAGCAAGTATAAGCTATATGGTATTTCCATGTCAGCTTGTCGTCAATTAACACTCCCAGATATTTAATATGGTCCTTTTTTTCTAGAGACCTACATGTTCCATCTTTATTTGTTAATTTGATATTTATGTTTTTAATTCCTTTTTTCCTGGGAGATTTAATTATCATAAAATTCGTTTTCTTAATGTTTATAGATAATTTATTTATATCACACCATTCTTTTATGTTGGCAAGCTCTTCATTAACAAGTTTTTCAAGATCGCTGATGGAGGGAGACGATGCAAATACGTTAGTGTCGTCAGCAAATATTCGAAAGGATAATTTATCCGAGCAGTTTGAAATGTCATTAATATAGATTAGGAATAAAAGCGGACCTAGAGAGCTTCCTTGTGGGATGCCACATACCATTGTTTGTTTTGGTGATTCCATATTATTTAAATATACATATTGTTGCCTATTTGAGAGGTAGCTAATAAACCATTGTAGAGGGGTTCCTCTTATACCGTACGCCTCTAATTTCTTCAGCAAGATTTTGTGGTTTACCGTATCAAATGCCTTTGAGAAGTCTAGAAATACCCCACACGTAAAAAGATTATCATCAATTGCTTTTTTAAGATTATCAGTTATTTCCACTATAGCCTGTTCCGTTGATCTACCCTTCCGAAAGCCAAATTGGAATTTGCTTAGAATTTCATGCTTTTCCAAGTAATTTATAATTTGTGAGTAGACTAGCTTTTCAAAGATTTGTGTAAAGGAGGAGAGCGTAGAAATGGGGCGAAAGTTAGATGGATCTGTTATTTCGCCACCTTTGTCTACTGGGGTTACTCGGGATATTTTAAGGATATCTGGCATAATACCTTGTTCGAGAGAGAGATTAAAGACTGCTGTCAGGGCTTCGCTGATGTGATCCACAGCCAATTTGATACATTTTTGTGGAACACCAATAGTTGATTTATTGGTTTTTAGACCCTGAACTGTGGGTGATGCTCTTCACTGATTGGCTACCGATCGCTACTGATGGTAGATTTTATATGTTGGACAGTCTTTGTCTCGAACCAATCAACATGTACTCTGTTTTAGCAACGTTTAGATGTAATTTGTTGGAAATAAGCCAATTGTTTATTTTGACCAGTTCGAGATTTACTCTAGCTTCCATGTCAGTGATATCTGAGCCACTTATAGTAATGTTTGTGTCATCTGCGAAAAGACATGGGATCGATCCATCAAGGCTGTTACGAAAATCATTAATAAAGATAAGAAATAATAATGGGACGAGAATCGAACAAGTGGTGCCCCACATCTAATCATCTCTTCATTTGACTGTGCATAACGAACCCTACACAATTGGTATCTATTTGATAAATAGGACTGCAGTAGACCAATAAATGAATCTTAATTGGATCCCATAGAGTTTGATGAAGAGATTGTTTGAATGAAAATAATCGTAAAGCTGGTCAAAAATTTAACGTTCAAAGACCTTTGAAATAGCCGGGATAACAGAAATTGGTCTGTAGTTGTTCGGATCCGATCTGCTGGTTTTTTTTTTAAATAGCTGTTACTCTTGCAAGCTTCCATTCGTTCGGGAAGATTCCTGATCTAATAGAGGTGTTAAAAATATCCGTAATAGAGTTACATATTAAGTCAGAGGCTTCTTTAAGAATTTTGCATGAAATGTTATCGAGGCCGGTTGCTTTGGTAACACATAACTTTTTTAGATTATTTAAGACTTCTGCGCTACCAACCGGCTTTATTTCAAAGGTACTATTTACTCTATCAAGATAAGTTTTAAACGATATTCTGCTATTAGGAATGGCATCAGCTAGTTTTGGAGCAATATCATTAGTAGTAAAGTGGTCATTCATAGCCTCAGAAATATCTTGAGAATCAGTTAGAAGACTGTTGTTGTACTTAAGCTCATTGATAACAGTCGCGGGCGACTTCCTCGAGGTTAATTCGTTCACGATTTTCCACATTCTCGATTAGTCGCGGCCGTTTGTATCATTTATACAAGTGTTGTAGTAATCTGCCTTGGCCTTTCGAATGTGGTTATTGACGATATTCCGAGCGTTTTTATAAGCCAGCCAGTCATCAGTTTGATTTAATGGCATGTGCCTTTTAAAGCTTATCCCGATTATACATCTCTAACTTAAGATCGCGGTTAATACTCTTCGTCGTTTTGTGGGAGCATGTTTGTCGACAATGTTTAAAAACGTTGATTTCCATATTGCCCACATGGCATTAGGATCTGACGTTGCATATATCGCATCCCATGACTGGTTGTTGAGATCAGTGTGGCATGCAGAGGAGCTGAATTTAGAAAAGTCACGGTACTCAACGAACCGGTGACCAGCCCTCGAATTAGTCGTTAATTTACGATATGCATAGACTAATGCCAAGTGTTAACACCCCAGAACAGCTGATTATTTCCGGGGCATTAGTGATCACGTGATCGATGAGGGTGCCAGAATGTTCAGTGACGCGTGTTTTCTCAGTAATAATTTGGCTTATAATACCATTGATACGCGTTAGGGCTTTTGAGGGGCAACTCAAATTTGGTATCGACAGATCGCAATTTGTGTCGCCCAATAGAAATAAATCTTTACTAGCGACTCGTATTAATCGAATATGTCTAGGTTCGAGGAGGGAGGTCTGTACCAAGTTCCGATAATATACGATTTGCTTCGAGGTTTACGTATCTCAATGCAAATATTCTCGAGTTGGGTGACATTTAAGTCAGTGCGAGTCATGTAATTAATGGTTGATCTCATATAATGATACGGACTCCGCCCCACAGCGATTACGGTCACGACGAACTATTTCGTAACCGGGTATATTTGGCTCATTGTCACTAATGTTATCATCGATTTAGCAAGAATATCTAGTTTTTTATCGCTCATGAAAACCCTGAGTTCATCGATATACGGTGTTGTGCCATTAACCTAATAAATGACAACACTGCAAGCTTGTATTAAAGTTTGTGTTTATACTTACAATTCGGTTATAGTGTTTGAAAAAGTTCGACGTTGGAAAATAAAAACACTTGCGGCCAAAGGCCTGGCCCGAGTAATTAACTCGTGGGCACTACGCGCGATCAGACTTGTGGGTACGCTCTCTTTCACCTCGTGAAAACAGTGAAAACATGGTGACCGATCCTCCTGTGCATAGCGACGTGTTAAAGCTCTACCAAACGAATTCAGCCGATTTGCTGGCAAAGAAATCGCATTCTGCCGATGTGCTAGCAAACAAAACCAACTCAGCCGATGTGCTGGCAAACGGCAAAACGAATATTTCAGCCGATGTGCTGAACACGAACTCAGCCGATGTGCTTGTACATTAAACAACTTCTATAGGGGGACAGAAGGGGACAGAAGGAAAACATCACAACAAAGGTGATGGTCTCTTGATCACAATAATTGAAAAAAAAAACGATTAATAAGAAAAAAAAATTCATTACTTCAAAACTCAAAACATTCCACATCATAGCAACTGACGTTCCGATCACGATCGAACGCACTTCCTAACTGTTAGTTACTCTAGCTTTAAATAGGAAATTTAATACTTTCCATGTGTTTTCTGCATCCATTTTTGATTTTTCAATACAATTTGAGTAATATTTCTTTTAGCAGTCTTTAGTAGGTTTAGTTTATTTCTGTAAAGACGAAATCTATTTTTGTTTGAGTTTGTGGGTGATTTTAAGATTTTAATCCCATGTGTAATCCAGTGTTTAGAGTTTATATGTTTTTTAAGAATTTTCTTAAGTGGAAGCAAGTTTCATATATTACGGTAAACTGGTTTAAGAAATTGTTATATGCATCATTATTGTTTTCGTTTGATACTAAGTTATCCCAGTTATAATTTGCTTAATCTTTTGAACAAAAGTATCCGGTATTAGAGTCGTTTATAATTCTTGTGTATGTTTGTTGTTTGCGATTTTTACCATTATGAATTGATTCAATTAATTTGGTTGCCAGAGGTTAGTAAATGGTCAGATATGTCGGCACATAATCAGTCCATTGAAAATTTCTGTGAATATAAGTTATTTGTACATTAAATATCTATGAACTGACTGGGAGATTCGGGATATTTTCACTGCTAAAAATGCCGCGAAATTCAATCACGCGTGAATTCCTAACAGCCAAGCGCCCAGTTTCGGGACAGGTCTGGGAAATTTTGGTCGGCCCACCCCCCTCCCCTTCGGCGACGTCTGCTCCACGCGTAGCTTCGCGTACCACTCACTGTCTAGGTCATATCATTTCCACTCATACCTTAACCACGCTGAGACAATGAGCGGCAATCTTTAGGAGTGAAAATAATTTACCGACACCCTTATTTCTCTTGGTATATAAACTAATGCCTTCGCGACATGCACTCACTCGATACTCCCCCCCCCCCCCCCCCCCACCTCTCCCCCACCCCCATTTTTAAGACGCTCGAGAATGAAACCCACGTGGTACAGCTGTCAGTTGCACGTGAGAAGTCTATACTACATGTGAACTCGAGATCATCTCTCTCTCTCTGTCTTGGAATCTATATTTCTGGATTTCTGACCTTGAAGAAGCAAATCAATCCAAAAGTATTACTTGCCAGGTAAGTCAGATCATCTGCGTAGCTTTGTGTGAGGTTTTAGCGTAAGATTTTGATCCATTTTTGACGGATTGGTCAAACAAGAACTCGAGAGTCGAGTTGAAGAGCGCGTTCATTTGTCGATATCTTCATTCAGAAATTCACTTAATGCTTGTGTAGAAAATCGGAGATATCGGAAGACTTCTTTGTAGATAACAAATTAATATTCATATTATCTTTGTACCTTCTTTCAGGAATACCTGGTTTAAACCGTCGTTGCGTTTTATTTAATGCTAACACGTCACGTCATCGCCGCCATGTTGGTGGACGTTAGCAAAAGATTCCTCGTGAGCTTCTCTTGTTAGTTCCACCAACATGGCCGCCACAGCTTTGTTATTTGATCTCTGGGGATTGGTTGCGAGTCAGCAATACGAACTTGCTAGTAAACAGAGTCAGAGAGTGAAAATATAAACGCTACAGTGTGTAAATCTTGGACATCCTATTACAATAACCAATTAATGACATCAGTCATGACCTTCTCTGCTTCAATACTAAAGATTCTAGTGAGTGTCTAATGTATCAGTCAATTCCAAACTATAAAGCTGACTGCGGGACCGCGGTAGCACTGAATATACCATCTAGCTGGAGTGGCGGGGTATTCTATAGTTTAGCCGAGTAAACTATAGAATACCCCGCCACTCCAGCTAGATGGTATATTCAGTGCTACCGCGGTCCCGCAGTCAGCTTTATTAATATTCATGCATCGACTATGTTTATTAGTATTCATGCACATTAATATTCATGCTTCGACTATGTTTATTAATATTCATGCATCGACTATGGACTACACATACTGCTACCGCGGTCCCGCAGTCAGGTGGAATAAATTAGCCATAGTATTACTAAATTCGCATCGTCTTATTTTAGATGCACAGTTGAAAATGTTCTCTTCATTTTCTAAAACCGATCAGAAACAAAGCACGGCTCCAAAAGCACAATGAGTTTCATTTCATACGCGTTTTCGCTTCCACGGCTACTAAGTAAACTATTTAAAGAAATCTAATCATTTCGATTCGGGGTTTTCTCCCCACTTTCGTGGACTTTTTCCCCGCTCGCGAACTGATTTTTATAGAACAGTTTGCGAGCTGTAAAAATCAGTTCGCGAGTGGAAAACGTCAACGAAACCGAGGGAAAACACTAGAAACGCCTGCATTACACGATACGGCTTATCCTTCCCGCTTCCCCAAGACAACCAACATACATTTTATTTACTTGTGTAATTCTGAGTTTTATTACCTTCCCTCCCTCTTATAATATCAATAACAAATATTTCAAGGTTGTTAATAACAATGAATATTGGACTCCTACTTAGAAACGATAAACACGTTCTTCAGTTATCTGATACTTGAAAGGGCACGCTTCTTTAACCATCAATTTCAGTCATACTGAAACAACTTCTTCGTATCGTTTAAGAAAGCAACAAATAAGTCCACATCCTTATGCATGTATCTCCACATAAATTCCCCCAGGTAAGACGAAAAGTGGTATTTCCTAATACCGAATGGGGGTAACTTTGCCTTGGCTTGTCTCCAGTGTCCTTCTATCTTATTGGTGTGGTCACCTTCTGCATTCACAAATTCCTGAGAATGGTTTATAGCCATATCTTCCCAAATTACACTTACTGAAGTTTTACTAGTTATTTGTATGTAATTCTCGCGTAATCAACTATCCGAAGATGAATAAGAAACCTTATTAGTGATTCTTCGTTCTAAAAAGCTGAATAATAAACTATACGAAGTTGACTAAGAAATATTAGTGATTCTTGCGGTATCCAGTAAACATACTCTCTAAAAACTCTAACTGGATTAGAAGATATCTTAATTAGGCGGCGTGTGTGCTATTGTCTAATGGGGTGCAAGTTCACGAAGCCATCAAACTCTCTTCACGGTTTAACTAGAAATCCATATAAATCCCCGGATAAATCCATATTAGTGATTCTTCGTTCTATATCTGTGCACGGTTTAACTAGACGCGACTATCCGAAGATGAATAAGAAACCTTATTAGTGATTCTTTGTTCTAAAAAGCCGAATAATAAACTATCCGAAGTTGACTAAGAAATATTAGTGATTCTTGCGGTATCCAGTAAACATACTCTCTAAAAACTCTCTAAATGGATTAGAAGATATCTTAATTAGGCGGCGTGTGTGCTATTGTCTAATGGGGTGCAAGTTCACGAAGCCATCAAACTCTCTTCACGGTTTAACTAGAAATCCATATAAATCCATATTAGTGATTCTTCGTTCTATATCTGTGCACGGTTTAACTAGAAACCAATATCAGTGGTTCTTCGTTCTAAAAAGTCCAGTGAACTTGTAAATGTTCCCGGTTTAACTAGAAATCCATATAAATCTATATTAGTGAGTCTTCGTTCTAAAAAGCCGAATCAACTACCGATATTAATATTCATGCGTCGACTATGATTGCCGGTTGAAAACACTTACTGAAGTTTTACTAGTTATTTGTATGTAATTCTCTATCCGAAGATGAATAAGAAACCTTATTAGTGATTCTTCGTTCTAAAAAGCCGAATAATAAACTATCTTACCGATATTAATATTCATGAGTCGACTATGGGACTGCGGGACTGAGTTGCCACTTAGTTCAATGTCTTACAGATATTAATATTCATGAGTCGACTATGGGACTGCGGGACTGCGTTGCCACTTAGTTCAACGTCTTACCGATATTAATATTCATGAGTCGACTATGGGACTGCGGGACTGCGTTGCCACTTAGTTCAATGTCTTACAGATATTAATATTCATGAGTCGACTGCGGGACTGCGTTGCCACTTAGTTCAACGTCTTACAGATATTAATATGTATGCGTAGACTATGGGACTGCGGGACTGCGTTGCCACTTAGTTCAATGTCTTACAGATATTAATATGTATGAGTCGACTATGGGACTGCGGGACCACGGTAGCACTAACTAAATAACATAGCTTCAAAAAGTGGCGGGGTATTCTATAGTCGCTCCCAAACCCGTGCATGACCCCCCCCCCCGCCGGGCCACCCCCGGGCATTTGAACATTTTGAAACTGTTCAAATGCCCACCAGTTTTTCATCCTGGCTGTTCTAATGCCCCACCATCGGGGACCGGATCGGAAAATTTTCCAAAAATTTCGACAAATACAAGGCAAAGACTATTGACAAATAAATGAAATCATTGTTTTATTGACAAACTCTGACCCAAGCAATTCACAAGAAACACCGACGGTGAACATCACCTTCAACCGGTCAAGGATAAGAACAATCATTTCTACCGGCTCGATCGTTCTTGGTTTCCGTTATGTACTTTACAATAAACGTAATGGTTTGAAATTGAATATGTTGGCTTATGTTGTTGGTATATAAAGTATGTAACAGCGTTCGACCAACTCATCAGCTGGGTCGGCCTGTTACTCCAATCGGCCCGTCTTTTCCAACTATTAATAATATCACGCAGTCTGTCAAAGTTCACGGAGCAAAGCAAAACAACATAATTTATAGGTTTAAACATAAACAATTTACCTCTGAAAGTGGTCTTCAAATTTGGCAGGTTCACTCTTTCAAGCCAGGCCTCTACAAATGCACAATCCTTATCCTGGAAGTCCTCGAAGACACGTACGTTCGCCATTTCGACGTGAGCGATGCAAATTTGTAGACAGAGATAATGTATTTTTTAAACACCGATCAAATGCCCCACCCCTACTATTTGTCAAATGCCCGCCCCTGAGGGCCTAGATACTCGTCAAATTCCCCACCCTCGGGAGCAAGCCTCTGATCAAATGCCTGGGGGTGGCCCGGGGGGGTCATGCACGGGTTTGGAATTGACTGATACATAACAATGAGTGTCTAACAAAAGTAAATACCGTGCAGTTGTTATAAATAAGTTAAGACAAAAATCAGCTGTGCAAGTAACAAAATAAAACTGTCATGGTCAGCATCATTTGCATTCAGCTTGCAAGCACTTGGGTATTACTATTAGCCACTAGAAAGGTACATGTACAGCTGTAGTCTCCTTTGCAGCCGTTCTTAGGAGATAGGGTCGTCACGCAAATGCTAGCCCCACTAATGGCTGCTTATACCAGCCAGACATTCCATTCCAACGGCATGACCAATCAGAATTCATTTCTCAGAATCCAAGAACCACTAACGCCAGAACTTTCTGGCAGGAAATCAAATATAGAGGCTAAATTTGATAAGAAATCAGTTCAAATAGCTTTGTATACATTCTGTTCTTAGTTTTTATCAAGAAAGCAGATAGAGATGCTGTGCTGATGAGGCTTGAAAGTGCTGACATAAGCGAACCATTGCTAATTAACTCATCATGTTACGTTATAACAGTCTTGATTGGCTTACGTAAACAATCGGGAATGGAATATCTGGCTGGTGTAAGCAGCCATTAGTGGGGCTAGCGTTTGCATGGTGACCCTAAGAACAGCTGTGAAGGAGACTACTAGAAAGGTGAAATAGCATTAATATTATTACTGTCTTGATGTAGCTGATAATATGTGACCCAACACGCGAAAACGTACACTAACGCTTTTCCGTTATTAGTCTTAACCATTTACCAGCCGTTAGCAAACCGTTAGCTACCCGTTTAAACGATTTAGAAAAACGTTAGCTTTTTCAGTCTACCCGTTTATACACTTTCAGAAACCGTTAGCATCAAGAGAGAAACAGTTTAAACAGTTTGACAGATCGTTAAGACGTTTAGTGGTTACCGTTTAATTGAACGGGTAACTTGAGAAAAAGCGTTTAATTGAACGGCCGTTACCTTTTGATTGTTGTAGTGCGGTCGTTGGATCCCGGTCATTTATACGTTAAAACGTTTCCACAAACCGTTAGCTCTTCAAGCCAAATCGTTAAGATGATCTCAGAAAGCGTTAGCTTTTTAAGGCACCCCGTTTAAAGGATTCGCAAAAGCGTCAACAAACCGTTAGCTACTCGTTAGAATTTGCCCGTTCAACGGAAAAGCGTTAGTGTACGTTTTCACGTGTGAGGTCACATATATGTGATTTACAGGATACTGTTTACATGTATGAACTACAGTCCTTGCACTGAACCTAAAGCTACAAAATGTCAAACAATGTCTTTCTAAAATTTGCAAACTGAGCTGAGCTGATAATTCAAAAGGAACAATAGAAAATCTAGCTAACCTTATTGATTATGTAATTTACATGATTGGACAAGATGTTGATGGAAAAAGAAACTTGCATTATAAGATATTGAAATGGTACTACATGTAACTGACTAATTAGTTGAGTGACTAACTAATTGACTAATAACTTAATTTGATGAATAAGTGAGTACATGTAGGTGTGTAAATGGATAGATGAATGTCTGATAAATAAGCAAACACTTGCATACATGTAAGTAAACATGAATGAAACATAAATAAACATCAGTTGACAAAGGGAATCAGCAAAAAAAGCACTATTGACTGATATATATCACAATACAGGGAGAATAAAATAATGTACCTGGGATAATAATGAACAAAAGTCACACAAAATGATTGAAACCTCACCCAAAATTCCGACTCGATTGGCCTTGCTAGAAATCCTGACTAGTTAGACTAGACATAATTTTCATGAATTTGTAAAACTTAATGTAATTCAGCCAGCCTGGGGGCCATAAGGTATTAAGTTAAATAAACTAAACTAAAAAAAATGTAGAAACTCAATCCTGACACCAATTATTTATTTTTTATTGACTCGTGTGTCCCAAGCGGTGTTGAATCTGATTGGTGCACCCTGTCACATGTTGAGCCAATTCGTGACAGGAAAAATAAAATAAAATAACACTTGAAAAACTTGACTCAGGAGGCCATAGGCCGGGCCCAAGTAAAAAGCAATCCCACATCAAAATAAACCACAGAAACGTGTACCTTTACTGAAACTGAGTACCGTACACTGTACGTGTATGCACACAGCGGTCAAACGTCTGCGCATGCGTCAAAAGTCTTGCAACAACAACCTATTCAAAAACAAATTCAAAGCGAGCCGGCGGCCGTCACTGTTCACTTCTTTGGTAAATTACGATTTTTTGGGGTAAACTCACAGTTTGAAGTTTGTTCAATTTCCCGTCGACTGTGAAAGTAAAAAGCTTAACTTTCACGTATTTTTCTTAACTTTTGGGGGTAGAAGTTCACTGTAATATGTTTAAGGTAAATTTGCACCGGAAATACCAGACTAATACGCACGCGCAGACGTTTGACCGCTGTGTGACGTGTATGTGTAAATAACTCTTGGCTAAACACATATTACTTAGGTTGTTATTCTGTGGTCTTCATGCAATATTACCAAGGTTCTGTTAGGGGTAAATTCCAACAAGCGACATGGCATTGAAACAGAGACATGAAGGAAATGAAACAATGACAAATGTCTGAAATTGCGAGAGCGACAGAGAGAAATAAGAAAATAGACAAAATTATGACACCGACATGCCCACCATCCGAGACTGCAACACAACTAGTTTTGCAACTCAGACAGGTGACATGCATACCCCCTGTCTCATTACCTTGTAATTATCATGGGAAACTTCAAAATGTAATACATGTACATGTTGTAAAATGAGAATGCAACTGTAGTTTCTGTTGGGGAGAAGTGCTTGCATTTACATGTACACACAGCTATCCAAGATTGAGGCAAAATAATTCCAGATTCTTCCTCTTGCTTTTTTAGGATGACATCCCCTGTTGATCGTGGCAATAATCGAGTGCAAGAAAATATAATCCCTTGTGAGAGGAATGGCCTTTATGGACTTCACATTAGAGGCATTACTTCAGATGTGAAAGAACAGGACATACGCACATTATTTCAAAGAGTTGGCCATGTAGTTATATGTAAGATTGTACCATGTAAAGATCCTACACCAGGGGGCCCTAGCCATGTTGCATTTGTTAAGTTTAAAAGCCATGAGGAAGCATATGCTGGACTTAAAAACATGGATGGTGCAGTGATTAAGGGTTGTAATATTATTGTTAGGCCTGCCCATGTTGGAAATAGTGGAAGAAAGTTTGCAAAGGGCATGCATGGTAGAGTAACGAGCCCAGAATATCAATCAATGAACAATGGGTATGACTCAAACTGTCAGGGACAAACAAGCCCAACGGGGGGTAGGGTGAAGAGTGAGTTCGTAAGAAAGTGGAGTAATGGACACGAAGGACCTCCTATTACCTCCTCTTCACCAGAGTTGTATTATCTTCCTCCAGTTGCTAAAGATGTGAGAGAAAATGAATTTCAATCCCAGTCTCATTGTCAGTCCCGAGAGATGCCTGCAGTTCCCTGTTTACCACAGACGACAGTTGCTGGTAACACTCTTCCTGGCTCTCACACTGTCTGGACTACTTCTGCTGGACCAAAATCCCAGCATTCTGATCCTAAGTCAAAGAGTGACACTGTCAATGGTATTAGTGATCTTAATCATGAAATTCAAATGAAGCCACTACATGTACCATTACAAATCTCAACAAGCAATGTTCCTTCACAATTTCCAAAACAGGCTGGTGCTACAAGTTCTGTGAGTTCTGAAGATGAGGATTTGGCTTCTGTTACAGCTACTCTGAATAATATTAAGATGTCGAGATCCAGCTCGGAGTCTGTGCTAAACAATTGGGATGTCACAAAATGGTCAGTCGCAGATGTAGTAGAATTTCTTGAGAGGACTGATCCATGTTCTGAAAGTATGGTTACTTTTACCAGGGAGCAAGAGATTGATGGAAAAGCTCTTCTACTACTTGAAAAGGATACTTTGTTGCATTATATGAAGCTTGGACCTGCCCTGAAGCTGTTCCATATCACAGAGAAAGTAAAAGAAAGGGTTGCAGTGAATGGTGATCAGAGAATCAATATTTGGTAAAATTCTATGTCGTATTCTCTGGACATTTTTGGCATACATGTACATGTACATTTGTAGCTAGAGTTGTTGCATTATATTGAACTACTTCAATGTACTACTAATTACTGCACACACACCTACATTTGTATCAGCAGCTGAATTATGTTGGAAAGTACAACTTACAACTGTAGTCTAAATCATTTATACTGACAGTTCCTAAAAACAGCCAGGAAGGTGGCAATATCCCACTTTCGATATATGCTTCACTTGCCATGCTCAAAGGCTTCATTATGAGGCTCCAGGGTATAATGCTCAGTGATTCACGAAAGAGAAAAGAATAAATTTAATTTAACCCAGGGAAAGCCTCGTTAATTGCAACCTGTGTGTGTTACAAGTGAAGCATATATTGAAAGTGGGTTATTACATTGTATTTACCTTAAGGCTACTATTTTAGTGGCAATTTCATACAAAATTGCTAATTCAAGTATACTTGCTAGATTTATAAAATGCTGAACTACATTCTAAATATTTGTTCTTCAATGGTACATGAATATACATGTAGTTCCATTTTATTTTTCATGTAATATCTAACAAACCAAATCAACATAATTTGCAGAACATATAGATCATTTTATAGTTCATCAGTGCAGTCTTCCTCATATTCGATACTTCCATTGGTTTCTTTGGCAGCTGGTGTCATGCAGTTCTGAAGCCAACTGATGCAATGACTCATATTTACAGTATTTTCAACTTTGTTGTTTGTATATAATTTATTTACTTTCATTAGAAATGTTTGTGGAGACATTGCTAAAAATCAAAGAAATCATCTTCAAATAATATTTAAATTTTGCAGTCACTTAAGAATAGTAGCCTTGAGCTAACTTGGATAATGATAACATGTGCGTCCAGTCATTACCAGCCTTTCATTTGCCACTACCAAATTGAAAAAAAAAGGACTGGGGCAGAGTTTGTAAAGTTAATAAAATGAACATCGTCATAAGAGAAAACACATTCATTTGGAATTAATTACCAATGTAGTAAGAATACCAAGTTTGAGTATGATTTTGTAATTAGAAACTTAATTGCAAGCTTTCAAGAATCGCAAAAATAAGAGATGTTTGTATGGATTGGAGTGACAAGCGTCCCTCCAATCCATACAAACATCTCTTATTTCTGTGACTTTTGAAAGCTCACCACATGTTAAATAGCCAATGAAATGTCCCAGACATGGTAAACTTACTAATTTTGATGATGTGCCCTTCCTTATTATGGAATTAATTTCTTAATTAGATTGTAGTTATGTTAACTTTACAAACTGCCCAGTCCTTTTTTCAGTTTGGTACAGTGGCCAATTAAAAATAATTCTAGCCACTGGAGTATTGCAGAATAACAAATATTCTGAAAAATTTGCATCCATCTTTCACAAGGGGTGGCAAATGATGTCAAGAAAAATGGATGGTCTTGCAAAAAGTTGGTAAAGTCTTGAAATCTCGCATTTTATAGGTTGGGTCTTGGAGTCTCATTTTTTCTGAGAGGGTCTCGGAGTTGCACTGTTTTACTCTTTTTATTAGCTTTTATTGGAGTTATGGTTTTTTGCCGGCCTCTGCAAGTGTTTTATAAGGTATGTGAATGGCTAATTGGTTGAATGCTGAATTCCTCACCTTCGTCATAACATAAACTACAATAACAAAAGTCTCGGGCTTGGAATTTGAAAATGCAAGTCTCGGCGTCTTGGAAAGTCTCTGATTTTACCATTTGCCACCCCTTTCACAGGATATTTCAAATTATAAGATAACCCATTGAAAAACAGAAAACACATGCTCTGATTGGGTAATAGCATGCACTCATGAGCTATAGTAAGGAGAATTTACATTTTGATTATCAAATTAAACAAGCTTTTTCCCATTTTTGTACACAGCCAACTCTGGAAACACAGAAAATGTTTTTATTTCTTAATTAGAAGTGATTATATTGGAATAATAATAGTAATAAGTTTAAAAAGTGAAGTATAATAAATATTAATGTAGTGGTAATGATCATACACATGTACTAATATACCATAAATCCTCTATTAAATGTTAGCTCCCTCTCTTCTAATAAGTAGAAATTAATTTACCTCCCCTCTATATAAAGCCTACGCCCTCCCCTCTTGGGGAATTATTGGAATTATTTTTGGGTTGCATCACTCCATCTTTGAAAAATTACATTTGGTAAAGGCACATTAATAATTATTTATAATATAAACAATATTTTGTTCTTGGAATCTAACTCCTTGACAGTTGATTTGTACCAATCTCTATATGCTCTGAACATTGGCTCTTCCATTGAAATAATAATGATAATAATAAATAGTAATAATAATGATGATAATAATAATTATGGATTAATCAGTGGCTCCTCATCCACTTATGGGCCTATGATTTAACGTCCTTATCTGAGAAGACGTGAAGGTCTGACCATTTGCAGCTCGTGAACGAAATTGTTTCACAAAGGCAGCACCTTCTATGCAGTTATGACCCTGAGTGTTGGTCCAGCAAGCATGCCAAAATTAGCAACTGACACAAGATCTCATCTTATATTTAATATAGCCTGCGTGCAGACGTTCTCTCTCCCTGCAAAAATCGGGAAAGAGACGTCTGCAAAACGCCGTTGATAATCGTGTTCTGGTCATAAATTATCATAATTATAATTCGTAATTATTTTTCCTAGGCGATTTTAGCGAACACAATATTCTCGGTCTACTTCTTTCAGAAAGAGTTGCTGGACATTTTCTCTCAAAACTGTATTCTTCCATACAGCCGATGCAATTTGGCTATAAGTTCCACGAAACAACATCTTACCCAAACTTTCAAGGCATTCGTGTTATAACATTTGTTTTGCTCGGCCATTCAACCAGCTTGACTTGGACGACTGTCTTCTGTGTTTTGTTTGGTTCAATATTTTTACCTACAACAACTGAATCATCAAGAATTGGTAATACGGACGAACAAATGTGAGAAAGTGGAATATCATGTAGGTATGTACATTTATTTGATTTTCTTGCTGCAGGAGTTTATATTCTTGTGGTCGGCAACCTTCTACGAGGGAAGTACGTTGGCTCGATCGCATTTCCATCTAGAGCAGCTCGTTTCGGGGCAGAGCTGGAGTCAGTCTGACTCAAACAATTCTCTAGCACATGTACTGTCCCTTTTCTTTACGACCAGACCTGCGTTTGTGGCTGATAACTCTCGTAAAGAACTGCCTTCGAAGATTATATTTCACATCTCGTCTTTTCTTCAACTTCAAGATGCAGTATTTCAAAAATATATGGCGACTTTCAGTGAACTTCGAAGCTAAGACTAGAAAGCTCTAATTTTATACTAGATTCTTGCCATTATGTTTCACAATATCAGCAAAACTAGGAAAAAATTGGCTCCTGGCAAAACATAAACACAACTAGACGTTTGTTGTATGTAAATGAATACCACTTTCGAAAAGTAAACATGGGGTCATCTCGGAAGTTATTAGGCAATCATATATGACTTTATGACAACCTCCATCAACAGCCAATCAGTGCGCGGTCCTCAAATACTGGAAAGAAACACGTGACCAGAACACGATTATCAACGGCGTTTCGCAGACGTCTCTTTCCCGATTTTTGCAGGGAAAAAGAACGTCTGCACGCAGGCTAATCTTAATACCTCTAAAATTGGTTGGGGGAGCAATTTCATTGTTTTTGGAAATATCTCTAAAATTATTTAACAAGAGTTTGAGCTGGACTGCAAACCTCCAGCCTCATGCATACATAAACAGTTAAAAAATATATAATTGCTTCAATTTTACATATATTATGAAGAAACTTGTATCAGTTGCTCATTTTGGCATGCTCGTTCCATTTCTGGCTTCCATTTTGAGCTAGTGCCAAAAAAGTTTTTGACAAGGTCGCATGACCGTTGATTCAAATATTTTATTCACAAAGCAGTAAACCCAGAGTGCATCCTGGGATGCAGTATCCATCCAGCTTTAGTGTATACGAAAGTGTAATAATAATAAGAGAGAAACTAAGATTTCTATGGACAACACTGTAAGGAAAATAATTAAAGATAAACTAATTACATGTAGGACTGGGATCATCAACAAAATTTCTCTTACAAAAATTTAGACATGCACTAAGGACGTGTTATTAAGATAGCTGGAACTTAATTTGCCATCCCTTTTCAAAGTCCTTGGATTTTAAGCTAGACTGAGTTTTATTTTTCTGTCGTGTTTCATTATATTTTGAGGAAGGGGTTGGAAAATGTAAGATTGTTTATTTTAGCCAAAATATTTTGCCACAAATTAGCTGGCACTTACATGAACCACAGTCGGCATTTCCAACTCCTGTCAGCTTCTAATAACTCGTGTATGCACCTCCATAATTGTAGGCTCATTTTCTTGCTTTTTCATTCAAGTTTAACAAACTTGCAGCATCAGGAAATGTTTCATTTTATTTATTTGTGTTGGCTTATACAGAATGACAACTAGCTGGTGGTTGATAAAAGCAAAAGAAGTTAATTTCAGAATTTTGTTTAGCCTTTCTACTCAATATTTCATTTAAACGGTACACTAGTAGCCCAAAGTACTCTTTTTATGGCATCTCTGAAAGTTGTACAGCATGCAAAATATTTGAGCTGCAAGTTCAATAGTTCAGTTCTGTATAATTTGGCAGATTACCACAATACTGCATGCATAGATGCATGTATTCATTCATTTTAGAGTGGTTTCGATTGAGTGTCGTAAACAAAAACCTGAGCCAATCACAAGCAAGTAAAACCATCAATGAACCAATCACAAGCAAGTAAAAACATCAATGAACCAATCACAAGCAAGTAAAAACATCAATGAACCAATCAAGAACTGAAGTAATTCACGATTGTTTTTACTTCAACCAATGACGAGGAAAAGTAAAGAGAATTGTGGATAACCAATCAAATTAGAAAGCAATGCAATGACCTAATTACTGTTCAACACTCGATTACTGAAACCTGCTCTAATAGCCTTATTTTGATTGTAAACATTCATCAATACAATTAGTGAGGTACAGGCTTTCACTGGTTATTTGTGAATGTTATTATTAAAGTAAGGCTATTATGGCTGTTTGTTGTTTGAAGATCTATTATGTCTTGTGATCATGTTGGGCCATATATGGCATGTCCCAGTAATCCTCAATAGGACATGAACTTTTGCATAATGGCGTCATTTAACAACTACCAGAATCCATTTCAGATTTTTTCTTATAATACATGTACATACATGTAGTTCAGATTTTTAAACCCCTTTGAGAATACCAAGACAATGGTCTAAACTAGAGTAATGAAAGGATCCATGCAGAGAGTAGTTCTAGTAGTTGTAGTATGTGATGTCATCATGCAAATGCTCTATTCCAGGGAGAACTTCAACAGATGATTGGACTCGGCCAACTTATAGTAGCATTTCCCGTACCAATTTTTCATTCAAATAATGGTAAAAATTATCCTATTCTTATTGTCTGTGGTTCTAATGCAATTTATATCCCTTGATCTACCATTGGGTAGCTTGTTAGTTGTTACTGCCCCCGGGGAAGGGGAGTACTCCCATATATAGGCCATACAGGTATGTGCCGCTTTACAGGGTATGGTTTTTGACAATTCTTAGCCTGGAGCAGGGTATATAAATACTGTTTTGGTCTGGAACAGGGTATCAAAATCACTGTTTTGGTCTGGAACAGGGAAGATGTTGTATAGTTTCCGATCATCAATATCCGGGATGCATGGTCCAAAGGATTAAGCAGCAGCTTGTGATTGTGAATGTAGTCCTGGTCACAGAGATCTCCTATAACATAGCCACGTAGTCTCTTGTTTCTAGTCTCACTAGTAACAGGGTATCTTTTTGCCATTTTGCCTGGAACATCTTTGGTATGTTTTCGTTGTTCCTAGTCTGGAACAGGGTACCTTTTTTGCCATTTTGTCTGGAACAGGGTTGAAAAATACAATTTCTTGGCCTGGAACAGGTAAGGGTTTGAAGGGCTCAGCGGCACACACCCATCCTAATTTTTAGGGAGTACCCCTCCCCCCGGGTATTACTGGCATGTATATTTCTGTTAGTCTTTTGCCCATGTTGGCCTCATGCAAGCCTTTGTATCATTTACATACAAGTATCTTTGTTCAGTTATAGTTAGAGTATAATCTGCAGAATTAGCTTCTACAAAAAGCTATGGAATTATTCTCTTAACTCTTGTTACAAATCTTAATTATTATATTTTAGGGCCATTTCTAAGGCACTTGTTTCTGGTTAAAAAAATCTGAAATAAAATGTTACAATATTCTTGTAAAATGTTGGAAAATATATCTGTTGGGTAATATTTTAGCCTTTTGATCTCAGATCACTCGGGTCAACAAAATGCATATGTTACTGCAAAACAGCAAGCTACATGTAGTTTAACCCTTGCATTACACATTGAATTGTGAATTGATCGTCATTTTTTTTCAAATGCATGTTAAGTTTAAGTGTGGCATACAAAAAGTTATAATGCCTTCAATTAAAATGGAACTATTTCATGATGGATTGAATGATAATAGTTTCAATGTTAGTGCCTTTGTGTATTACTTTGACGTATTTGGACTGTTCTGAGATCAAGTATATGAACTGAATTCAGAACTCTCCAAATCCCTTAAAGTGCCAATAACCCCCAAAAAAATATTTTTGACGTCTATTCTGTATAGCGCCCTGACAAAGAATTCGAAAAAATAAAAGTGAAAAAACTAAACTTCGACGATTTTACTGGTGTCAAAGTTAGCGAAAACACCCGTTTTGGGCTTCCTGTTTCCAGTTGGAAGTCAGCGCGAGTCTTGGTGAGGGCCTGGAATTATGACGTCAATCGGGCGCATTTTACTACAACTACCAGAATCCTTTGCACGGTTTCTTTTGTTCCTTTAATTTAGACTATTGTCTTGGTATTCTCAAAGGAGTTGGAAAATCTGAATAAGAAAAAGAATTCAAAAAGGAAAAACGTCCTATTATAGTCTAATCAATAGGAAATAAACTCCATCACAAGAAAGAGCACAACGAAATTAGTAATTTTACCAAGTTTGGTGATATTTCATTGGATATTTATCATGTGGTGAGCTTGCAAGAGTCGCAGAAATAAGAGACGTTTGTATGGGATTGAACGAACGCCTGACTACATACACTTCACAGGCCACTGGTCTCCAGGCTCCCAAAGGGAATTGAAAACTGACGGCCACATGTTCTGGTTCTCAACTTTGAAACGCCGTAAAAAAAATACTGTTGAGTTTTAGCCTCCTATTTTTGCCTTAAGTTCTAAATAATGGTTTAAAGTTTCAATTCAAAAAAAATAATTTTTGGGGTTATAGGCACTTTAACTAAGAGGAGGCTAATGAAACATAAATTATCAGTGATTTAATCAGTATTTTACTTTTAAAATCTGGTTTAATTGATACCAGTGTTTTACTCAAGATATTTCTAATCTGTTTTCAATGTTTGGGTTATCTATGAGAGGATGATTGATCATTCCATTAACCAAAGTTAACTTTGTCAAATGTGACCCACTATTTTATAGGTTTTATAAAAGCTGGACTCTATACTGCACTGCTTATCAATGTTAAGCCCGAGGGAGGAGGATGGTGGCAAGGTGTGGGGATTTGACAGTTTTGCCGAAATTCCAGTCTTGGACTGAAGAAACTAAATGATCAGTGTAGAGCGTAAATTTTTTTAGAACTTACCAATTTATTAAAAGACTATCAACAAGAATAATATCTCAATCATATTGTTAATTAAGTAATAGATACATAATGAGTAGTCATGCTTTATTGGATTTACAAACTGTAGTTGGATCGGAAGCAACAGTTTGTAAATCCGATAAAGCACAGACAAATTCTGTATAAAATAATTATGGCTTATCAAGTGTAGATGAATAGCAAGGTTCTCGCTTCATGTAGGCAGACTTGAATTAGTACCAAATTGTATTGTTCTATCGTTTTGTGTATTTCGTTCTATTCTTTTGTATTGTGTTATTTTATTGTATTTTGATAGCAATTCATGTGTTGCCTACAAGAAGGGACCACCTATATAATGTTATTTTGGCAATAATTTTATGACTTATTTTGGCCAAGAAAATCAAAATTTATGCAAATCAGAATGAAATCCATATCAGATTTACAGATCACTTATCACCCATTGATTTCCTTTGTTTTTGATTCAAGAATTATTAATGGTTTGATAATATCAAACACAGAATATCATTTACTAAGCTCTGTATTAGCTGTAACCATTACCTTGGCAGGCACTTGAAGTCCTATCAGAACTTACAATACCTAATCTGCCCAAAATGTCGGAAATCTAAGACAAACACTTTAATTCGATGTCCTTCCCATAACTGAAATCATAACCGACTCTGATGTTCTAGAAAAAAACTAGAAAAAGAAAAATACAATACTTGATGGAAGACAATAGTAATTTCTTAATGATCAACCTCTACAGTGTACAAAAATTAGTATTGAGACATAATTTTATACAAATGCATCAGAGAAAGAAACAAATGAAGTACTACTTCTACTTGACGTGTACTTTTCTTTGTTCGGGTAGTAAAATATATATTAGAGAGTTTGAGTATACATATTTATGATTTCTCATCATTTCTTGATTATTTATTTGGATAAAAGACAAAGTTCCCCTTAGTTAAACCAAGAAGCCTATCAAGTCCCCACCCCTTGTCCCCCTCCCCTGGGTAACCAAGCCTATCAAGTCCCCACCCCTTGTCCCCCTCCCCTGGGTAACCAAGCCTATCAAGTCCCCACCCCTTGTCCCCCTTGCCCTCTGGGTAACCAAGCCTATCAAGTCCCACCACTTATCCCCCTCCCTCTCCCCCTGGGTAACCAATCCTTCTCCCCCTCTGGGCAGCCTGTCTTGTTGTGGGCAAGCACAAATATGACCATATTACCCGTCTTAACCAACTTCACTGGCTGCCAGTAGAAGAAAGAATTATTTTTAAAATCTTATTTCTTACATATGAAGCACTTAATAACCAGGCTCCTCTTTATATCAGAGATATGTTAGATATTGATATTCCTGTTCGTATGCTTAGGTCGTCCTCTAAGTGTCTTTTGAAAGTTACTAGTTGCAATCTTAAGAGTTATGACGATAGAGCTTATTCGGTCGCTGCACCAAGACTGGAATGAACTCCCACTTCATATTAGATTACCTTATTGGTACTAATTTTCGCGGGCACTTAATTTCGCGAAAAAAAGGTCGGCATATTTCGCGGGTCTTTATTTTCGCGATTTGGGTGCAAAATTATTTTCTTAGGGAATTAATTTTCGCGAAAATGAAAAAAAACACATTTTATTTCGAGAATTTTATTATTATTTTACACTTCTTCTTCAATGACTGTACAAAAGAGGTGCTGAAAGAACTTGAAGATGACGATAGCGATACAGATGAAGAGGTTCAAAGCAACACAGATAGTGAAATTTGATTGTTAAACTGTTGTTTATCATCTGTAGGTATGCCATAGAGCTTTTACACATTATACACAATACGTAGACATGTGTTTCTTCATTAAATTGAGAAAACAAGAAATATAGGAGGGTATTAAATTTCGCGACATTAAACTTCGCGGGAATTTTTTTTCGCGTCGCTTTAAGTTCGCGATTTTTTTTAAATCGCGAAAATCGCGAAATTAAAGCGACGCGAAAATTAGTACCAATAAGGTAAGTTCATCATTAGTCAGTTTTAAATCTAGTTAAAGACATTTTTATTTAATCGAGTTTTAATAATTTAATTGATATTGTCTACAACTATTAGTCTGAAGTTAATAACATTTTTACATTATTCATATTTTTTATAATAATTAGTAGGGTTTTTATATCTATTCATAAAATAATTGTAAATCATAAAGTTGTATTTATGTTATTTTAAGCTTATAAATTGTAAAGCGCCATAGAACTTTTTAGGATTATGGCACTCTAGAAGTTCACACATTATTATTAACCAAGCCTATTGAATCCCCTCCCCTCTGGGTAACCAAGCCTATCAAGTCCCCACCCCTTGTCCTCCTCTGGGTAGCCAAGCCTATCAAGTCCCACCCATTGTCCCCCTCCCCCTCTAGGTAACAAAGCCTATCAAGTCCCCACCCCTACCCCCCTCCCTTGGGGTAACATTGATAAGTGCATAATAATCAGTGTAATTAAACATACAACCAGCTGTTTACACATGTCAATTCCAGCAATGCAACCGGAAGTCAAATTTCATGATTTCATGTTGTCACATGTATTACGCCATGTAATGCCATTGAAGTCACAAATGTCAAACTGAACAAAGGTCTTTCCATCCATGTTGATCAACAAGAAACATGTCCAAGGTTTATAGTAAGATTTTACCACCATTTTCAATCCATTATTTTGACAATCTTCAGTCTTGTGATATCCATGCTGTGAAAAACGCCTGGTGTACGTTGTTTAAAAAAAACCTATTTCTACTCTATGACAGTATATGGAGGGCATTTTACACTACCAAAAAGAATCATTGGAAATAAAATAACTGTGTTTTCCTAGTTGTCAACTACGTACTTGCAGGAAACATAAATGGAAGTGCATTTATTGGCAAAAGCAAGAACTTTGTGGCCGACTGGCTTGTCCAGCAAGGCTGGCTACAAAAGCTTGTGGGTGTATTTAAAGGCCATATTTTCCCATTATATTTAAGTGCCACTACAAGGAAAATTATTCGTTTGGATTTGCCACTTTTCAGTGTCAATAGGTCAATCAGTGTTAGAAATATCTGAAATAGTAAAAAATGGGCAAGTTAAATCACAAAATTTCAGGAGAGTTTACTGGTTTATCCTGTCTGCCATATATTACTGGAAGCTATTCTCATTATTCAGTGGAAGTGACATATCATACACTTAACACAACAACCATGTTGCATTGAAATACTGTGCATAGAAAAGCTACCAAAGATAAATATAAGTTTCTTCTTGTGTACGTGAAGATGTTTTTAATAGAACAAGAGCCCATCTGGGCTTTCACTCGGGCCACATGAGATTGAAGATGAAATACACTTTCATTTGAAATCCTCTTAGTTAGTAATAACCAAAGGGAAGAATTATTAGCTGAATTTAGCAGTCTTTAGGAGTGGCCGGTAGCGCGGTGACTTTCATTCTCTGCTCCCCTAGTATATATGTAATTTAATATTTTTGTTTTTCTCGTATGTTGACCTTTTAATTTAAACACTACTTATTCGTTTAACACTGCATTTGAGCAGGCATATATTCATTGTTTTGAACCCGATAATTAACCGTACTACCGTACTTCGTGGTCCCTTTCTTTAGTAGTGGGTTGTCGGTCAGGTGATTGTAAACTCTCGTCATTTAGCACAGAAAATGTATTCTGATGAATAGGGATCGGGTTGTCATGTAAGAAAGATGGCTCTTGAACAAACTGATAAGCTTCAGTAGGTTGGGTAGTCTCTGAACACTGGAGACCTTGGTCTTTCATTGTCTTTTTTGTATTCTTGATATTTTTTTTTAAGTTTGAAAGTCGGATCTCAGCTTTATTATATTCGCTTTCAACTCGCCATTTTCAACTTCTAGGTCAATAATATATTCATGATGACAGCATCTTGATTTCGGTCTTGTATATATTATCTTGCTGCACTAATTTGTCTTCCAAATGACTGAGTTTGGTTTTTGATTCGTATTTTGATGTGACGAGAGTAATAATTCATTACGCATATCAGTTAGGTCAGCCTCCATGTTACAAATCAAGGTTGTTAAAGCAGCGAGAGAGTAATACTTCTTATTGCGGGCTAACAATCCTCGTGAAGAATCTAAAGAATTCTGTCTCTTCCGGTTTGAATTTGACTCATGTGTATGTTGCTTTTGGAGTTTCAAGGATATGTTGATCCAAAACTACAGGCTCTTGGGGTTTTTCATTGACTTGTGAACTTGCAGGCTCTGTAATTTGTTTTGTTTTCTTAGTATAACAAAGTGTTGAACATGTTCATTTTCTCAAGCATGTCGTGCGTGACCTCTGTTTCTTCATTCATTAAGTTCTCTACTTTCATCTGTAATCTGGGAAACTCAATCTTTGCCCATGCCTTGGCACATAACTATTCCTGTTGTTAAGTAGACGTGGATGATTATAAGTAAAATCCTTTGACAGCTTGTACTGTTTCCGCTAGGTCAATATCCTCGCTGGAACGAAATAACTTGATCTCAATACTCTCTGATCCAACTTACTGTAAATTTAAATCTCTGACAGTTTTTAAGAGACTCATAATATTGGTCTTGAAGTGCCTTCACCCAAAATAAGATGTTCTCCTCGGATGTTTTAAATGCAGCACAGCGAGCCGATGGCTTATAGATTCCAATATCTATTTCTTCGAATTTTAGCTTTACGGATCCTGGCTTCAGGTCGTCGTACGTGTCGTATATAAAATCACTGGCCATCTGGGTAAAAAACGCGGTCTTTCGGCTCCGACAATAGTGCCAGTTCAAATATCCTGAGCCTGTTGGAAGGCTTTCGCACGAGTGAAGTTAAATAAAACATTAAACTGGCTTACATTTGAGATGAGACTCCAAGTTAGAGAGAAAGTTGCTCGCGGGTCCTCCGCCATCTTGCTTTACTGTATTAAATTATGTAAATAAATTAACCTGCAATTGTTGCGTGACCAGCACAGTGCAATCTGATTGGTGTGAATTTGACCTTTAACGCATGCGCAGAAAGCTTGCTACACAGAATAAAAAAATAAATTAAAAAGAACGACTTGCATTGCTGCCACAGGCAGCCCAAGTAAATATGCCTCCAAGGCAGTGTTGTGCAAGCGAGCGTAGAGTGTATGACATCACTTCCGCTGAATAACTGTATAAAGCGGCCTCCAGTAATGGGAGGACGTTTTGATTCAATGTATTACCGAGTCTTCCTGTTGTATAAAAAAACGATTTGAACTGGTAATAATATATCAACTCTACTTTATGAATATGCAAAAACCATTGATATGTCAAAATTTGATCATAGTGGCACTTTAATGCTAGTTTGGAAGTGCTTGTTTAAAATATTTTATAAAGTCAATCCTGACTTGTATAAATTTAATGTCACTATGATTCAAAATACTTGTACTCGCGGGTAAGGTATATCCATATGAACACCTTGCTTGTCCCCACCATAGCCATTGGCAAACCACAATAATGAAGAATAAAGAATAACACATGTTTTACGTATTGTTTTGTGAAATGGGTATTGTTGGAATTGACTGGTGCATTACATGCAGTTTCCTTTTTCCTTTTTACCAAGTCCATGAGAACACGCTGCTAGCAGGAAACATGAAGTTCAGATTTATAGATGTAAGGCTTCCAGTCAAAACACTCTACTACTTCTACCCCGGCCTCTCTCATATCCTGGATGGCTTTATCAACAGGCGATATCAGCTCCGTCCCTGAAATCTTACACTTAGAACACTCGGAATAATCCCAATAAAATCTCCGGCTGTCCAGATACGCTGCTAGACAATCACAGCATCGTTTTATATGATTCTCTTTCCTAGCGCCACATAAGTTCAAATCCACCACAACTTGTAGTCCCTGCTTTTTGAATGCCATTTGAGTTGCAGTAGAACTAACTCTCACACAACTCGTTGTGGTACAGCCTCCAATTACCAAAGTTTTAATGTTGTTGCTGAGGAGATGTTCTTGGACCCATTCTCTGAAGCCATTTGACTGCATTACTGAAGTCCCAGGTTTTATCAAATAAGATTGAGTCCGAGGCAATACTTTAGTTACATTCTCATCAAGTTCGAAATCTTCACCTGGGAAAGGGCATCTAGTCATTTGAAAAGGAATATCTTTTAATCCATGGGAGAGTAACTGAGCACAGTTCTCAAATGCCTGCTTGATTGGAGCTACTTCTTCGTCAGGTACATTACGTCGCCAGTAACCTTCGGTGAAGCTTTTTTGGAGGTCGATTAGTAGTAAACCTACCGGTCTCTTGGCGAGCGCCATTTTGGAAAGCAGCCACGCCGACTTTTTAATAGGGACCTTTACTTTAGTACCCTGGATACCAGAGGCTCGAAATAGTCGGGGCGAGCGAAGCGAGACCAGCTGAAAGGCTTGATTTCAGCACGAGTCGCGAAGCCTCTGGCCGCCCGAGTAGAGATTTTCGTTTCTTCCGGTACAGAATCTGTACCTCGTCCCTGATTGGTTGATCGAGTTGTGGCCATGGAAACTGAGGCATTCGGATCAAAGGAACATTTTGATTGGTTTTCATCTTGAGATCGTGTTACAAACCGGTTCACGAGTCTTGACATATTATACACAAACGTAATGTTTCACAGTGGTTAGCCTCGAAATAAACGAGTTGAAGTCTGTTCATGTTCTTGAAGCGGCGTGATGTTTAATCTGTTTAATGATTCTGATCCTGTTGATAAAAAGGAAAACTGCATTAATTTTTGGAAAAGGCATTATATTTGTCGTCATTTGATTGCAAAACAAATGGACGAATAGGCCTTTTGCAACAGACGGTCACGTGACTTGTTGGCCCATAGTAACGCCATACTGGGTTGCAAGCTAACCAGCTCTCCCTTGACAACCAACAGAGATTGACTGAGCCGTGGTATCATAGCTGCACTTCGAAGCGTTTTTTCGTCTTACTTACTAAATTCATCTCGAAATAAGTCTTATACAGAACAAAAGTAAAGGTTTTTCTTTACTTTTGATCCGGTATTTTGTCAAATATGCGGCGCAAAATAGAGTTTGGACGCTCAAACGAACTCACCTCGAATCTCAGGCATGGCAAACATGGCGGCCGCTCAACAAGGTAAAGTAGTCATAATTAAACGAATAGTATTGTAATAGTTGAGCAGATTCCTTCTTTCTTTTATACTATGTTATATAAACCAGTAATTACGGCGTTAATTTCTCAGGTTTATAACTTTGGAGAGTACACGAAACATTGACGAATGGTGACAGTGTCAGTATTAAAATGCAATGCCAATGGTCGATATGACCACATACAGGAAGGCCAAGCTCTGTATATATTTGCACTGTGAAAGTTCTAGAAGAAAAATGAAAAATAAATAAAATATTTAACTTTGAAGAACTGGTCTTGTGTTATCATGTGTCTATAATTAACCATATAGCAATCAGTTAGTGCTCTGGCACCTGTAAATCGGTATGTTTTCTGGCTAGCTCTTTTTCTTTAATATTTATAGAGGGAGTCAGTTTTTCTCAACTATATTTTTCCTATGTTTGGTGTGGTGACATGAAATATTGAGAACTTATTAAACATATTGTAAGCTTCCTGCAGCAAACACATCAACTCTAATGTTTCAAAAAGTGACATGCTAGAAAATGATAAAGAACTTAAGAATTTAATTTATTTTATTTAATCTAATTATTAAATTAATTAAGCTTAACTGGTTGGAATACTTAGACTTGGTGTTTTTCTTTAAGTGCAAATTAGGCATCGTAAATCTGGATATCAATCATTATACTTCATACAGTCAGGACCCGGGGAGAGGGGGGGGGGGGGTACTCTACCCAAAGTTGGGTAATGGTGTGCCGCTGGTGCTCTGAAACCCTTACCCTGTTTAAGACAAAAAACCTCAAATTTCCATACCTTGTTCAAGACAAAGTGTTAAAATTTTATACCCTTCTATAAGACGAAAATACAACAAGAATCCACAAGAAGTGTCTATAAAGTCGACTGTTTTATTTAGAGGTCAGGGATAAAGTAGTATACAATATGCCGGTTCTGGCCCACATTCCTGAAATTCCTAAAATTCCATTTAACATTGTTACATTTTGTTGCTTTTTTCATCTAATGGACCCCCGAACGAAGTGAGGGGCCGAACGAAGTGAGGATAGTCCATTAGATGAAAAAAGCAACAAAATGTAACAATGTTAAATGGAATTTTAGGAATTTCAGGAATGTGGTCCAAAACGCGGCATATTGGATTCTACTAGAGTTTATTTATTGTATTTTTACATTTCAACACCCTATTAGAGAAACGTGTTTATAAGGTATTATTTACTACTATAGTTCATTTATTGTATTTATACGTCGTATCAAAGGATTGTATTAACATTTGTTCGAACATTTTGTTTATAGTGAATTTATTGTATTCTAACACCCTATTAGGGGAGTGTTGCTATTAGGTATTATAACACACATTGTCATAATCATTATTTACTACTATAGTCCATTCATCATATTTCTACACCATATTAGATCAAGGTATTACATTTCAAAACCCTATTAGAGGAGTGTGATTACTAGGTATTATAACATATATTGTCATAATCATTATTTACTACTATAGTCCATTCATCATATTTCTATACCATATTAGATCAAGGTATTATATTTCACCGCCCTATTAGAGGAGTGTGGCTATAAGTTTATTATATCATGGCTGAGCATATACTAACATTTGTTCGAGTACGTCCTTTAAAGAACTATTTACGTGGATGGAAGATGGATATTCCTGATGATAATCCTATGGGAGCGGATCCAGCTGTTTTCCTTGCTGGTGTACGTAAACAAACTACCGAAAAGTTTAAGGAAGAACTACGAAACCACAATACCTTTAAGGCCCAATTAGCTTTAAACATAACTTTCGTACTTAATAAACCTGATGGTTACGTATACGAGACAGCCACCTTTTATAGTACGCAATCTGTTTTGACCAATATCGCTGGGATCCGTAGTGTAATAGTAGACGCACATGCTCAGATGTACAACCAAATCGAGAAGTGGATCAGTCGTGGGTCAAATTGGGTCATAGATAGAGTCAATATTCTATGGTTAAACGTCGCTAGATATCAACCACTACGTGGAGGTTCATATTTACCACTACCTCCAGAAATAGCGAATAAGAAAGCTGTGATCAATGTAAACAACAAAGATGATCACTGTGCACTTTGGTCGATATGTGCAGCAATGTTTCCAGTTAATAAGCATCCTCAAAGGACATCAAAGTATCAAATAGATATGGTGAAATCCAATGGGGTGGACTCACCAACACCAATCTCACAAATACCACTTCTAGAGAAGCAAAACAACATTTCTATTAATGTATATGGATGGGACCCAAAGGAAAAGTGCTTAATCATACATCATATCTCAAAGAAGACTTTTTCGAAGTACATTCATCTACTACTAATAGAAGACCCAAAGAGCGGTAAACAACACTATTGCTGGATAAAGGACTTCAACAAACTACTATTCGATCAAACAAAACATGATCATAAGCAGCACTTCTGTGAACGATGTCTACATGGATATTCCAATGAAGATCTTCTTACAAAGCACATTCCCGAGTGTAATGGCGTTAATGACAAAACCATACGCATTGAAATGCCTACCAATAAGAACAACAAAGTCTCATTCCAGAATATACACAAGCAGCTCAAAGTAACCTATATTATCTATGCAGATTTCGAGGCACTAACCACTAAGATCGAAGGACCTGCTCAAGACCCAAAGAAGAGCAACACACTTAAAACAGAAGAACATATTCCTTGTGGATTTTGCTATATAGTTGTACGTTCCGATGGTTATAGCGAACCACCAGTACTATATAGAGGCAAGGATACTATCGAACATTTTCTACGATGTATGCAAGATGAAGAGGCGAAGATCAAAGCCCAAAAGGCTAAACCGCTATGCATGTCATATAAAAACTATAAAGCTTATAATAGCGCAACAATTTGCCACATCTGTCAGAAGCCATTGGTTGGTGATAAAGTACGTGATCATTGCCACATCACAGGCGAGTTTAGAGGTGCCGCACACAATACCTGTAATCTAAAACTACGTGCTTTTCCTACCATCCCAGTCGTATTCCATAATCTTCGTGGATATGATGCTCACCTAATAATGCAATCCATATCCATAACATTAGGTAAGATATCTTGTATTCCAAACAATATGGAGAAATATATTTCATTCTCACTTGGTAACCTACGATTCATTGATAGCTTTCAATTTCTACCATCATCTCTTAGTACATTGGTATCAAGCTCAGAATCAGACACTTTCCAACAAATTGTAAAATATACATCTAATCAAGAGAAAGCCAATCTATTGACCCGTAAAGGAGTATATATATCCATGAGTACATGGATTCGTGGGATAGATTTGCAGAGACTTCTCTACCACCGAAAGATGCGTTCTATAGTAAACTAACTCTAGAGGACATATCCGATGAAGATTACGAACATGCAATAAAAGTTTGGAACGTATTTGATTGTAAGACATTAGGTGATTATCATGATCTTTATCTACAAACTGATGTACTTCTTCTAGCAGATGTGTTCGAGGACTTTCGTACAATATGTATGCAAAACTATGGATTAGATCCCGCACATTATTATACGAGTCCAGGACTTTCATGGGACGCTTTATTAAAGATAACTGGAGTGAAACTCGAACTATTAACTGACTATGACATGTATCTATTCATCGAGAGAGGTCTACGTGGTGGTATATCCATGGTATCACAACGTTATGCCAAAGCAAACAACCAAAGTATACCCGATTGCGATCCCAATAAGCCATATAGCTACATACTATATCTTGATGCTAATAATCTATATGGTTGGGCAATGAGTCAATATCTACCAACAGGAGGATTTGAGTGGTATACCAACAGAAGAACAAATAACCAATCACGCAATGGATTCAGATAAGGGTTATATCCTTGAAGTTGATCTCGAATATCCTCGAGAACTTCATGATACACAGAACGACTATCCACTAGCTCCCGAGAGAATTCATGTGAATAAAGATTTGTTCTCAGAGTATCAGACCAATCTATTTGAGGAACTATATAAAGGTAATGGATCTTTGAAAGTAGAAAAACTTGTTCCTAATCTATATAACAAAGAACGATATGTGCTACACTACCGTAACCTACAATTGTATCTATCTCTTGGTATGCGTTTGAAAAAGATCCATAAGGCACTACGATTCGACCAATCACCATGGATGGAACCATATATACAAATGAATACAGAGTTACGAAAACAAGCGAAGAGCATCTTCAAGCAGGATCTATACAAATTGATGAACAATAGCGTATTTGGAAAAACAATGGAGAATCTACGTAAGCGTGTAGATATCCAATTAGTGCGTGCATCAGAAGGAAACAAACTACAACGTTTATTGAATAAACCTAGTTATGCTCGATCCACAATTTTTGATGATGATCTTGCCGCGGTACATAACTACAAAAGTAAGCTATTGCTGAACCGCCCCATATATGTTGGAATGTCAATTCTAGATCTATCAAAGCATCCGATGTATGACTTCTACTACAACGAGATCAAGAAGCAATATGGGCAACGCTGTAATCTACTTTATACCGATACCGACAGTCTATTACTACACTTTAAAACTGAAGATATCTATGCAGACATGGCAACTCATAAACATCTATATGATACTAGTAACTACAGCAAAGACCATCCGCTGTATAGTATCGACAACAAGAAAGTACTTGGTAAAATGAAAGACGAATGTGGAGGTATTCCAATAGTCGAATATGTTGGACTACGATCGAAGCTCTATTCTATATTGAAAGTAGATGGTGGCGAGATTCGTAAAGCCAAAGGCACCAAGAAGGCAGTAGTGAAACATCGTATTCGTCATGATCAATATAAAGAGTGCTTAATAGATAAGAAAGTATTCAAGCATGGAATGAATATGCTTCGAAGTGAAGGTCATAAGATGTATGGTATGCATATGAACAAAGTATCTCTATCACCCTTCGATAGTAAGAGATGGATTTCAGCAAACGGAATAGATACAACAGCCTACGGTCATGGAGACGTTTTTCCAGAGGATAAAGAATTAGATGGTTTTATTAGCAATATACTATCAAACGTAGTTGATACACTATCCTACAACAGTAAAAACGTCATTACAGAGGATGAAGATATGGACGACTTTATTTGTGAGTTGCTTCTATCTTAGAATACCTTTTGGTGGTAGTTCAGTATTTGATGGTACCACTTGTATCTCTTCTCGCACAAATCCTCGCTTTGGTGCATCTTTTCCTAAATAGTATAGAACTGGTTGATTTGATGATACCACATTTCGAGAAATATAGTATGTCTGTAAACTCCATACAGGATCAGTCGCTCGTTTAGTTCCACCTTCCAATTCTCCAGATGCATAGAGATATCGAACTAAAACATCGAATGGTAGTCGTTTTTCTTTCAATCCAATAATTCGAGAATATGTAGGAGTCTTTATGTTTACTTGTTGTGCCTCTATAGAATTTGAAGGCTCCTTACCTGTCAGTCGAGTAACTTCATTGTTCATAGCCTTGATAACGTCAGGAAGCCTCAATACCCATTCTCTACTACGTGCATCCGAACCTTCAGATGTAAGTACCATCTCTTTTGCATATTGATATCCAAATAATCTTTCAGCTATCGTTCTATTTGCTCGTTCTACAAAACTTTGTGCCCTATGATTACCAGCTTCACCTCGTTGAACTTTCGTACCACGTAGTTCTAATGTTTCAGACATACGTCCCATGAATTCTCTACCAGGATCAACTTGCAATGTTTTTGGCCATTCTAGTGGACTACGTTTGTAGATTCGTTCAAAGGCTGCAGAAACTTCACCACTATCTTTCGATGCTAAAGGTTCAGCCTCTTTATATCTAGAAGCAACGTCAATCACAACTAAAGCATACTTATACAGTTTCCTTCCACGTCCAGGTCGATCGTGAGGTAGAAAGATCAAATCAGCTTGATGAACTTCATTAGGTTTCGATACAGTCCAATGTGGTCGTGGAATATAGTGTGGTGGTGATAGATATATTTGCCACATGGCTTGTTTCTCTAACGTCTTCTGATACATTTGCAGCCACCGATAGCTTACCAATTGCAGCATGACCTTTCCAATAGCCCATAGGACCATAGAAGATATTCGCAAGTTTAGCATCCATTATATATCTATGTATTCTAACCTTCAACAAGAAAAAAAAAAAAAATAAGAACTAGTTTGTTAGATGAGTTCTTATTCTTTTTTTTCTTAGTATCTCGTCAATCGTAAAAATTCTCGTTTTTTAAAAAGCATATCGACTAATAGCATATCCAGCGACTAGCATTCCACTACCAACATAGATCAACTCGCCAGTCTTCTGATTGCTTGAGGGTCGATAGCGGTAGTCAGATAAACGAGGTTCTTTCATTGCTTCGAGTCGTTTCAGTGACTGACGTAACTTGTCGGATTGCACAAAAGCTCGGTCGTTATCAAGTTGATTATTATGAGCATCGCGTTCAGCAACTTCCTGTTTGCGTGTCCAATCTGACAATGTTTGACGTTTTTCGATATATGCCTCCCTAGCAGCATAGAATTTTTCCGTTTCCCTATCATGTCTCTCTCGTTCTATATTAGCAGTTTCGTCTTTTCCACCAAACATCCTAGCGAGCACTTGACTACCAGTAAATGCCGTTGCATTCAAAACTGCTCCGAAGATAGCCATTCCAATTGCTACCGCCATACTATACTATAAATCCTATGGTTTGGCCTTTTGTTTCTCGAGATATTGTTTTGCATATATGCTACCAGCTATCACAGCAGTCCACTTCACGTAATTTATAATAGAAATAGAAGGATCGCTATAAGTATAGATTCCTTGGTAGCCTTTTTTACGATCCAACCAATGCCAGTAGCTATTCCAGTTATCATAGCAACATCGGTCGCTATTTTCGTCAATTCTTTATCCATCCTAATATATATCGTATATCTCTAGTCTTTAATTGTTACTCCATATCTGGTACCGTAGTCTTTATCGGACTCGCGGGTCGTCGTATCGTACTAACGTTCTTATGAGTGTCATCTCTGTATCTTTTGTATTGATAGTATGCGCCAAACAATGCGGCACCCGTACCAATAACTGCGATAGTAGTATTAGTAGATATGTTTTTGGTCCAACTTTCATCTACGTCTATTTCTTTAGATAATTCACTTTCACGCGAAATCTCTCTCTTTTGAGCCTCTCTAGCAAGTTTATTACTTAGTGCTAATGCTTTCCCAGCAGCAACCCTCTTTGGATCTTTCACTTTAGTTGGAGTTGTTTTCGGTGGATTCGCAGTTATCTGATCCGTCTGTTCCTCCATCTTGATTCGATATAGTATTTACTTGCGAAGGTTCAATAGGAGTACCAGGAATGACTATGTGATCAGCTACATTGAACAAAACACTAGCTAGAGCTACAAATCGACCGTGTTTAAGTGCTAATCGACCAGCCGCCATAGATATCTGATGGCGGGCTAATTGGTTTTCTTGTAGATCCTTAAACAGTGCTTGTTGGTTGTCTAGTGTAGCTACGTGTGAGAGTGTAGCTACGTATGAGACTGCGCGAGTAACTTGACGTAGTACACCATCTACTAAGTGTACTGTTATTTGATTTGTTACTACGGCCTGGTATCTACTATATAAACGTTTTACGTCCTTCTCAGATAGTTTAGTTATATCTGTTAGGGAGAAATTCTGTCCTAGACATTCTTTCGTTTTACCCAATACAGCTAAGGTCTTAAGTTCTTCCCGACATTCTTCGATATCCTCCAATTCGGTTGAAAATTCCAATTTGGTTGTAGGACAAGTAATAGCGCACTCATCTTTCAGTTCTCTGACGTATCCATCCAGTTCTTTGGTGTATTCATCCATGATAATATGTTATAGGTGCGGGTAGCTCTAACACTACTGCAAAAGGATGTCGCAAACAGAAACATATGCGAGCAAACTTATGAGATCGAAGTATCGTTCGTAACTCATTACATTCTTGTGAGCCTCCGTAATCTTCAAATATCTTTTTACCATCTACAACTGATGCCGTATGAAATGCAATTACGATAGCTACGTTCTCACGAAAAGGTTTACATATACTCGTTAATTGTTGGGATAGTACCCAAATAGATAGTCCTATATGTCGAGCAGAGAATGCTAAATCTACTAGTTTGTCAGTTCTTCGTTTTACATCTTTTGATACGGCACAATCATCAAGAATCAATAATGTATTGGTACCTGACCAAAAGGTTGCACAAATATTTAATGTGGTATCGATAGCATTCTGAGGTGGAGATATAACATAAAAGTGGGGATCTCGATTAGCAAATCCATGATATGTTTTGTTGTGGGCATACGTAGGACAAATTAATACTATATAATCGAACTTACCACGAAATGGTCCACGAAGTTGTTCTATGAGAAATGCAGTCTTTCCACAATTCGTTGGACCTACTATGAGTGTATTAAATGGAATGTGTTCTACGAGGGAATCCATCAGTATGTTATACTATGTAAAGATCTGTTCAATATCTTAAGCTGAGCATCCGCAAGGACGTAGATATGCATGTTTACAGTGCTAACGATTTTGCCCGCAGTTCTATGTATACGAATATCGATATCTTTTCCACCACCAGTTTGTGCCATTCCATCGCCACGAGCAGAGGAATCTTTTGCTGTACGACAATCGACTAGGATGGCAAATCTGTTATTGTAAAATTTGGTAGGAGTCATAGAAGTATTGGATGTACCAAACCATCCTTTTGCGGACTCCCAAAAATCTGGTGTTAACATACCTCCTGGAAAGAATCTATTTGGAACTCCATTTACGTCTATCTCTATCTTCGAAATATCAGGATTTACGAATGCTTCACTATCTCGTGAACCGGCGGTGGGAGGATCTACGAATAGAAAAAGTAATCCAGCAAATGATCGTCGTGGAACATTTATATTCTGAGATATCAAAGTATCTGATGCCTTAGCGATAGGTACTAACTTGAAGTGAACTGCGTGATCGTATAGGAATGCAGTACCTTTTTCATATGTGTGAAATGCATTCCTAGCTAGTGTTTCATTCTTGATTGCTTCGTATTCTAACTGGATGTTGGTAAGCTTGTACGTACCTATCTTTGTTGAATCTGATCCAACGATTATATCGATAGCGCGAGCTAGAGTTAATTCGAATGAAATAGTGTCTTCTAATGCATGTGGATATAGAACTCCATGTTGTGTAAGAATATCAACGTCTAACGGAATTCTATATTTTGAACCATTAATGCAGCTAACAATGCATTCTCACCAACATCTGAAGTACCTGCATCACCAGCCTTAGATCGTAGCTTATTTGTGTTATCTGATTGGATACCTTGTTGTACTCTCGATTCTCTCTCTTGTGTAGATAGATAGATATCGGAATATGTTTGTAATAGATCCGATCGAGCAATGTCTTCTACTATTTCAGCTCCCATCTTACAAACTCGATGTATAACTAAGCAACGTCCAACATTTGCAACAACTCGATTATTAGGGTGTCCACCAGACAATACGATATCACCCAATAATGATAAACTACCAGGTACTAATACGATATCTTCTCCAATCGTTGGAACTTCCACATATAGAGTCTCACCTGGATTGGCAGATGATGGAGTGAAAGTTTTTCTATATAAGGTTCGTTGAGCTTTGAGTGCGAGTGGCACTCTTAGTGCTTCTGTAGGAATTAACTTCGTCGATATCATGTTGAATATACCAAGATATATAGCTATGTTCAATATGGAAGATAGGGTCGACGTCGACGTTGGTGGAACCGAAGCAGGTGAAGACTACGAGGATGGAGATACTATCGACGCAGAGGAATGGAATGCAACATTTCCGGACGATACGACTACAGCGTCAGACGAAATTATCCCCATGGAAACCAGACGCGATTACAGCAAAGAAGGTGCTAGACCAAAGAATCAGGAAACCTCGTTTTCTATGAATGATTACATCGATCTTCTCTCCTCTGATCCAAAAGATATGAAACTTTCGAGACATCACGAGATTCTGAAAGTTCTCATAGATGAGAAAGTTCCAAAATATACCGATCGGGGCGTAGTCTTCAAACAAGGTTTATCTGAAAATGCGAAACAGGAGCTGTTCGAGACCGTCTGGGAATACTATCATGATGTGGGAGATCGAGGCATTCTTGAGATAGCAACCATGTCCGACGGAAGAATCGCCATACGCGAGTTTGGAAGTAACAATAAACCTATCCCTTTGATCACTAGGAAGGGTGAGTTATATAAGAGGGTGGGGAAAGATCTTAAGAGGGTTCTAGGGCCTACGCAAGAAAAAGCAGCGCAAGAAGTCATCGATGCTGAGGATCAGCTCAATGAACGACTCAAACAAAACGAAAGTATACTCCAAGACCCTACGACAACCGAGGCTCAGAAAGAAACTATCATTAAAGAAATAGGAACTGACAAAACAAAAATGAAAGTCCTAGAACAAATAGAAGAAGCTATAATAGAACGTATGCCACTACGGGACCGCATAAAAGCTATATTCAAGAAGTATGGGGTTGGTATAGTTAGCGTGCTGGCCGTAACAGGTGTCATAGTTGGTGCAATAGTTACCGCGTTGACTAAGGCTGTTCCCGTACTACCGAGTTTGCCTAATACTATTAAAGATGCCGCTAAAGCCGCTGCCAAAGCGCTAAAAACAGCAGGAAAAAAGCTGGGGGAGATTCTACCTACGATGATTGGACCAATTGCGAGTTTCATATTTAGTATGGCTGGTGACGTTGTGGGATTCCTAGCAAACAATGTTTGGTTGTTAATCGTAGCAGTAGTGGTGTTCGTAATAGAGCAATACAAACGACGTTAACGAAACAACGTCCATGCGATTCCAGCTCCTGCAATAGATACTATCGCTAGATTGATCTCATGTTGTGGAGTAGGATTCAGTAAGATACTATGTGAAACTCGTTGTGGAACACAGTTTGCGATGAGAAAGGCAATCTCAAAGACTTCAACAAGCAACCTCTACGTTTCGTATTGAAGCTTGAGTAAATCATACGTATACATACGATGGATGGCGATTCAATTCAACCCCTTCTTCCATCAGAATTTTCGACTGAAAACAATCCGAGATACGGTTTCGGATATCGAAATTCAAGAAAAACACTATGAAGGCGTACGTAAGAAATATACTCGTTCTCAAGGAATAGTTCATGGCATTACCGTGGTAACAGGAGGTCTATCTGTGATTTTATCTGGATCTGGATTAGTAGTAGCTTTAACTGGCCTCGGAATAGTGATTGGTTTACCACTTGGCGTTATTGGTGGCTTATGTGGATTAATTTCAGCATCTACGACCATTGGAGCTAAAAAATTAGGAATAAAAGTATCTAAACATGAGAAAACAACTATGTTAGCTAAAGCGAAAATTAATACGATTCATGATCTAGTATCGAACACGCCGGGCACAAGTGATCATAAAAACGGCGGGTTTTATATATATTTAAAAGTTTTCGACATAGAAGAATGACTTTTGGTAGATGTATAAAGGAGTGTAAACAAAACATAGTCTGATAAGTTAAGCTAATATAGCCATCATTATGACGTCACAATGACGTCATATATTCTTTTCTAATAGGTTTCTTATAAATTTTTATTACCTCTAAAAACATTTTATTATATCTTTTTTAAATCTCTTGTTCATGAGAATGAAATAATCGAAAACCCGTTATCGATCGGTTGAAGTAAACGAAAGTTATTAAAGTTTGAATTTTGGTAATTTTCCCGCCAAAAATTGGCGGCAAATAAATAGCATAAACTACTTATGAAAATGTCGCTTGTTTTAACTTTTACAGTTCGAAATACTGGTGCATCATATTTTGCACAATAATAGAGTTCTTTAGTAGTAACAACGTGTTCTTTTTAGAATTTTGATATTTTGAGTATAACAGCTTAGAATTGAAGCCCCATTTTTTGTAAACGTCATTATGACGTCATAAATATATTTCTGTACCCTCAGAAAATAGCCAGTTCAATATTTTTGGAATTTTATCAATGAAATGCATTTGGCTAACACTCACAAGTCATAGTATTCTCTTTAATAATATTTTTATAGTCGGCAATCTGATTTAAGCTTGCAGTATGACGTCACTAATAATGACGTCATAAAAACAGTAAATCGTCCATAACTTTAAATATGTTTATCGTAGAAAGTTAAAATTTTCGGCAAATTAATATATTTCATAAAAGCTTTCTGATGACGTAATATTTTTGAAACGTGTTTTAAAGGTTAATTTTCACCAAAAAAGGAGGCATCGCTTATGACGTCACAACAACGTCACAATACAGAAACAATTGACCCGAAAAATGTAGTCTTACTTTGTTACCAACCTGCCAACATTTCGTCAAATTTAGAGTAGAACTAAGGAAATGGCGTTACATTTACGTTTTATGTTACACTCAACCCCGCCGTTTTTACGGTTATTCGTGCCCGGCGTGGAAAGCCTTGCGTGATGAAAATATATCTGACTCTGAATACAGTCTCATCCTCGCTGAAGCAGATAAATACGAGACTATGAGGTCTGAAATTCGCCGAGAGACTCAAGGACAAATAAACGAAAAAAACGTACAACAAATTCGCTCCGAAGTGCGAAAGGAAATGCGAGAAAGACTTGACAGTCTAGTGTAATAAGAATCAATATAACCAGCGTGGATTTCATAATTTTCGTATAAATTAATTCTGACATCTGGTTCATATGTAAATTTCTGTTGGTACGCAGGTGGTATTGATGGCGCAATACTTATGATATCGATGGTGTCATATAGACCACGAGGTCGGCACGCAGGTGGTATTGATGGTGCAATAGAGATCATGACCCATCCCTATTGGCATTGTCGTTCACCCACGGAGCACAGAAGGTTCCTCGCGTTCGTTAGAGACTTAAATGACGTTCTTGATCAAGTTGGTGGAGTTCATAAACATGGGAAAGGCTAAATATACCGGAGAAGAATTCATTTCAAGTACTAATTGGATAAGAACTCGTGATTGACCGACCAACAAAGAGGAAAATGCCACTCGAAGAGATATCGCAATGTAGGATGTACGGTGGAGTCGAATATCTTCGTTCACAGTCGGTGAATCATTTTAAGAATGTTTCTATAGTGTTCCTTGTCCTTTTTACAATAGTAATAGTGTGTTTAAAAATTTTCTATGAGATGAATTTCGATGTTTAAATCGTAAACGGCTGCCACTTGAAGAGATGTCGCAATGTAGGATGTACGGTGGAGTCGAATATCTTCGTTCACAGTCGGTGAATCATTTCAAGAATGTTTCTATAGTGTTCCTTGTCCTTTTTACAATAGTAATAGTGTGTTTAAAAATTTTCTAGAGATGAATTTCGATGTTTAAATCGTAAACGGCTGCCACTTGAAGAGATGTCGCAATGTAGGATGTACGGCGGAGTCGAATATTTTCGTTCACAGTCGGTAAATAATTTTAAAAATGTTTCTATCGTGTTCCTTGTCTTTTTTACATGAGTAATAGTGTGTTTAAAAATTTTCTAGAGATGAATTTCGATGTTTAAATCGTAAACGGCTGATTCAAGGCGTTTTGGAAGTAATTATGTAAGAATGCGGTCCGACAAGGACCGGTTTGGTAATTCAGTATAAATTATGTAAGAATGCGGTCCGACAAGGACCGGTTTGATAATTCAGTATAAATCATGTAAGAATGCGGTCCGACAAGGACCGGTTTGGTAATTCAGTATAAATCATGTAAGAATGCGGTCCGACAAGGACCGGTTTGATAATTCAGTATAAATCATGTAAGAATGCGGTCCGACAAGGACCGGTTTGGTAATTCAGTATAAATCATGTAAGAATGCGGTCCGACAAGGATCGGTTTGGTAATTCAGTATAAATCATGTAAGAATGCGGTCCGACAAGGACCGTTTTCATAATTTGACATACAATAAAAACTATTTGTGTACATAGCACGTTGAAGTTGTTTTTTCCCAGTTTTGCTTTTGGGTTCTTTCTTTATCGGGATTTCTTCTTCTTGTGTATTTCACTATCGCTAGTTAGACCGTGTTTTTTATAGATGGGCTCAAAGTGGGAATGGTAAGCAATCAACTCCTTGATAAAACGTACGATCGAACCCTTATGTGTACCACATCGTTTAACAACATCGGTAAGAGATATATTAGATCCAGAACGACGTAGTACCTCGTAACTTGCTCCAACGACTTTAGTTCGAAGTATGGAACTGGTACCTATATTGCTTTCTATTGCCATACTAACAATCTGATAGACTATTTGTTGGCTATTCTTAGGTACTCCTTGGGGGTCGATTTTAACGAAAGTCGTTGTAATGTAAGGAGTCATGCGATCGGAATTTAAATCTATATCGATCTTATTGTCATCATGTAGAGAACGTATAAATTCATTTCCGCGACATATGCATTTGTTGTTTAGTTGCATAAAATTAGTGACCTCACCTTTAGATCAAACGAACCCACATTGTATACATGCCTGATAAAGAAGAGCGGCTAAAATAGTTCTCTTAGCATAGCTACGTTTGATACAAACTTTCTGTACTTGAATAAATGCATCGGCTACGATTACTAATACATTTGTGGGAAACGATAGGGAATAATTTTGGTTATAAATAGTGTTGTATGCCTGTAGTTCTCGCATGATCGTACGTAGTTGCAATTCTTTGTTATCACTTTGTTTTGGTATTGAGCGGTCTAGATCATGTTGATACAGAAAGCTATCCGGACCTACTATACGCAACCGAGTAGTAGCATTGATAGGTGTTTCTTCGTATGAGTCGATCTCAGAAACAAGACCACAAGTGGAACATATGAATTCCGTTCCTTGATTTTCCATCGGACATAGACATTCGGGACATGTTCCACCAGTGTTAATACGTAGGCTCGTACAAATTCCTGAACCAAGCAATCTAACAAGCTCGTCCATACTAGTTGTATACCATATGCCTGTCAATTGTTTAATTGGTTGTCGAAAAAAAAAAAAAAAAAAAAAAAGAATGAAGAGAGGTTGCATAACAATTTCTCTTCATTCTTTTTTTCTTTTTTCGTATTGTGATTTCTACTTATCCTCCGATTCTACCACATTTAGATCCTCCAATATCTTATCGAGTTCGCATATGTCCACCACATTATTTGGATCCTTAGCTTGGAGTTTTGCCTCTTGTTTCTCAGATTCCATCAACGACTTGGCGCGTTTCATATCGATGCGCTTCTTCTCGTTAGTGAGACTGAGTTGGATTGTGGTACATTTTGAACAAAGCTCGTTAGCCGTATGACATCCTCTACCACATCTCACACATGGAACGAATGGTTTACCCCCGTTTCGTTTCTGAAAGTTATGTTGAGAACAATACTCCGATGTCTTTGAGCGCTTCCTCGTACATTTACTGTTCTTTCCTCGTATCAACCAATCACAAGTTATTATCTCAGACATAGTGTGATATACCTATATGTTATGTGTCTAATTGGTATCTTAGTTGTGACGTCTGCGTTAAGATTCTTCAATAACATGCACTTGTCTAATCTGTGTGGTATTAATACGTACTAATATGGTAGTATACGTTAATATCGAGAAATAGAGAATATACGTTAGCAAACCTTTAGTATGGTGTAGAAATATGATGAATGGACTATAATAGTAAATAATGATTATGACAATATATGTTATAATACCTAATAGCAACACTCCTCTAATAGGGTGTTAGAATACAATAAATTCACTATAAACAAAATGTTCGAACAAATGTTAATACAATCCTTTGATACGACGTATAAATACAATAAATGAACTATAGTAGTAAATAATACCTTATAAACACGTTTCTCTAATAGGGTGTTGAAATGTAAAAATACAATAAATAAACTCTAGTAGAATCCAATATGCCGCGTTTTGGACCACATTCCTGAAATTCCTAAAATTCCATTTAACATTGTTACATTTTGTTGCTTTTTTCATCTAATGGACTATCCTCACTTCGTTCGGGGGTCCATTAGATGAAAAAAGCAACAAAATGTAACAATGTTAAATGGAATTTTAGGAATTTCAGGAATGTGGGCCAGAACCGGCATATTGTATACTACTGATAAACTGATTACAAATCGATATCTGGTAATGAGTATGATGTTTACATCAGATAAATGTCATGTCAAAAGTGATAAATACCATACCCTGTTCAAGATCTGTCAATGTGAAAATGGATACCCTGTCTAAGACCAGAAACTCGAAAAACCATACCCTGTCCAGTGGATCATCCCCGTATAGTCCATATATGGGAGTACCCCCAGGAAGAAGCAAGGCATATAAAACCAAAAAATTAAGGAATATATCTGATAGTGTTTATTAATCTAATGTATACTTTTACATGGTCTAATGGATGTCAAAGGGGCACTGTCATTGGAATTGAATCTTCAAGTTTCTTTAAAACAAAACTACAAACTGATAACACCCTGAATTCGAAGAGTAAATTTACTATGTGAATGCCCGGATATGGTTTTCAAAAATTTTCAATAAACGATGACTAAGTGGATTACAAAAGCTAATTCTATTAAGAGGCCTGGTTAGGGGTATTGGGGATAAGGGATAACTAGCAAAATAATGACTGGGATAATGGATAACAAACCAGAAAACAGTAGGGATAAGGGATAACCAAAGTCCATCAGGATAATCGATAACAGCCATCTGCATCTCAGGGATAAGTGATTAACTATCCTGAAAAATATAGGGATAAGGGATAACAGCACCCCACCTCCCCCTAATAACCGGGCCTCTATAAACTTGATTTCGGTTACAGTGAACATATTTCAAGTTGCTCTAAATTTCTCTTAAAAGCAGTATTTTTCATCCACTCAAATCTTTGCCATCCTTTATCAAAATTGTCTCAAATTTTCTCGGCTAGTACACTGCATACTCTCATTCCTGGCAGAGAGATGAGAAACCTCTGCTTGCAGGGTAATATTTTTGTCTTTAGTCATGAGAATGTTTATCATTTTTGGGTTAATTGACAGTGTTCCTTTAATATTATTAAAATTTTATAGCGAGTGGTTAATAATGTATGCCTGTTACTGGCTAATAGCAAAATAAGAAACAAAATATATAACATTCTCTCCAATGACTAAGTAGGGATATATAAAACTTATCAAAGTCCTGATATTTTTCTTTGCTTCAAAACTGGACATGTAACACCCACAGATTCAGTATCAAACTAAAATAATATTCTAAGTTAATTTTTGCATCTCCTCAAGTACATGTAGCTAGCCATAGCCTGTCCTTTTCTAAGTTAAGGCAAAGGAAACGAACATTTAATTTTAAATAATACAACATTTATGAATATTTTCGTAGCTTAAATATAGCCTTAATTAAAGTTAAACACAGGATTTTATTTAAGTACATGAACGAGCGCCTAGAGTAAACAGTATTTATCCCCATATTGGTTAGATTATAGAATACCCCGCAACTTCGAAAGATCACTTGAAAACTGTGCTAAACTATGCTAAATTCTCCATTATAGTGCAGGTGTATGTAGGGTCGTTCTATGAATGATTTGGAGTCGAAAATGGTTAGGTTTTTTTTTTATTTCAGGGTTGGGATTTTAGAAGGTTTGTATGAAAATTTGAGAAAATGAATTATTAATGATCCAAGTTGCGGGGTATTCTATAATTGCTCCCCAATATTCTTTTGAGTCCTGAGCAAAAGCTTATTGTGTTTGACCGATTATTCACTAGCATTAAAACAAGCAATCGAAAGAGTTCACTAAGTTGTGTTTAGCGGCCGCCATGTTTGCCATGCCTGAGATTCGAGGTGAGTTCGTTTGAGCGTCCAAACTCTATTTTGCGCCGCATATTTGACAAAATACCGGATCAAAAGTAAAGAAAAACCTTTACTTTTGTTCTGTATAAGACTTATTTCGAGATGAATTTAGTAAGTAAGACGAAAAAACGCTTCGAAGTGCAGCTATGATACCACGGCTCAGTCAATCTCGGTTGGTTGTCAAGGGAGAGCTGGTTAGCTTGCAACCCAGTATGGCGTTACTATGGGCCAACAAGTCACGTGACTGTCTATTGCAAAAGGCCTATTGATGAACAGCAATGGGCTAAGAAAAATATGCAAAGCTTCCATAAGTCGATGCAGTTTAAAATTTATCAATGTCAAGTCTGCCACGAAGCATGGCCATTGTCAGCAACATGCAAAAAAGACAAGACATATGTTTGCTCAAGATGTATACGTGACAAATGCAAGAAACCTATAAAGAAATTTTCTGTTCAGAATAATATGATACCTTCACCAGTTCCAAAAGAGCTACAAGGTCTGACACAAGTAGAAGAAATGCTCATTGCACGGGTTTTCCCAGTAATATCTGTTTATACAAAACCAGGTGGACAAAAAACATATAAAGGTCATTGTATCAACTTTTCACAAGATATCCAGCAACTTTCAGACAACTTGCCAAGGTATCCAAGAGAGCTGCCGGTAATAGTAGTATCTGTCAAAGGCAGAATATATTAATGGTGAATTGAGATACAGGTTTGCAAGCCATCCTCGCTTTGCATATTGGGCATTCAATATGATTCAAAGGCATAGGCTACTAAGTCAGTATTTTTCTTAAACAAAACCCTGGTGATGCCAGATTAAATGTAGAACAACTTCGACAAATGCTGCAATCAAATTCCTATTCCACATTAATGTCTAAGCTTCTGCATTATGCTAAAAATGTGACAGGCAGCAACAGCTATTGGCACAAAGCCAAAAAGGATTTAAAGCCCACAATTGCTCAAGTAGGACCGCCAACATGTTTTTTCACTTTGTCATGTGCCGAGTACCATTGGCCTGAATTTCATAATCTTATTGGTGATTCTCAATCTGAAGACATTCCACCAGATATGAGGCAGCAACATGTTCTTCAGAATCGACACATTTTAGACTGGCTTTTTACTGAGCGAACTGATCGTTTCGTAAGATACTGGTTGAAAGAGTCACTGGGATCCTCTTGGCATTGGTACAGATATGAGTATGCTGTTCAGTCAAAGGGGATCAATTCATTGTCATGGAGTTGCTAAATTGCAAAATGACCCAGGGCTGTGCAAACGTTCTGAAGTGGCCTTACAGGGTTTCTTGGCAACAAAGCATATGAATGACAACAAGAAAAAATTGTCAAAAGAAGACCTTCAAGAATACGCAACAAAGAAATTCAAGGAAAAAATGCAGAGTCAGTTGTTTGTCAGTATGTTGACTTTTTATTGACCACATGGAATCCTTGCTCTCCAGATGAAGGCTAGTCTAAACCAGATTCTCGCCCATGCCAAACACCATATCTCTCTCTGAAAGACAATCAAATGGAGGAGGACTATGTGAATCTATTGAATTCAGTTGAGAGACATACAACATGTAGTACTAAGTATTGTCTAAGAGAAAACGACAAATCTGAATTGTCTTGCTGATTTCCTTTTCCTTTTCCTTTTGAGTACTGTGCAAAAAACAAGAATAGATTTTGAACCTGTTAATACAAAATCTGGCCAGCAAAAGTACAAAGCTACTATTGTCACTAAACGCAATGACTCTAGATTGAACCGTCACCAACCACTGCAACTGCAAGGATGGAGAGCAAATTGTGATATTCAGATTATTGTGGACTACCAGGCATGCTTGGAATATCTTGTTAAGTACACATCGAAAGGAGAAAGGCCTCTTCAGTTGTCAATAGTGCATTCACTAATGTAATACACAAAATTTCTGACACAACTGACACTCAAAGCATTTTTAAGCAGATTATGATCAAAACTGTGGGACAAAGGGACTATTCCACACAAGAGGTAATGCACCACTTACTGTCACTAAAATGTGTTAGTGCAACCCATGAAGTTGTTACTGCATCTCTTGATGGGTCACGACGAATTCAAATGACACGAAATAAGGAATTTTGTACCTCCCTCTCCATGCTTGATATCTATGCTGAGCGACAGAAATATACTCAGTCAGTTCCTGAAATACTAGAGTACGACTTTTTGCAATTTACTTCTATCTTTATCCATAAGGGATCAAAACTGGAAAGACGAAAACGACCTGTAATAGTTAAAACATATCCCAATTATTCATCTAATCCACAAAATGAACATTATGGGTTGTTTTGTAAATACCAATTGCTGAAGTATAAACCTTGGCAGCACATGTCAGATAATGCCTGGGATAATCTTGAACAATGTGATGAAACTTAGAAATTATGTTGGATGAATTTCCTATGCAGTGACTGTGGTAAAGCTGCCAAATGAAGATTTGGAGACAGAAAATAATATTGAAGAAGAAAAAGAAGAATGGATGTTAATGTCAGAATTAAATGTTCAGGAGATTGGTGGAAATAATGATGAACAAGGTTTTGTTTTAGCTCCTGAAGGATATTGGCATAACGTCCGTGAAAACTTTGATGAAGACGAACTAAATTCGATGGCATCTTGGTTAAACAACAAAAAGTCTTTGAATAATCCCTAGTGGCAAATGTCTTCAAAAATAATAGATATTTCACGTTTTAGTGAAAAACAGAGCCTGGCATACAACATAATTTTTTATCATTTTACCAGCAGCGATGAAACACCAATACGTCTCCTTATCAAAGGGATTGCAGGTTCAGGAAAAAGCTATGTTATTGATGCTATAAGAAATGCACTTAAAGAAAAATGTCAGGTACTAGCCTATACTGGAAAGGCATCTTATAATGTAAATGGCATAACCTTGCATTCCTTTCTGAAATTGCCAATTGGCACAAAAAGGCTTTCTGATTTAAAAGGGATAGCTTTGCAGCAGCTTCAGAATAATCTTGAAAATGTTAAGTATATGATTATAGATGAATATCCTTTGTTGGCCAGAGTTTACTAGGATGGATTGACTGTAGATGTAGGCAAGCAACAGGCCGAGCAGACAAAGCTTTTGGTGGTCTTTCTGTCATTCTTGTTGGTGATATAGCACAGTTACCCAAAACAGATAAGCAAATTCAGGGTCATCTGATGTATCAAGAGTTTAAACATGTGGTCACCTTGACAGTAAATCATAGAGTTGATGGCGACGGCAATGATCAATGCCTTTTCAGGGAACTTCTCCTCAGAGCACGTAATGGTGAATCAACTTTAGCTGACTGGCATACATTACTATCTAGAACTCCTGAAAATGTAACGGATGTTGATAACTTTATAACATCATCAATAAGGCTATGTTATCTCAAGTCTAAAGTGGCGGAAATCAACATGGCCAATCTGAAAAGTCTTAATTAGCCTATAGCAGCAATTAAAGCTCGTCACTCTGGTGGTGCTCAAACACTTAGTCCTGATGAGATGGGAGGCTTAGAACCTGTGATATACTTAACCAAAGGCGCTAGAGTTATGCACACTATGAACATTTGGACTAAGGTTGGCCTTTGCAATGGCGCATTAGGAACTGTATTAGATTTTGTTTACGCTAATGACCAAACTCTTCCTTTACTCCCAATATGTGTTCTTGTTCAGTTTGATGAAGATTATAGTGGACCTTCGGCATCTGCGAGATTTCCTAGATGTGTACCAATTTCCCCAATTACACAGGTTTCACAAAACCTAGGAAACAGGTGTGAAAGACAGCAATTGCCGTTGAAACTATAGCATGGGCAATGACTATTCATAAAAGTCAAGGCCTCACTCTTAAGAAAGCCTGGGTTGATCTTGGAACGTCAGAGAAAAAGTCGGGTATGAAATACGTTGCACTTAGTAGGGTTAAGAAACTTGAAGATCTTATTGTTGAGCCCATGACATTGGAAAGACTACAAGCTTCTAAAAAATCGACTACTTTAAAATACAGATTACAAGAAGAAAAGCGACTGGATTCTCTATCTAACATAACTTCGCAAACCTTTCTGTCATTCCAGAGCGACAATAAATCATATATAGAACAAATGTTTTTTTGAAGGGCATAATTAGAATGCAATAATATACTCTTGTGACGTAAAGAGAACAGAATAATGCTTTTGTTATTTACTAAAAAATCAGTCATACACAACTTGTTACACTTCCAACATTTTTAACGGTTGAATTGGCAGCGAATTGTATTGATCGAATTGTGTTTCCATTGAGTATGGATGTCTTAGGCAATAATTATTCACTGAAAGCCATTGTTCCATGTGCAAGTCAACATTTCACTTTTGCCATAAAGATGGCACACATTGGTTTTAAGTCAATGACCTGTATACAGCAGCCCAGCTTTATGTCACAGTTTAATGAATGTGATCCAGTTGATAAAAAGAAAACTGTAAAGGGTTTGTCACTTATTTGTAGAATTTTTACAGATTTGTAGAATTTGCAGAAAGCGTGTACATTGTACATTAACACTGCCAAAAATTATGCCACTATCATAGGAAAGACCATCATACATTCTATATAATGTAACTTCTGTATGAAGTTACGTAATCAGTACATTTGTTAACAATTGTCTGTGTTTTGTTCTGTTTTGTTTAGAAGATGGCAAGCAAGCGAAATGGTGAGTATAAGCAAAAATCCTTTTAAACTATTACCCTGAATAGTAAATTTGTAAATTTTCGTTTCTCGTTAACAATAATTTGTATGCTACATGCGAGAAAACTATGGGCTATGGGCAATATTTTTGGTAAAGTATTTTTCTTCTTTAAATCTACTGGTCAAATAAACTTGCTGTTGTTGTTGTCGGTCTACCTCAACCAAGACTACCCCAGAAACTTCAAAACATAGTTGGTGCTGGTTATTTTTCATGCAAGTTGTTTCTTGCATATTCTCATTTGGAAAAACCCCACAACGATAGAGCAGTCGAACATTTGAAATGGAAACTTAGAAGTTTCTGTTAATTCACCTGTATTGCTAGATAGGGGACTCAGTTTATTCTTTTTGGCTAATAATCAAGACAATTTGTTCGGGTGACCTAAGAGTAACGGTGCTGCAACATCCTTTTTGCGAACTGGTTTGTTACATGAAAATATTTTCTTGTGCTTATGTCATTTCCTATTTTTCTTTTCTTTTTTTTTCAGTTAACGAGCGAGGCTTCATTCATAATGTTAGCCCGATAAAGAAATCGAAAAACAGGCATGACTGGTATGAGTTCCAGTTCCAAACATGCCCGGATAACGTCAGGAGGGTGGTCGGCTTCAACATTCCTTCCCATCATAACCTTAAGCATTTTGAAGAAAACAAGGTTCCCGTACAATTGAAGAATCTGATATTAAAGGAAAATGGACGCGATTCCATACATACATACATATACATATAACTTTATTTCCGTACGCTAGCCACTACAACAGTAAGCTGGTTTCCACGTGGGGCGTAACAATAAATATATGTACAGATTAAAAACATATATTGATAAAAATCAGTAAAAATCTGCTATCAGCATAACTCAGTAACAGGAACAGACACTCTTCTTGAATTGCCGTAAAGATTTGGCTCTTTTAGCCTCATCTGGCAGGTTATTCCATAGCATAGCACCACTGTATTTGAAGCTTCGCTTGAGGAAATTTGTACGCGGTCTTGGAAGTGCTAGATCAGTTTCAGAGTTTCTTAGCTGATAGCGTTTATCGCAGTCACTTGTTTTTTAAAATAAAATAAAAGAGTTTCTCAAATATGGTGCGGATTGTTCATTTAAGATTTTATAGATTAAAATAGATTTCATTTGATTACGTCTGGCTTGGAGGGTTTTCCATTCTAATTTAGCAAGTATATCAACGGATCTTGTGTCGTAATTCGTGCCTGTAATTACCATAGCGGCTCGAGATTGAACTCTTTGCAATTTGTCTTTTAGAGTCTTGCCGCAAGTATCCCATAGTGGGCAACAATAGTCGAAGTAAGGTTGTACAAGTGATTTGTAAATTACTTCGAGTGAATCGGTGGGGACAAATGGCTTAATACGCTTTATGGCACCTATACCAGCACTTGCCTTTTTACATATCTTATTTATTTGATTTTCAAAACTAAGTTTTTCATCGATTTCAATCCCTAGGCAGGTATGTGAGTGTACTCGCGATACCTTGTTATTGTCTATGGAGATATTGTTTGGCTGGCTTTTGGTTTTATTATTTAAGTTATAGGTCGATCCAATTATCATTAGTTTGGTTTTGGAGGGGTGATACTGGAGCTTATTCACTACAAGCCAGTCACATATGTTATCCAAGTCAGAATTAATATTCGATGTAAGTTTGTCCATATCATGGGCAGATGCAAAAATCTGGGTATCATCTGCATATATACATGGGGTAGTAAAATTAAGGCAATTTGATAAATCATTGATATAAAGTAGAAATAACAAGGGTCCTAGGATCGAGCCGTGAGGGACACCACAAATTATCTCTTTCGTGGAGGATAAATGACCATTTACTAAACATTGCTGTTGTCTATTAGTTAAATAGGAATCGAACCATTTTTGGCCAAGGCCCGAAACACCATAAAACTCCAATTTGTCAAGTAAAATGGAATGGTTAATTGAATCAAATACAATACAATACAATACAATTTATTTTCTGAATAGTCATAGCTAGCAAATTACAGAAAGTAAGGCCGAAGCCAGAGGCTTATTTGGCATAGAGGTCAGGGTAGACTATACAAGCAGTTACAATAGATGTAGTAATTGTAAATAAGACTAATTATGGTAATAGAAAAATAAATAATAAGTAAATAAATAAATAAACTGTAATACTATATTAAATTTTTTTTTATCAATACACAGATTAACAAACATAAATTTACAAGCATATTATAACTAGTAACAAATAAGTATGATGTGAAGGGGTCAGATTTGTGATAAATAAAAGAGTTTAAGTAGATGTTTATAATTATATGGTTTAAGAGAGTTACGAAGAGATAGTGGAAGGGAATTCCAGTGAACAGGACCTTGAGTGCGTATAGAAAATGAATATTTATGTGTATTGAGGTGAAGATCATATTTATGTCTGGTGTTACAAATGGTGAATGCTAAAATTAAAATTAAATAATGAAGACACGGGCATGGGTAAAATATTATTAATATGTTGAAATACAAAACAATTAACTTGATAACTATAAATTTCATAAATAGATATAATTTTTAATTGTTGGAATAGCGGTTGAGAGTGGGTGAAGGGAGGAGAATGGGTGATAATACGTAAAACTTTTTTCTGGCGTAGTAATAAGGGTTTTAAATGAGTTTTGTAGGTTGAAGCCCATATTAGGGTACAATATTGGAGGTAGGGAAGGATAAGTGAATTGTAAAGAACAGTAAGGTAGTTTTACTCAGGTATTGTCGGGCTTTAAATAAAATTCCAGTACATTTAGAAATTTTTGTAGAGATAGTTTGGATGTGAGGGGTCCAAAGAAGATTTTGGTGGATAATTACACCAAGAAATTTTGTCTGAAATACTCTATCAATTTTATGTCCATCGATCATTATGTCAATATCATTTGAATTATTTTTTTTCCTAGAAGGATGAAAAAGTATATATTTAGTTTTGTCAGGGTGAAGGGTAAGTTTGTTGGCCGTAAGCCACGCACATACATTATTAAGTTCCTTGTTACTCGGGCTGCCTGTGGCAGCACCGAGTCTTAAAATGCAAGTCGTTATTTTTTTTTGGTTGGGTGTCGCAAAATTTCTGCGCATGCGTTAAAGGTCAAATTCACACCAATCAGATTGCACTGTGCTGATCACGCAACAATCGCCAGGTTAATTTATTTACATAATTTAATACAGTAAAGCAAGATGGCGGAGGACCCGCGAGTCTCATCTCTCAAATGTAAGCCAGTTTAATGTTTTATTTAACTTCACTCGTGCGAAAGCCTTCCAACAGGCTCAGGATATTTCAACTGGCGCTATTGTCGGAGCCGAAGGACCGCGTTTTTTACCCAGATGGCCAGTGATTTTATTATACGACACGTACGACGACATGAAGCCAGTGTAGGGGCCAGGATCCGGAAAGCTAAAATTCGAAGAAATAGATATTGGAATCTATAAGCCATCGGCTCGCTGTGCTGCATTTAAAACATCCGAGGAGAACATCTTATTTTGGGTGAAGGCACTTCAAGACCAATATTATGAGTCTCTTAAAAACTGTCAGAGATTTAAATTTACCGTAAGTTGGATCAGAGAGTATTGAGATCAAGTTATTTCGTTCCAGCGAGGATATTGACCTAGCGGAAACGGTACAAGCTGTCGAAGGATTTTACTTATAATCATCCACGTCTACTTAACAACAGGAATAGTTATGTGCCAAGGCATGGGCAAAGATAGAGTTTCCCAGATTACAGATGAAAGTAGAGAACTTAATGAATGAAGAAACAGAGGTCACGCGCGACATGCTTGAAAACATGAACATGTTCAACACTTTATGTTATACTAAGAAAACAAAACAAATTACAGAGCCTGCAAGTTCACAAGTGAATGAAAAACCCCAAGAGCCTGTAGTTTTGAATCAACATATCCTTGAAACTCCAAAAGCAACATACACATGAGTCAAATTCAAACCGGAAGAGACGGAATTCTTTAGATTCTTCACGAGGATAAAAATATTTGTTAGCCCGCAATAAGAACTCTCTCGCTGCTTTAACTACCTTGATTTGTAACATGGAGGCTGACCTAACTGATATGCGTAATGAATTCTTACTCTCGTCACATCAAAACACGAATCAAGAAACCAAACTCCGCCCGCCCCAGTTTTAATATTTGTAGCACTTTTTTTATTGGTGGGGGTGGACTGGTTGGATTTTGTACCTATGATTATATGTTTTGCATTCCTCCCCCATGTAGATGTGAGTGTGACTCCTCCCCAATATTAATTATATTATAGCGGAGCTGCCCATACATATAGCATGAGAGTGAAATTTTAGCGACATCGACCGCTGGCGACCGACCGCTGGCGCGACCGCCCGCTCGCCCTCCGTGCCCGCCCGTGCACAAGCGCGCCGAACACGTGAGGTTTTCCAGTCCGCTATTAATGAAAATTATGAAGTTATCGAGCAGCTAGATACAGATATACATACCACACACCCATTTTCTTTTAAAAAAGTAGTAGACATCGGACTGCATTCTCCTGCTGACTGTTCTAACATAACTAGATGTTTGAATATTGTCATCCTCGTGAGGGGCGTGGCTAGACAGTTATGCATTGTAAGTCCAAGTTGATTGCATGATCGTTGCATGTGAGCACTAATGTGGAAGGTCCAGGGGAATGATATCCCGGAAAATGTCAGTTGAAATCTAGGCCTCCTGAATGGTATTTCCTACATTATCAATGCACAGATAATTTAGATACACAGTTCGAATAGTGCTTCATTAAATTGAAGTGAGGCGTTTGGGTCAATACGTACCACTGAAACTGCTATTCCTAGACGCAGCTCTAATATCAGCTATTGTTGATCGCTGTAGTTTAACAGAGGTAGACCAGTGAAAAGAAATACTAAAAACCTCGAACCCTGCTCTTACTCACACGCACGTCATAACGATTCGTTATTCCTAGTTTTTTTACACTGGAAATGATTTTATTTACCTCATCTTTCCTCATTCTTTAAAAAAATATATTTACTTATTACGACAGTAAGTACTTTAAATTCACAACATACGTCATCTACAAAACTAAAAAATACTATTATATTAGATATACAAAAAAAACGAAGTACTAAAGGTATAATATATATTTATACTTAAGGAAGACATACGTAAAGGCAACTAAAGGAAGGAGAAAAAGTGATTAATGCAGTTGCTCGATTATGTTTAATGTGCATTGCCTCGTATACCTGATAATGAATAACACAAAAATAGCATCAGCCAACGATATAACTGGAGCTACCACACCGCGGCAAAACGTCACGCGCATGCGCTATTGACGAGCCGGTCGCGCGCGCGTCTCTCCGGTTTCCCGCCGAAACCACAGGCTAACCATCCTCCCATTTTGTGTATTTGTCGCCGATGTTTTAATAATCCATCATTTCTTAGCAAATTGTGAAATAAAATACCTTTTGACTTGATTCTGCTGAATGTGTTGATTTAGCGCGCGCTCATAATACAGCTCGGGTTTCCTGTGGCTCAGGATTGTTTACATATAGCTCGGGCTTCCTGTGGCTCATCTCGCCAACTACATAAAAATACACAAGGCAGGCAACTAAATTCATCGCCGACAAGCGAGACGCGCGAGAATTTTGCCGAAAAACGAAAACTTCCAGGTTCCTGCTCCCTCCCTAAAATTCAAAATGTTGAAGAACAGTAAACGAGCTAAGTTTTTGGTGGTAATTCACGGCGATATCGAGTGGTACACACTCGCAAAAGCTTCCTAGAAACCGTCAAACTGGTCCAGATTTTCGGCGATTTTTTTTTCTCCCTATGATCGGGACAGATATGAGCCATCATAAGGATTTATAACGGTCATCACATTCAAATTTTTTTAATCAAACTGTCGAATGATCTCCCGTCTACAGTCACCTGCGAAGAAATGGACAGCTGACATATTTCCCCTAATCTCCCTCGTATAGGCTGTTTTGCAACTTGACACACCACCCCGATGAAGTAGTTTTTGGCAGCTTCCGATAAACGAACCGGAAGAAAAATATCTTGAAGATTAAGACTCGCGGGAAGTTTGGTTACAAAAATATATGTCGCACGACCGCTAAACTCTCGTACTATGATTTCAGACCAAATTTTACTCCACTCTACTAGTATTACCAGGTATTATCATCAGTAAATTCAGCAAAAATACAGTTTATCACAGGAGCATCGTCTTCGGCACCGTCCTTGTTATCTTTGCGGACGAACAAGGTGAACTCGATCGCGTCTAAAAGGCATGATGAGTTCGCTGGTCGCGTGGAGACAGAGGAAGGCAACAGTGCCGAGTTATACCCACATATGAACGGCGATAGCGGCGGAAGGTAGGGTGCTTAGTCTGAGTTAATCGAAGTCCGATTAACCTTAATCCTGGATTAAATTTTAACCAGCGAGTATTCTGGTTCTCTTGGTGAAAGGTGTATTTTCCTTATTCTAGGATTACAAGTAGAGAGATACTACTCGTTGTTCATCAAACAATACGTTTTTAGATCCTAATTAGTAGTCCACGAGTTAGCAAATCAAACTAAAGATTACCCGTAATCCTGGGTTAGCTGAATCGGGCTTTGAGGAACTGGACCGTGCTGTTCAGGGAGCGCATTAGAGGACTTGGTTTGGTTATTCCCATTAAATTTGGAACACAGAAACGATCATTCGTACTTCTCGGTTTGAATACTGAAAAATGTCTCTGTCAGGTCAGGGTCTGCCCACACCGCGGCAAAACGGTATGCTCCGCTGGCCAAAAGAACGAAGGCTCTGCTATCAAATACAAATTACCGAGGGTTTCAACTTTTTTAGTAAATAATTTTATAACTTAGTAAACTCACAGTGAATTACAAATTAAGAAAACTTCAACCTCTTAAAGTCTTAGGCTTAGCTTTTAAGTAGTTTTCTTAGTTTTTGACAAAACAGTTCACAAATGGATGCTTTTAAGCAGAAATTTTAAAATCACGGGTATGTGCCTGTTGTTTCATTTCAGTTTTCGCGGGAAACTGGGGGCGGCCGCGCGCCGACAAGAAATACTCAAGCATGTTAAGGCATGGTTTTTGAACTGTTCTGATAAAACATTCAAAATTCGCTATCTTTGTCATTTACGTATGAAATACCCTATACACGACTTTCATAATGGCCGCCTCCTAATTTGCATATGTGATTTTCCGTTTCGGTTGTTTACCCACATTTATAGAACATATGAACATTGCCATGTGAAAGAGCATGTCGACATTAGTGAACTTGTGAAAGTTGAGTGCTGTAGCTTAAAAAGCAATGAAGTTACAGCAAGTTGAAATTAGAGAGATTTGTATGAGAAAAACAACGGACGCCTTACTAGCCTCGCTTTCATGTTTTTCTGCATGAGAAATGCTCATAGCTCAACAGCAATTCTCCACATTGCTCTAAAACTCAAAAATATTACTAGTTTTAATGTGATCTTTCATATGGTAGCATTGGTTTCCCTCTACAGATTTATCTTCCAAATTATGCAAATTAGGAGGCGGCCATTATGAAAGTCGTGTATGACTTTGGAATAATACGGTAATCGTGTGTCTTAACATTTAAGGATCGGTATTTTGGTGTTTTGAAGGTCACGTGACCTCTAGGCTGATAAAACAAAGAAATCAAAATGGGGTGGCGGAAGTTATTGTTTTGTTTCAGATTTTCGACTCGAAATGTTAAGCTTGTTATGGGAAATGAGACTGTGTCCGGAATGGTTGACTTTTTATCACTGAAGAGGATATAAATGGCAAAAAATGGTTCCAAGAATAGGTCACGTGACCTGTTTTCTATATTTTCGCCTTAACAGTTTATCAGGGTCAACCATTCCGGACTGATCTTTAAAGTCAACCACAAGTGTATTCAGATAAACACAAAATCGTTACTTAAAATATAAAATGCACCACCCCGTTTTTAGTTTAATTTTCATCTTTTTGTGATCACGTGGTTGGTCACGTGATAGACATTTTACCAAAATTTTATATTAGGGCGATTAAAAACGCTGATATTAGTTCTAACCACCATTGTTCTAGGATTTGAGCAAATTCAAGTGACTCTATTCAAGAAAATAGCTGTAGCCTCGTTTTCATGTTCAAACCATGCCTTAACATGCTTGAGTAGCAAATACGCATGCGCGTAACTTTTTGCCGCGGTGTGGGGTCTGCCAGGGGTTTTGGGTATACTGGTACCAAGGGTTTTAAAATTGAGTATAATTCTTTTTTCCCCACATTTTTTTATTAGTATTTACAGTTTCATTACAATGCAATATTACAATACAATAATTACAATACAATTACAAAGCAAGAAAATAACAAAATAATAAATGCAATCAGTTAACTTGTGCTATTGTTAAATTGGCTATACGGTATCTTTACATTTAACTATGGGTATTTGGTTTATTTAAAAGGCAATATTTTGACATTTTATTTGAATGTCACAATGTCTTGTGTAGCTGTCTTAAGGCCCGTGCAAATGAACGGAACGTCACCATGTTGGGTAATGTTGCGTGATGTTGGCACATGTTTCGTGAAGTTTGAAACCAGTCAAACTTTTTGCCCAACATCTGCCAACATTTCTTTTGTTTTCGTGATCGATGAAGCATGTCACAACATGTTGTGTTCGTTTGCACGGTTCGCACAACATTGTGCTCGCGCGCGCGCACTGAATGCTTCATGCGACAAACAAGATGGCAGAAACTGAAGAGTTGATCCTAGCGGTATCACTGTACACGCAACATTGCCCAACATGTTGTGATCGTTTGAACACCCTCAGCCAACATCGCACAACATTCACCCAACAATGTTGGGTGATGTTGTACCAACATGTTGCGTTCGTTTGCACGGGGCTTTACAATCTGTACTCTTAATTTGGGTATGTGAGGTAATTTTAAAATGGTATTTGGGTAATACCACTATCCCTCTGGCTGAAAGGTCATTGGACATTTTTGTTGTTGTTGTTAATTCTCTGAACAATATTGATCATAATTGTATGCAGTGGATTTACTGGTGCTTTGATTTCCATCTCTTATTATTGCAGTGGTAGAGGTACACCGGTTAAGATGGATCGGCTGTAGACAGGCATAATGCAGCAAGAACCATAGCCTGGTCCGAGCTGTGCTGAATCCAGGCGGCTTGAGGCGATACTAAAGATACTGTTACAAGACCGTCGGTGTCAAGTTTCTATAACTGGTGAAACAGTTTGCATATACAATGTAAATATTAGATCCATGCAATGTTTTGCACGAAATAGCTTAAACAACAATAAAAAGACGTCGAAATATTGGTTATTAGAGGTATTCAGGTTCATTTGTTGTGACTACCGTAAATCATAGAAAAGAGAATCAGTGTAACCATGGCATTAAAAGCGCATTCGGCATTCTTCGTTTGCACGTGACGTCATCGAAAATCTAAATTGCTGTTTCTTTAACATTTTGTAGATGTCCCTGATTTAAGTCCTTACACGGAATTTCAGGTCTGTAAAATGTTTTGCTTCCGAGTTACAGATATTTGAATTGTGTCCCAACAAACCTTCACGTCTTTCAGACTAGTAATGAAAATCAAGACTAGTAATGAAAATATTTAGAAGTTCGGTTTAATGGGACTCTTAGTGAAACCAAATGAAATGGATAAAATGTTGGCTTGATGTTTTGGTGGCATCTTTCGATGCGTTTAGTTGCGTTGCGCAAGCAAACCGAACCTATGTTGAGCTGTTATCTGGAATTGGTCTTTTGTTGTCGTTGTTCGTTTATGATCTCATTAGCCTGCGAATACGCGTCCCCCGAATTCGACGCCAAAAATGCCATACTGATGACGTCATGCTGCCAGGTCTGTTCGCGTCATTTGATTGGCTAGTAACTCGAGCCTATATCACAGCATTTTCACAAGTCAGGTTATTTTTAGAACGGTTTTCCGCTATTCTTGGGTTGCAATCATTCCCATGTTGTTTGTGTAACAAAAGTAGCTAATGTACAAACTACCAAATGGCCGTAAAAATAATCTAAGAATAGGCCAACTTGTGAAAACGCCGTGACACCTTATAGGAGATATGGACGCCCCCTGGTTATTTGTCACGCCATTTTCGAACAACGAGCGCGGGCTCAAAGCTGAATTTGTTCGAGCGCGCGACTAAATAAACTAAAGAATCGCATAGCCAAAGCTGAATCGCACGGTGCATTTGCGAAATCAGACACTGATTGGCTGAGACGGAGTGGTGATTCAGAGTGGAATCACCACTGCATGTAGACTACGCGCGCTATTTATAACTTAGCAAAATACCAACAAAGTACTAAATCTTCAAGTAATTCATCGGACTATGCGATTCAAGGAAAATCACATGCCTGACTCGGTAATTACTCGGGCCAGGCCTTCGGCCGAGGCACGAGTCAGAATTCGCAAGTGTTTATCGTTTTAATTTTTTGTGTCGCTGTTTGGCGCCGGTAACCAATCAGATTACACAGGAGCCCATTGTTCGATTCCCAACACGTGACAGGATCAACCAATCAGATTCAACACCAGCCGGATCTTGGTTTGTGGTTATACTTATAGTGTGCCAAGCCAGCAACGGGAGCAAAGACTTAACCATTATTTTACTGAAACCAAAGGTTTCTTCGAATGAAATACCAAGATGTTCAGTTGTTCTAGGGCTGACATGACTTTTAGAGGCTATCGATGGAAAATTCTTACATTTACGAAAGCGATGTGGCCATCCAATCGTACAGTCAGCTAGTCTGGCCGGCCGAAGGAGGAGTGATGGTTTGGTTTCGATGGTTTTGGTCCAACAATCCACGGAAACGGAAAGAAAATGCCTGAACTGCTGCATCTAAATGCCATAGGATTGCAGTGTTGCGGTGTTGATATTGTTGAAATGCTCTTCATTACCATCACACTGTGAGGAGGTTAAATGAGGGATTTTGATTGTTTGCAATCGGTTGGCTTTTTACCGCGCGCCAAGTGCTCTCCTGAAATACTCTTGAGATTATACAACTGGGAAGTCTAGACTAAACCAGTCAACCAATGCCGAGCTTTACTAAGACTTCAACTCAAGAGTCGCAAAACCTGGAAGTGAACAGTAATTGACCCTTGTCTTTGAACGCGAACGGAAATCAGAACTGGTGAGGTTGAAATACTTGTGTTTATATACGCACACAAATCTTACTTGTCCCTTGATTGTAATTCGAACTGGAAATGAAATCGTCCGTAAATTGAACTGTATGTGACTTTATACAGACCAAGAAGAAAAAGTTTAAATCGTCAAAAGAATAACAGAACGGCAGACGATAGAATTGACCACAAATTATACCCATAAACAGAACTGCATGGATATGACTACTGTGTTAAAATCGAATTGGATCGGTGAAAAGAATAGCAGGATTTGTCGTGGAAAGCCGTAACTATAAACCGAACTGTCATGAAACTAGAACTGGAGAGTATAAATTAGGGCTCTGCCCACAGTATCCTTAATTCGCAGCCGTTTATATTTATGTCGCCACGCAGTTTTTTGTTTGCCGACGATTGATATGAACGGGCTTCAAACTCTGGCTTTGTCTTCTTATTTTGCTGAACTGTACAGAAGACCTTGAAATTACCGTTCAATAAATCTACCTTAATTTATCGTAAAGAAAGCTTTGATTTATACCCTCGAAGATGGAAATGTATTATATTTTCTCTACTTCGCCTTCTCTTGCCGTTAACAATAGGAAATGGACAATCTGAAATCTACAATGAAGCTACAATGTTTACCGTCTCGTTTTTCTCGGCCAATGGAAATCGAGATACCGTGGCGCATGTAATCGTTTCGTGGGCAGAGGTTTCTCTCGGCAGCAGGAAAGGGGTTGGGTGGAACTTCTCGAAACAAGCGATAGTATTGGCCTACGCAGCAATAGGAAACACCTAACCATTAGAAAGTGCAGTACAAAAACCATAGAAGTATATATAGTATTATGGGTGCAATCAGAATACAGGTCTCGAGAGGTTCCATGCTACTTGGAGTAGTGAATCAATTATCCTGCTCCCCTAGCACAAACCATGTACAGTGTATGACACAAAAATATGCTAGAACTCCATGTATTAATTAACCTATTTCTAGGTGGCCCGAGTTAAGGCCACTCAGGGCCTCTTGTTCCTCGTTAAATTGCGACTCGAGCGATATCGATTTTCTCGTGCAATTTAACGTGGAATTACCTCATCAGGCATGTGATTTTCCTATAGAATTGAACTGAATTTGAAACTACAAAATATACATATTCTATTAAATTCAGGAACTAATTCAAAATTACAGTGGTATTATAATCGATTATAAATTAAGGTCTTCCTCTATCTGCTCTGACATCACTGAGTATACTGCAAGTAGCCCAGCAGTCTTCCAGTTTTTGTGTAGGCACTATGTCATCGTGTCGATTTGGTATATACTTCATGTATAAGATTTGATTGTTTTTGGGCAAAGGTTTCTATCATGAGTCTGTTAGAAACAACTTACATCAAGTATTGCCGATGTAAGGATGTTAACATTGTCGATAAGCGTTCGTAAAGTTTTATTCAGGACCAATTAAACGTGGCCATGGCTTTCGTGCATTACTCGAATCTTCATTTAGTAGCGATATCCAATCAGAAAAGGACGACTATGTGTAAAGGTTTGAGCTGAAGTCTGCCTTTTTGCTCGCGAGGCCAGCTTCTGCAAGATATCGGTGAGTTTAAGTCAAAATTTTACCATGAATTTCCTAAGATTTAAAAGCCTTTCGCAGAGTGTGTGTAACTGGTCAAATGAAAGGTTTTCAGAGATACTTTCAAGTTCTATGTCGATGTAATTATTGTAATTGTATGACTTAATGACCCTTGTCAAATAAGCCACTGGCTTCGTCTTTACATTTATCTATTGTAAACCACAGGCAGCCCACCCGCGCGTGGGCTCCCTGTGGCAGTGTGAATCATGTGACGTCATCGTGTTTTCATCGGTTTTTTGTAAAATGACCGAAACAGTTCGCTAAATGGCTCGAAAAATCCTCATATTTGGTTGAATGATCCCCAAATACCTTGAAACTCGTAGTGAAATAAACTATTTACCCTTTGATGTGGTCTAGTGTGCTTTTTTGGGCGATATGAGGGAGTTTCAGGCGTTTGTTTCTCGATGTTTTGAAGCGCTCGCCTAAATCAGTACAAGACTATACTAGGAGGGCGGTATACTTAGCTTCTACGGCTATGAAATTATGCATAGTGAAAGATTTATAATCAGTAACAATATTACAAACATTACTAAAATAATATATATGCTAGTATACATGTATAATACTGTCTCGGGACTAAGTTACCAGCATCTGCGGGTTTTCAAATAGTGGTTTTGGATACCACAAATATGTGGTTTATGAGGGCTAAAATGTAAAATTTTGGAATTCCACCCCGAAATAAACGTAGACAGACATTCGGTACGTCCTTTTGTGGAGTCTGGCGAGGGTTGAAGTGATTTTAGAGTGCTTTATTGCCCTTCGAGTGATTTGATGTGCTCAACGGACTGTGCAGCCTTGTCATTTCATTATAGAGAGAGATCTCAAAAATCAAAAGCGCTCTAAAACCAATCCAAACTAGCCCAAAATAGCAGAGAATACCCAAGGACATAATAAAAAGACACTCGAGGTACATTTATTGCAAAATGTTATTTCATTACCTTTATTTTACCACGATAAGAAATCAATGCAAACTCTATTAGTGAGATCATGGATCATAAAATAAAAGGAAAATTTCTGGAGAAAACGGTGACTCTAGCGCGCTATCACGCAATCAATCTTGCGCGAGTGATCACGTAATCTACCGTAGGATTTGTAAGAGCCACAAATCGTGAGCTTGGGCTGCCTGTGGCTAGAGTCACCGTACTGTATCGTTGAACATTTCAAGCCTGTAACTCTCCCAAATTTAAGAAGACAAAAATGCAGTAGACACATGTACCTTTTGGGTACCTATATTTCCATGTTTGCACTGTCTCATGCAAACCTCATCTGTAAGTTTGGGAGAATTCTCAAGCAGATACAAACATTCGACCTGCGGTCTCGTGTTTGTTATGCTCTCGAATTATTCCAAACTTACCTCGGTTTGCATGAGCCTGTGCAAACACGGAAGATCTGTTTCATTTCTTAATTGAAATGAATCATGAAATGAAATTTTATAATATCGCATATTTTAAGTGGTACATGTAGGGGTCGGGGTACAAGAATTGGTGTTCGCGGGCGTATTTACACTTTCTAAAGTTTTTTATGAAAAATAAAAATAAATTAGAGGTCGGGGACATTTCTCAGGTCGGGCGGGGACGCTAAACAAGCCATTTTTTTTATCTGGCCTTATTTTCATTAGTATTTGCTTTACATGAAGCAATGTCCCTTTTATCCTTCGTTTTATCTAATCCTTATGCACCCACTTATGAGGCCCACATGCATAGCCTGTGAGCAGGCTAATAGGAATATGGGGAGGGGAAGAAAAGCCTGCATGGATGCTAAACAATGTGAATCGCATCCCTACGCTACATGACCACTCGTGCCGAACGCAATTGAAACAAAAGGATAATAATTGGGCGGCCTTATTTATCTAATAGCCCACTTCCGCGATATGCTTTACTTCCCGTCATGCATATCGCGGAGGTGGGCTATTCGATGTCGGCACAGAGTGTAGCGGCATGTGAAACGAGCCAAAGTTAGCAAATCTATTAATTAACACATGTAAAGATTTCATGGAATGGACCAATACGACTTGCGCCGAAAATTAAGACGCAGATATTCAAATTTGTATTTCGTCAGTGCAGGCTCTCCTTCCTCCTTCTCTCCTTCCCATGAACCTGTTCGTAGGCTATACTGTACATGCACAGAGGCCGAAACAGCTGTCAATGGCTAATAATTGCTCAGACATTTTCATCTTTTCTGTTTGACAAATACAGGGTTAACTTCTACTGTCGACGACGTGGTCGGCCTTGTGCCCCTAGCTGCTTTAGCTCACCCATTATACGATTTACCTCTCAGTCTTAACTTTACAAACATTTACAGCACTAAAGATGTACTTATTGTCACTGACGTAAACATGTCACCCGATCAGGTCATAATGAGCGGGTGGTGTCCGCTTCAAACTGATGATGACACGAAACACACACAACAAAACTCCATCAATATCATTTTTGTGTTGTAACGTTTACTTTCAGTTGGTAAGTACCATTTTAATCTAAAATCTATTGGATTATTTTTGGCATGGCTGGTACGTTTTTTATTGGGGGGGGGGGGGGGGGGGAGGGCTGCAGTTTCAGAGGGGAGGGTCATCAGAATAATTTGGAACTTTTTTGGAGGGTCAAGCCTTACCAGGGGAGGGTCAACCTTTTTTCCCCGAAATTTTGTTGTCTTTTTTAAAGTTCGGCTGTTAAATTTGCCAGTTCTTAAGCTGCTTCAAACCGATAGCACATTTTCCCCGATCAAGTCCTCACAAATCTTTGCCCATAGCGAATTGATTCTTTGAGAATCCCACTGATATGTGAGCCAAGTGGCTTCCGTGCAACAAAGTGACCGATATAAATAATGTTAATTAAACATACATTCGTTATATCGTGGTATATTATATATATCGGGGTTTAGATGATTGTTTTTGTTAATTGCAGGAATGACACCTGAATTATATTATATTCAAATATTTTCTATTCCGCCTAGTTTTTGCATAGTAGCTCACGTAGTGGCCCTAAAGGAGGGAGGTAAAGATTTCCACCCATGGTTCATAAAAAAATGTTTTGGTGGGGGGAGGGTCACATGTTTTCTTGATGTCTTGAATGGAGGATCATGAATTTACTTACTGATGAGAAGGGGAGGACCACAACTTTTTTGAAAAATTTTTATTGCAAATACCCCCCCCCCCCCCCCCCCCCAATAAAAAACGTACCTTCCCTTATAACAACACGACCATCGCGAATAACCTTATTGACATCCTGTGGCCAGTTGAATTGTCTGGCTTCTCACTCTTATCAATCTTCATGCTGTTTCCTTTGGTTTATACTGACCCATCATAAATGAACAGGTTACTCTAAAATATGTATTCGATGATTTTTGGCATCGCTCACAACAACACGACCATCACGAAGAAGCTTGACATCCTGTGGCCAGTTGAATTGTCCATTCTTGTTGCCTGGTGATCCAATTGTTTTTATTAAGAGTCCTTTGTCATAGACCTGTAGTCTGTGTTCGTCTTTCTCGCATACGATCACGCAACCCTTCTTGTCTACAACAAGACCTCTGGGTTCATTTAATATATGAGGATTACCATCCTCATCACGAAATTCATTCACACACTCTCCCCTCTTGTTAAAGACTTTGACAGTCATCTTTCCAGTTCCTGTGACATAATAGAGTCCCTCGTGATATATACAGTAACGTGGCACTATTCCTTGTCTTTCAGCGAATTTTCGTAAGAACTGCCCCTGTGGCGACAGCACCTGGATGCGAGCGTTTCCATGGTCACACACTATAACATCACCCCTGTCATCAAGAGAAAGACCCCAAGGACTTAGGACCTTACCATCGACTTTTCCTTTCTCACAGAATGTTCTTACAAACTGACCAGTATCAGTGAACATTTGTATCTTGTTTGTCCTAACATCGGAAACTAGGAGGTTACTGTCTTTCAGGTGTATTATTCCAGATGGAGCCATTAATATACCGCTCCCAAGATGTCTCACAAACTGCCCATCACTTGTAAACACTTGTACTCTACGGTTGTCTCCCTCACATACAGCTATGGTGTCTTCTTTATCTACTGAAAGCCCCAAAGGTAAACAGAATTCCATAGGAACCCTGCCTTTTTTACCAAACACTAAAACAGGTCTAAATTGCCTTTCCCTCGCCCTCACTAGATAGGGACTGCCTCTGATTCCCTCTCCATTCACTTTCACTGATATTTCATAGTCAGCCACCGTGTTCACAGTATAGGTAACTTCATAGCGCGCGCTGCCTGTCTGACAGACTTCTACTTCAGAAACATCCCCAACAATATCACCATCTCTCCGAGACTTCACTTCTACAGTAATCTTATCATGAACACAGTGCACTAGCTCGCCTTCCGTATTTCTAATGTTTACGATAATTTTAGCTGCTATACCAACAACAGCCGTCTCCAAAGAACTTCCTTCAGCTGTACATTGTGTAGAGTCTGTTGTACATTGATGTACTTCAATTTTTCCAAAACTATTTTCATGGAATGTCTTTGTGAGCTCAATGCTTGGAAGAAAATCAATGCACACTTTGGTGACTTCCTCTACCGGAGTGTCTGTACATATCTTTTGCACTTTGGCGTCATTAGTATGTTCAATGGATGCCATCCATTGCATTTTGTCAACCATTGATAACGAATAGTTCAATTCTTTTATGGCTGATCGTATTTCTGTTTCCTTCTCCATTGCTCGATCTATCTGTTGCTGGACGTCCATTGTCTCTGTTTGAGCGACAGAAGTATTTTCTCGTTTAAGTTGCTCTAGGCATTCCGTGACCTTTCGCAATGTTTCTGTCAGTTGATTGTCGACTCGAGCTCTCTGCTCTTTAACGATAACTACTTTCTGTCTCAATTTTCCCGTAGCCCTTAACTGCTCTTCAAGCTTGCTTTCTAATCTTTCCATTTGTGCTGTCACTGCAGATTTAAATCTAACAACGGTTTCTTCGATATGTTCAACCCTGTGACCAAAGTGTTGAACAATGACACAGCTTTGACAAACAGGAACTTCACAAACCAGGCAGTAATATTTCAGCTGCTCTTGCTTGTGTTGTTCTACTGAACAAAACGCAGGCCGCTCTAAGACTTCTTGTAAATCTCGTTCCCTGAATTCTGGCAGAGATAACACTCGGTGTTCTCTTGTTTGTCTGACAATGGCGTGTGCCTTCAGGCAGTTTGGACAGAGAAAATCGCCGCACTGAAAGCAATAGGAACTTTCAGTAGTGCATTTACTGCAGTTGTCGCATTTCATAGCCGATCCTCCACATTCCGTGATTTTAAATACGTCAACGAGGCTAATGATGAAGAATCTCTTTGGAAGCGATTCGATATTTCCCTCTGGGATAATGCTACCGACGCGACAGTTGGGACAAGGAAGCTCGTTGTTTGCTCCCATGTCGTGTTTTGCTACTCCTTTCAAGCATTCGAGGCAATAAGTATGACTACATTTTAACGTTCGTGGATCGTCGTAGACCTCTTGGCACACTGCACAAGTAACTCGTTCGGTTAGATTTGTGAGCAGTGTTTCTAAGTCCATTTTGCCAAGCTGTGGTGTATTATAGTAGGTCTTCGCCAAAGAACGAGTCCAGACGTCAGACGCGATAGAACAGTGACCTTCAGACATCAATTACCCTATATCATTATGACGTCAAGGCTTGTTTATGAGTGGGACCACAGGCTAACCATCCTCCCATTTTGTGTATTTGTCACTGATGTTTTAATAATCCATCATTTCTTAGCAAATTGTGATGAAAATACCTTTTGACTTGATTCTGCTGAATATGTGTTGATTTAGCGCGCGCTCATAATACAGCTCGGGTTTCCTGTGGCTCAGGATTGTTCACACATAGCTCGGGCTTCCTGTGGCTCATCTAGCCAACTACATAAAAATACCAGTAATATCCCGTACCGAACGTAATCTCTCTTCTGATTGGCTCCTGAGTAACTTCCTGTAGCGATTGTAGCGAAAGAGTGTCGAGTTTTGATTGGCCATCACTTTATTTCCTGTAATAAGAACAAGTCTTCTGATTGGTTATTTGAATTATCTTTGTCTAGAGAAATCGATCGCGCGTGCTTTGGTGAGTTTCGCATTTTCGTTTTCATCGTCAGTTTAGTCAAACCATTCTCGCGCGTCTCTCTTGTCGGCGATGGATTTAGTTGCCTGCCTTGTGTATTTTTATGTAGTTGGCGAGATGAGCCACAGGAAGCCCGAGCTATGTGTAAACAATCCTGAGCCACAGGAAACCCGAGCTGTATTATGAGCGCGCGCTAAATCAACACATGTATTCAGCAGAATCAAGTCAAAGGGTATTTTATTTCACAATTTGCTAAGAAATGATGGATTATTAAAACATCAGTGACAAATACACAAAATGGGAGGATGGTTAGCCTGTGCCGAAACTAAGAAATGTTTCGCGAAAAACAAGAAAACTAATAAAAGCTAAGCCTAAGACTTTCACAGGTTTAAGTTTTCCTAATTTGTAATTCACTGTGATCTTCAGACTAAGTTATAAAATTATTTCCTAAGAAATGTTTACGACCTTCAACTCCAGAGCCTTCGTTCTTTCGGCCAGCGGAGTGTAACCTTTTGCCACGGTGGCCGCTATGATACAGGACTGTGGCAAGCCTCGTTGTGATTTTTTTCACAATCAAAAAAGACTTTGCATTTTCAAACTTAATTCTACACGTTAGTAACATAAGCATCTTCTTTGATGAAAAAGTTGATTCTCTTTAAAACATAGCGACGTGCATACAAACAGAGTCCATAAATCGAAAGAGATTGTCACACTTGATAATCACCGAAAATTTGAGAGTGATATATGATAAATATATTTTGAGGAATGAGCGTTTAAAAATATCAAAAGTGGCTGACAGCAATTAACTCTTGCACTCTAAACTCGAGAAACCTCGATGATCTATACATCAAAACACTGAAAATTTATCTAATCTCCTATCTGAATTCAGAGGTAGAAAGTCAGTTCAGACATGCGTATTCAAGCTAAACCCAGTTTTCCTCTGCTTGGTCGTCCATAAACGAGTAAGGCCTTGTAAAAATTCACTTCACTCGCGAAAGCAAATTCAAATTTATTCAGTCTAAATCTTAACATAATCACTCCAAACAGTTATCAGTTGTAGATTAGATGTTACTTAACTTTGAATTGAAGGTATAAATTTTATTTGTTACGTTTTAGAAGGCAACATAGCTCAGTCCCAAAACCATGTATTTTTGAGTGAGATGACTGGGCCGATACCGGAAGTGAGTCACCGGATTTCGATATGTAGGCTTTTGTACGCAATGGGTTTGATATGAAACAAGAGCCCATCTGGGCTTTCACTCGGGCCACATGAGATTGAAGATGAAATACACTTTCATTTGAAATCCTCTTAGTAATAGCCAAAGGGAAGAATTATTAGCAGTCTTTAGGAGTGCCCGGTAGCGCGGTGACTTTCATTCTCTGCTCCCCTAGTATATATACATGTATGTAATTTAATATTTTTGTTTTCTCGTATGTAAATTAAAGTAGTTGATCTTTTACTGTAAACACTACTTATTCATGCAACACACGTTTACAATTTAGTCTGCAGGTCCGGTAAAACTGCAGGTTCCAGTCGTAAACAGTCCGAATTTGACCAAAGTGAAACGATCGAGCTGCTCGCGTCCGTAGATATATATTTCTTCGTTTGCACTTTTGACATGATATAATTCTTCAAATGGCACCATTGTTTTATTTCTTATGTTTAATAATACAGTTCTCAGCTGTAAAAAAAATTAGAACATTCTATGGAAGATTTCTTTTCCTAAAGTTTGGAAACGTAACACATGCATTTGACGCTAGAAAGTTCAGTACTCGCGGAAGTACGCAAGGTTAATTTACTAATGGCAGTTTACTAGTTTGCACTATCGGCTGTTATGGAATGGAAACATACTTTCACAGCTTAATATGTATGTCGATTGGTCAGAAGGATATCTTGTTTAAATGCTACGGTCCTTTCGGCATCAGGAAATTTTTAAACGGACGTTTTCGTACAGTACGAAAGTAGAAACGTTCGCTTGTCACGAAAGTGCGTAAACAAACTGTCACAAGCGGTTTCATAGCAGCTCGATGTTTGACTCTCATATAGTCGATGATAACTTATATAGCTTCATATGTACGTCGATTGCTCACAAGGATTTCCTCTTTCAGTTTTTCCCGTTAGTTTGGACATTAGGGATTTATTCTTGGAGATTTCGTACAGTTTAGCGAGGGCCCGCCGTGTGTCGAAAGTAGAAAAGTTCGCTTGAAATTTAATACATGGGAACAAAGAAAAAATAACCGCATGGGTCAAAAGGTGAAATTTTGTTGCATGAAACAAAACAAAAAAAAACCGCTTGCATTTTAAGACTCGGTGCTGCCACAGGCAGCCCGAGTAATTATGAGTTTGGTCTGTGTTTTTACTTATTATTTTTTGCTTTCATTAATATACTATACACATGCAGTGTTCTATCTAGGTGACAGGTGTTTTTTTACCAGCTTATATTGGGTGCAAATATAACAAACAAATAAAAGTATAACGTACAACAAGTACAAAGGCAAAAAGAAAAGAATATGCGGTACATGTACAACAAATGGTTCAATATGGATAAATTCGACAGGATACGGAGACTCATGATCGGCACCTGTCCTTGTGGTATACATATTTATACGTTTTTCAAGGTAATCGGTACCCAGAATAACTGTATAGTTAAACGAGCTGGGTACTAAACAGGCGTAATTAATCTACATTGATAAAGTATTAAAAAAACACAAGAGAGCTTCAATTAGGCAATAACCGTATAGAAAATTCATAATAAATATAACAATAATCAGAAGTAAACTAATGTTAAATTACCAGATTTGTCAGTCTTAATCATTTTCTGAGTAAAAAGAACACGTTGTTTGCAACTATATTACAACCTATTTCAGTGTTACGTGCATAGGCGGTTTTCATTTTTTTTAGATAATCATTCGATATTGATATAATTTGATATAATCATTCCACGCAAATTTCCGCCACTGTCTGGTCGGCAATGCATGTTAGCGAAGTCTGTCGAGTAATTCACTCTTTTCACCTGGCATGGTGGCCATCTTGGATTCAAATCGAGGCAATCCTTTGTTTTTGCCAGGTGAGCTTCATTTTGACTATCCGGCCCTCACTACGAAAACAAAGGATTGCCTCGCTTTGAATCCAAGATGGCAACCAGGTGAAAAGAGTGAATTGAATGCGAAAAAGCACCTAAATTATTAGATTCAGTACCTCAAAGTGAGCCTGGTTACAAAGCATGTTTAATGATTGTGTCGAATAACAACGTCGAATGAATGCTCTATGCACGTAACACTACTGAAATCGGTTGTAAACTAAATTATGATTAGTAAAATGGATTATTTAACCCGCTGTTAAATCATTTGCAAGAAGCAGCGTTGAGCCGGCCTCTATGGTCAACAAATGAAAGTAGAAAATACCTCATTAAACTGATAGCAAATACTTGTTTGTAGAATTAAGAGAAGGCCACGAATAGATCCTTCCACGGTTTTTTTGAACTTTTGATTTATACGTATAACAGCAAAACCGTCGATACTGCTGAAAAGAGCACCTCGAAGTTAGTCAAAATCCCAAATTTTAGAGTTATATCTTGAATAGGAGCAAAGTTATAGGCCCGCAAACTTGGAAAAGTTTACAGATGTTTGTATGGAAATATTGACTGGGGGGCAAGTTTGTCCAGTCGAAATTTCCATACAAACGTCTGTAAAATTTCCCGACATTTTCCAAGTTTACGGGCCTGTATCTTTGCTCCTATTCAAGATATAACTCTCAAATTAGGGATTTTGACTAACTTCGAGGTACTCTTTTCAGCAGTATCGACGGTTTTGCTGCCAATCAAAAGTTCAAAAAAACCGTGGAAGGGTCTATTCAGGACAGTTCACAAATCAAGTCAAAAGCTTCAAGCCAATCAACTAGACATTAATGCACTGTTCTGACTTCAAAGAAGCTTTACTTCGATAAAAAGTAGTAAAATTAAAGGTGTTTTGCACGATAACAATGAAATGTTTGGGCTAATGCTATTCATCGATATTCAAATAATGTCGATTCTTGCTTATCAGTTTAGTTTTCGATATATAGAAGCTTTTTGCATCGAGGGCAGGTGTTCTTTTAGTTCTTTTCCCCTTCCCTCTCTTATCAATATGTGCCTATGGACAATATTTTTTATTTTAGATATCAATTCTACATCAAGTGAATAGTAGAATGGTACAATATGTCTTGCTTTGAATGCTGTGCCGCTGAGTTAACAAGGTGTTAATATCCAAAATGCTAATTACATGACGTCAGGGGAGGTATCTGCAATCACTTCTTAGTGGTGGTGAATGGGCGTTTCTACTAATAATTTGAAAAATTTGTTTAATTGTAACAAAAAAATTGTATAATAATTCATGCCTCCCCTGACGTCATGTAATTAGCATTTTGGATATTAAAACCTCCTTAACTCAGCGGCACAGCATTCAAAACAAGATATATTGTACCATTCTACTATTCACTTGATGTAGAATTGATAAATAAGGTTCATAGGCACTTTAAGCAACTACGACGGCAACGTCTAGGACGTCAGCATAAAACAATAGCCTTAATTACAAAATACAATAACTGCACGTGAAAATGCACGCAGTCGCCTACATTTTAACCATTGTCTGGAAAAATCCAAATTTTACGTTTACAAGAGAACGCCAACGTACAAAAGTAAATCACTCCGTTTTTCGTTCGGCGTGAACGGAACTCTATGCTTATCATATTTTTCGAAGATATGAATGTGAAAAGTAATTAAAGGCGAACGAAGTTTAATAATAGTAAACACACATTTCGGGAGAAAACATTTTTCTAGCAGTCCCGTCCTCGCTGCCGTCTCTAATAAACGAGGGGGAAAGGAATTTATATTAATCAAATATTGGACCTTGCCCTGCATTTTCGTGCTGTCCGGAACTAATCGCGGCCACGTCCCAGGAGAATAAAACCTTCGTACTCGACACAGAGACGAGGCTGGAAGTGTAAAGATATTGTTTGTGGCCAAAATAGCCGCTTCGCGTAAAAGGTCTATTGCATTTGTTCTCGCACTGCACGTATTTTCTTTTACAGTGACAAGTCTCCGTGATCATCCATTGTTGGCGCCCATTCCCATGGAACCAGTTTGGTTGCCATGCATGTCTGAAGTATAGTGATTGGTTGTCACTTTGCTGTCTTATTAGCATAAATGGACTAAAACTCACATTAATGCCTTTTAATTAGCATAATCCCACCCTCTTCAGATAAGAGAGAGATTTAGAAACTTTCAGTCCCAGAAATTGAACAAGAATTCAAATCATGGTAGACTCAAAAGAGGATGAAAAGAAGGAGAAAGGTAACTATAGTATATATATGTGCAATATTTTTGTTTTGAAACCCTTGTATAGTTTGCTTGAACTCGCCAGTCACTTTGCACGAATGGTGTCTGCACAGACTTTCGAGCTTGTAGCACCCATCAGATTTGTATACAATTTATTGTACAACTTTAATGAACTATTCAACATGAACTGTTAGTGATTTTTTACTTTGCACTAATCTTATAGCCGATATTTCGTAGTTAACCAGTAACGACAATCTAAGATACATGCAACAACCTAACATGCTAATTGAATCACGGCAAAGAGTTAGAGTCAAGCCGCACTTTGTTTTCCATGGCTATTTCTATTTCTGACTGATATTTATATAACTAAGACTGTTATATAATTCCCAGTTTTGAACCATGATGAATATTTTCACGTTGTAGGTTGAAGACTACATAAATTTACTGGCAAAGTTAGGCACAGAAGCGATTTTAAACGGCGGCAGAGCTAAAATTAATTTATGTAAAACACGTCGGTTCTCTCTTGTGCAATTAAATTTATATGAATTAGTCATTATTATGTATTAAAGCAACATTACTGAATTGTTTAATTTGATATCTCTAGGTGAAAACCATGAACTCCTGGATCGTAAAAATGGTAAGCGATCATATTTTTTTATAGCTAGATAGAAACATAGCCAAGTTTTTCCAGTGAACCAGGTTTATCGATCGTTCGGTGGATATTTTTTGGGAGGTGGCGGGGAGGTGGGTGATTTGTGCTGAAACGTTATATTGTGTTTATAGACTGCACGGTGAGGGGCGCATGGTTGACCTTTTGAGGTAATGTACCACCGCGAAACCCGTCAAAACACAAGCCACTGAGCTACATGTGGTAACTATAGTTTGAATAGCTGACTGGAATCCGTCCTAAACAAACAGATGGGAAAAAACACTGCACGGAGGGTTTGGGGAAAGGGGTGGTAAGAGCCGAAAATACTTAGTAAAAAAACGATGCGAGCAACAATATGTTATTTTAAACAACAACATAGCGCCCAAAAAAAAATATATATATATAGAAAAAGTCAGTTACTTCAACCACCCTATTAGAGAGACAGCCGAGAGACAGCGATTAGAATATTAGAGTCGGAGGTAATTGGGCTTCGAACAGCCGAGTCCAAATCATATCCCTGTTGATAAATATTACTTGCAAGGAAGTGAAAACTCCGGTTAATGCACAACTTTACCATGCAATAGTTAGCGGCTCCAACGATTTAAACAATCTAAGTATATTTTATTCGAAGATTTTACACTAGACTGCCTCGAGTCCGGCAAATTACTGCCGTTCGTTGCTTAGCGCGATTGCGGTTTTTCCTGTGACTGTTTGCATAGTAGCTTAAGAACCTGCTAATGCTATAAACGTTAGACGTTACTTTTAATTTTCTTCGAATTTAATATGAGAGTGAAAAATACGTCTGTATAGCAGGCTATTTGCATAGCGGCTAATTGCCGCTGAATTTCCATATATACCACTTAGTTGTATTCACCATAGAGCTATCTTAAATAGCATTATATAAACTAATCGATTCCGTCTTATGGAATTAATATTCTGCATTTGATGTATCAGGTAGTAATAGTCGTTTCACGAGTAACCTGAGCACAGGCAGCCCAAGCTCAAGTTACGAAAATATAAGGGTTTGTATGGGAGCGTAGCGAGCTCAGTTACGAAATATAAGGGTTTGTATGGGAGCGTAGCGAACTCCGTTTACTAGCCAGAAATACTGTAAAATATTTGAATAAAATGACTTACCTTGACTTACCTTTTTAGAGAGAGATGGGGCTCCGAAATCTAAACCCGGCTGAAATCAGCTTAAAACCACCCAACAAGGAGAGAAACACGACATAAGACATCACAATGGCAAGGTAAGTCATTTTATTCAAATATTTTACAGTATTTCTGGCTAGTAAACGGAGTTCGCTACGCTCCCATACAAACCCTTATCTTTTCGTAACTTGAGCTCGCTACGCTCCCATACAAACCCTTATATTTTCGTAACTTGAGCTTGGGCTGCCTGTGCTGTATTCTGTAAAATTTTCCGAAATGTTCGAGTTTGCGGGCCTGTATCTTTGCTCCTATTCAAGATGTAACTCTAAAATTTGGGATTTTGACTAACTTCGAGGTGCTCTTTTCAGAAGTATCGACGGTTTTGCTGTTATACGTATATATCAAAAGTTAAAAAAAAACATGGAACTGATCATTTTAACTAACATGAAAACGAGGCCAATTTAATTCTGCAAGCTAGTGTCACTTTGCAGTTGTTTGCCTTGGAGTTGGAGTTGGAATTTTTGTTAAGAGAACCAGAACACCTTTAGAAAAACCCCAGAACTTGACAAGCGCAACCTCCGAGGAGTGGCTATAGTTTATTCATACTGAATACATTATAAACAAGCAAAGGCGAGACTCCGTCTCACAACACACAAGATGGCGGACGAAGTTGACGAAGTTGACTTAGGTGAGTGTGAAGCATTGAAATATTAATACATACAAGAGGGATTGGGCAGTGGTTTGAGCTCTAACCGATATTCTTTACGAATTTACAGTTTAAACGATATATTATGAGCCTCAAAAATGTATAGGTCGCTATGTTTACGAAGTGATGCATCGTTTAAAACGTCTTAGTCCCGTGCAGACTGCATTTTGTAGTCCGTAATTTTCGAATTTTGTTTTCATGTTGAACAATAATCTTGTCTTCGAAAAGCTCTTTCTGCCTTCGCGATATTTCCCAAGCATCGGGTTCAACGCATATATCCTTGCGATAAAACCCGAACTAGATTTTAAAGGTTAAACTTACAGCGGGGGGAAATGTTTAGTTGTTCGTGCATGATGCAGGCAGCATAATTTAGATTAGGTTCAGGGAACCATGCATGATCGTGTTTTTATTCATTATCTTAGCACGATTGTAATAATTCTGTCGCAGTTTTCATCTTTAGAATACTGAAGTTTAGGATGAATTGTAGTTTACGACTCCAATCGAACATTTTCTATCGAGAATCACACTAAATAATCGAGCATTTTACAACGACAACATATCATTTACTGAGGAGTGAGGGACAAGTTATATATGTCATCGGCAGGAGTTCCTATAAATTCACGTGTGTTCAACTGCTAGTGTTGTGCCCGGTTGTTCAAAGGGTGGATAAACGCTTAATCCACTGGATAAATCCTTATCTGTGGAATAGGGTCTAGCCTCTAGGACGACGGGATAAAATAATAACCTTAATTACAAAATACAATAACTGCACGTGAAAATGCACGCAGTACGTCGCCTACATTTTCACCGTTCTCTGCAAAAACACAACGTGAAAACCCCAAATTGTACGTTTTAAAGACAACGCGCACGTGAGGAAGTAAATCAAATCATTTTTTGTTCGGCGTGAACGAACTCTAGACTATAGTCTTTATATTTTTCGAAAATCTGGCTGTGAAAAACAATTAAAGGCGAACAAGGGAAATAGTAAACACCAGATTTCGGGAGAAATGTTCTTCTACATCCCGTCGTCACTGCCGTCGCGCCTGGTTGCTTAAGGTCCCTAGCTAGTTTGGTTAATACTTATTCACTAGATAGGGATTTATCCAGTGGATTTAAAAAAACGTTTATCCACCCTTTTGAACATATAAAAATCTTATAAATGTATTTAAAAAGCCTACATGTATTTAGCCAAAATCATTTTTTAAGGTTCTTGATATGGAGTTATTCCATTGTATCAAAGTTTATTGGTTATTGACAATGCTAATTTCTAATTTCTTTTAACAGATTAATTTATTTGGCCTGTTAAATTATAATAGTTATTTACAATAGACAAGACATGCAGATTTCTGTGCAATGAATTTCCATTTATATTTATCTTAAAGTTTCTTAGCTTGTTTAAAAATTAGAATTTATGAATTCTTCTCTCTCCAATTTATTGAAAACACAAATTTATGTTTTCTGTGCATGGAGTTAATATTTTGAACTAGATTAATTTTGAAAACATTGTCATGCCATACTAAAAACAAATAAACCACTAGAGTGCATAAACAATAGCATTTCACCAGCTGATCAGTCTTGCATTATGTTGTTTATATTTGACAATGTTCATGCAATTATTTTGGCATATACGTCTCCGTGTATACAATTTAAGTAATAAAATATTCTCTTAGCCTCTCTTTGTGAAGTATAATATTGGTGACAATTAATAAGTGTTGGATTTCAAAATAGGTGGCTGAAATTTATTGCCTTAAATTCTGCCCCAATGACTTAATGTTTTACTGGTGAAAATTGTCAGAAGGTGTAAATCCTTGCAGGTAATGTTTGGTGCTTAAGTCTTCTCAGATGTCAACAAAACCATGTGTTAGGTCAACACACCATAGCTGACCTGTGTGTATTATTAGTGCCAAAGTATTTTGACTGAGTGATATTTTATTACATTGTTTTATAATAACTCCATATCTTTTTCTCATTTTCTTTCCTATTTTTATTTGGGTTAGGGGATGGGACAGTGAACAGAAACAATACTTTTTTGACAATCTTGTCCAGCACAAAGGTTCATGTAACTAATTGAGTGGCTTAATGTTTTACTGGTTAAAATTCTCAGAAGGTGTAAATCCTTGCAGGTAATGTTTGGTGCTTAAAGTGCCCCTATAACCCCATTTTTTTTACTTCACATAAATTCTTGTAATTCTGCAAAAGAGTAATTCTGCAAAAAAAGTTTTATTTGCTTGAATCCTTGATTGTGTACAACCTGTTGAATTTGCGAAAAGCGACCAGGCTCTTTTCACGACCGAGCCACAGTTCACTAATTAGAAGCATGGGCCTAGTACCAGGGCTCAACACTAACTTTTAAGACTTGTTGCCACAGTGGAAAAGTAAACTGAGTAACTATTGAACATGTATTAAAAATATACTTTCCAAACCAAGCTTTTTACTTTCCACAGGAAAATTTTACTTTCCAGCGGTAACAGGGTAACTGTTAGTGTCGAGCCCTGCTAGTGCATTGTGCATTGTGCATTGTGTGTGTGCATTGTGTGTGTGTGTGACGTAAGATCAAGAATTCATAATGTTCAATAGAACGTAAATGCACAACAAGTGCTGGTGAACAATGGCTTTTTCCTGATCTTACATCACTTGACCAAGACCTCAAACTGCGCGGTCGTGAAACTAAATGTGCGGGACTTTAATCATGATTTAAAAATCAGGAATTTTACCAATTTAACTTTTTTCTTTCCTCCTTAATTTTCATCTAGACTTTGAAAATAAATAACTAAAATGGGGTTAGGGGTACTTTAAGCCCTCCCAGATGATAAAGGGGGAGGGTCAAATACTACAAATAGACCATTGAAAAAGGGGGTCATAGGGAGGAAGAGGCAAACGAGGGGAAGGGGCATGCTCATTATCGGGGGAGAGTTATACTCTACTGGAATACATTTTTAGACTTCATTCTCCAACCTGCTGATTGGTCCCTTTTACCTTTGAGTGTTTGTATCAGGCTAATGCATGTAAACACGAAAAAGGTTTTCTATTTCTTTTATAAAAATAATACATGTAACTTCGTTCACAAGCAGAACTTAAGACATTTTCATTGAGTATTGCATTTTTCTAAACATTTTGAGCTAGAGCAAAATTATAAAAAGAACCTAGAAAATATTTTAGACCACTAGTCCTTGTTTTATGCTAGTTTTAACTCATTATTAAATCACAGTTTGCTGGGTGTGCTCAAGGGTGTGCTGGGTTTGCTCGAGGGTTCATCTGAGGGTTCACTCGGGGTTTGCTTTGTTCACAGGGTTCACTGGGTTCACTTTGAGCAAACCCTTGGGCACACCTTGCATAATTTGCTCAAAAGCGAACCCGAACACACTGGAGGTTAGTTCTGATCAGTAGATGAAAATCGAATGCAAAACTTTTTTTTTACATTCTTGTACATGTAAATATGACTGTATCAAACACAAAATTCTCCATACATCATAAAATGTCAATCATATAATTATTTGCTTGTGAGTTGGCATTTGCTCTATGAATTTGCATGAATCAGTGAAAGTGTTAAATTTAATGCTCCAAATATAACTAACATTTTAATAGAAGCCTACCAGAAAAAAATCAGAATCCAAGAAAAGTTCTGAGTATTGATCCATATATTGGGCTAGACATGCAACTAAAATGTTCCTGAATTAGAAAATCGACACTAAAAGCATTACTGCTTGTCAATGCTGCTGAATGAACTTATAACGTGAAATTGGACCAAAAGCAGCTGGAAAACAATAACAGAAGATAATTTGTCCCCCTGGGAAAAGTGTCCCAGAAGTCTCTTGAAAAACAGAATGATGTGTATTTGGAGCCAGTACAGAGTTAAATTTTGGCTGGAATTATAGTGCTCTCAAAGCAACTAAGATAGCAGGTTTGTGCCATGCTAACCATGCTAATTCCTTTTCTGTGCTGTTTCATATCTTCGTTTCTGTGCCAGGCATCGTATTTGTCTTTTTGAATGCCAGAGGATGTTGGTTAGAGCTTATAATCTTAATTCCTTTGTTGTGGAGAGGGTTGTTTAGGTAATCTTTTGATGCAAATTCTGAATCCAAAAAGGGTGCTTTAGATTCAGTTTCACTATTTTCCTAGCCGCTTGTTTCTGCATAAACCTGGCATAAAGCAGCTGAGACTGTAGAGCTTCTGTAGTCATAGCAGAGCTTCTCACTCGCGTATATTTCTTTTCAGTGACATTTTCTTGACAGCCCACTCCAATTGAATTTTTTTTTTTTATATTAGATGGACTGAAACCAAAACTGCTATTATTTTTATTTGCTCTGATTCAATGTGACATGATTGTTTTCCAGTTACTCCATGATGTAACTCACAGACCTTCCCTTACTGCTCTGACTTTGTGTATTTGATAACACTTTGTACATTTTTTCCTAAATGGATCTAACACATTATTTAATATAGTTCTTCTAAAGAATCAAAAGTAGATATTTAAACTTGATCGTTAACTGAAAAATATATAATATTTTGTACATCATGCAGACTAGTGTTCAAGGTCAGTGAACAGGAATACCGGTACTTCGAATACAATATCTAGATCGAGCCATCAACTTTTTATTGTCTTAAGGTTGTTATTCTCTGTGTAGCTATCCATTAAAGAAACTGATAATAATAGCATGAACAATGATATTAATGGTCTTTAATTATTATATACATGTAACTCTGCCAAGAATGCACAAAATATGCACAAGAACGCACCAAATATGAGACCGTACATGTATGTATTTCAGGTACATGAAGTTACATTAAAATGGCTTCCCATTGCTATGGTAATTAAATCCCATTTCTCGAGCACGTACACGTACACAAGGGTTTTGGTTATTATGGAAATAAAATTTTGTTCCTAATCTTAAGATCAACACACTTGTAAGCACATACATATATATATATATATATATACAGTAAAGTATATGGTGGAATGGCTCTAATCAGCTAGCCCAACATACATATAGATATACAGTACAGTATATGGTGGAATGGCTCTAATCAGCTAGCCCCACATACATATATACAGTACAGTATATGGTGGAATGGTTTTAATCAGCTAGCCCCACATACATACATCTATATACAGTACATTATATGGTGGAATGGCTCTAATCAGCTAGCCCCACATACATATATACAGTACAGTATATATATGGTGGAATGGCTCTAATCAGCTAGCCCCACAAACATTTACATATATACAGTACAGTATATGGTGGAATGGCTCTAATCAGCTAGCCCCATGCACATACATATGTACAGTATATGGTGGAATGGCTCTAATCAGCTAGCCCCACATACATATATACAGTACAGTATATATGGTGGAATGGCTCTAATCAGCTTGCCCCAGTCTACGTTATTAACTTTATATCCAGCTTTCCTAAAATTAGACATTATTTTGAGGGAGATCAGAACCACAATAACTGAATAATCCCAACACTTTCCCTTATAAACGAGATGCTCATTACATATTCAACTAATCAGTGAGATCTGATTGGCTGGCACTTGACAGCACAAACAATAGACAGGGTTTCCTATCGATTAGGAACTAATTTCTCTTTTCCTTCATGCACTTCGCTAGGCTTACAAATGTACTCATCCAAAGAGAAATGACATTTTCATTATTATATAATAAATAACTTATTAGCCGGTAAAGCACCTACATGTAACACGGCTGTATTTTTACTCTTCATCCGTATTTTAGTTCACCAAAATATGCATGACTCATAAAAATACACAGCCCTATTAGATGCTGAGCAGACTAATATTATGCTCTATTTATATTAATAATAATGTTGTAATAATAATTCTGCCAGGCCGCAAAATACACCATCCGGATTCCGATTATGAACACTCTTCAAGCAGAACAAAGCCAAAACTATGACATCATTTTCATGTTTACATAGCCTCATCCAATCAGTGCACGATTTTTTTTGGATATTAATTGTTCTAAATAAGAAAATATTTATATACCGTAACTTTAATTAATAGTTTCAAGATACCATTGAAAATACACCGGTTCTTATCCGATCACTGAAGTTAAGCCTGACCAGGTGAGGTTAATACTTAAATGGGTGACTGTATATAATGCTGCAGGCCAGTAGAACAGTTACATGTAGCCTACTTATTTATAATTATCTTAAAGTGCCACTGTGACTAGCCTGAATTTCAGCCATCTCCTCCGGTTCGTTCGTCCCGAGAGAGACGTCTGAATCCAATAGCTGATAATGCCATCCAGTGACGTCAGAGCGGATCAAAATTTTAATTTTGCAAATAAAACTGCCATGGTGGCTGTAAAGAGTTTGTTGGGTCACAAAACAAAGCTCTCGCCTTGAGAAATTATTTGAGATTATGTCAAAATTAAAACCCTACCTATCTACATCCCATTTGCCTTTCAAGTGCCTCATATACAGTCCCTGTCAAAAGTTTTTCAACCGTATACGGTACCGTACGTGCTTCGGTAAAACGAAGATTCGGTAACCACATGTGGTAGATTTCGTTCGGTAAACTCCATTCGTTTTAAGACCGAATTCGTTTTACTGAAAGTGGTAGAGGCACCGATTTCGTTTTACTGAAAGTGGTTCGGTCACCGATTGTGTTTTAACGAAAGTGGTTCGGTCACCGATTGTGTTTTAACGAAGGTGGTTCGGTCACCGATTGTGTTTTAACGAAAGTGGTTCAGTCACCGATTTCGTTTACCGAAAGTGGTTCAGTCACCGATTTCGCTTCACCAAACATTGCAGGTCAAGACAGTCTACAAATTGTTACTTGTACATGTAGTTCACTGCTTGCGACTAAAGTGATTTTTACAACGTTAAAACTGAAAATGCTGAAGTTTAGATCTCATTTTGTCTTCTTTGAAACGATATATCAAATTGTTGGCGAAGCGTCAGGTCGGTGTCCTGGTGCGATCATGCGATCATGCGATCATCGAAAAACTTATTTGTTTTGATCGTGATTTGTACCGAGAAAGCCGCGAAGTGGCTAAGAGCATTTCTCTCCTTCCTATTTCTTCTTATAACCTCACTGATAAACTGTACTGAAAAAAAAGGAACTGCTGTGAATATATAACCTTAAACTTACGCCACAAACTAACAACCGCCGTTCGTTCATTAAATCTAGCGGCAAACTTTTAAAGCGGGCCCCGCCAGTAAGCAATAATCAACAAACAAACTTTAGCTTCCGTAGTTTAACATTTACGAGAGATTCCTGCGTTGTTCAAGGTTCCGACCAAAAGCATTGCAAATGTTTGCGGATTCTGGAAAGGCATGTTTTCGAAATTAAAATATCAAGATTGTGCAATTGCAATCAGTCACGCGTGAACCTGTCAGTCTGAGTTTTGACAGGTCCTATGTTTGATCGATCGAGGACCTGAGACCTGTTTGTTTCACATCTGACATCAGACCAATCGCTGCAGTCCGGTCTCACAGCAATTATAAACCGCAATGCCAATCACAAATTGACGAAGTGATGAAGTAAAAACGCTGAAATTGAAACTCAAGAAGATTCGGTGCGATCTCACGGCAAAATAACCAATAACGAATTAAAATATCCAAAATGTATTCACCTGGGTGTTTTTATTTAACAGAATGGACTCAAACCAGTTTTCGCATTAGGTGAAAACTGTTCAGACCGTAAATAAAATACAAAACTTTGAAAGCATTTGATTCAGTAGGAACTGATATCAAGATAATTTTTGGTGTGATCTCAAAGCAAAACAAACACTGCTGTCAGAGCTCATTGATTATTCAAAAATGTCACACTTCTGTTCGAGCAATTTGAGCAAAATGACGGATCCCACGTTAAATAAAAAGAATTCCAGAATATTCTATTTGGTAGACGTTTATCACTTGCCAGTATTAAAAGTTGAGAAACTTTCCCGCATTATTTAACTCTGCATTCTGCAATAAGATCACATGTTCTGCGAAGTTCGCAACATTCTTGTTGTGTCAAAAACCAGACAATTAGTTTCCACGGCTGAAAGCACATGTAAGCACCGAAAAGCTCTTGAATCTGTTGAATTGAAAACATACAGCGTACGCAACGACTTTTAAAGAATCGTGAAGGGATTGAGGGATAGATTAAAGTATGAAAGTACAGAAGTCTGTAAAGTTTATCAGATGAATAAAAACGCCGAACTTTGCTACAACTAAACTAGAATTGATCACGTACGTAGCGCCATATTTACATAACATGATGACTATCCGAATTCATTTTACCGAAGGTGGTTGAATCACCGAATTCGTTTTACCGAAGGTGGTAGAGTCACCGATTTCGTTTTACTGAAAGTGGTTCGGTCACCGATTGTGTTTTAACGAAAGTGGTTCGGTCACCGATTGTGTTTTAACGAAAGTGGTTCGGTCACCGATTGTGTTTTAACGAAAGTGGTTCAGTTACCGATTTCGCTTCGCCACATTTCGCCACATTCATTTTACCGAAAGTGGTAAACACATGTGGCACATGTGCCACATGCTACCACATGTGGTTCGTACGGTGTGAAAAACTTTTGACAGGGACTGTATATATGCTGTGAAAACCTTTATGAAGCAACAAATCATTCAGTATAAACATTTGAGGCCTTCGTCTTCCGTTTACTAGTAAACGTTTGGTTCGAGACAAGCAGCTATTACCTTTGTAATTTTGTAAATAATGCAGCAGAAAAGTAGAAAAGCATCAAAGGATATTTGGAGAATTTTCAAAGAAGTTAGAAGACACTTTTACGCGAAAGAACAGTTCCTTGAAGAGAGTAGTGACAGTTTTACCACTGAGTGTGAAGGAATAATTGATTATCAACAACCCCGCAAACGTGACTGGCAACATGAAAAAACGTACATGTTTACAGAACAGCTGGCCGGTTATTTTGCAGGACACTTTCAATCCATTTCCAGTTGTTTCCTTACGAATTTAGGTCTTTGCCAAAGACAAGCACTCCAATGAATCTCATCAACCATCGCGAGTCCATAACAAAAACAAAATCCTGCCATCATCTCTGATGAGTTATTTATGATAATTATGCAAAATTATAAAAAAAGAACCAATCAAAGATCACTACCAGGTTTTCTAGTAGTAATGTCACTGGACGGCATTATCGGCTATTGGATTCAGACGTCTCTTTGGGAGGAACGAACCAGAGGAGACGGCTGAAATTCAGGCTACACTGTGACAAACATTTTTGTATTTTGTTTTGCCCTTAAGTCGCTTTAAATTTATCAGTAGTTACTACATGTAAATAACCCATGGCAGCCAAGAAGTCTAGCCAAGAAGATGTGAAACTCAGTTTTCTCAAAATAAAAGACATGTACTTGTACATTATGACACATCTGGGCCCGGTTGTTCGAAGCAAGGTTAAGCGCTAACCCAGGGTTAAATCGCTAACCCTGGGTTAAACTGTACAGATTCCAATTACAGATTTAGCGCTAACCTAGGGTTAAAGTTACACTTGCTTCGAACAATCCGGCCCAGGTGTCTAACTCCTGATCACATTCTAAATTCTCCCTAAAAAAAACAAAGAATTTGAAGGAGCATTTAGAATGTGATCATGTGCACACAACCCTTCATTTGTACCAGTATGATGTATGTATAAATCTGACTTTATGATTTTACTTACAACTTATTAGACTCAAAACCCTTTAAATCATATCATAAATTATACAGTAAGATACTGGTATAGTCAAATTGTGTATACAGTCATGTACATGTACATACATGTATGTACACAGTCGTAGAAGTATTCATTACCGTGAGAACAAATTCCTTTGTTCCCCCATAACATTTCTGATCAGCTCAGATGTGTCGCAATGTACATGTATGTCTTGAAAACGTACATGTACATCTTTTATTCTGAGAAAAAGATTGTGTCACTACTGATTTCCGTAGTAATGCCTTTTTTTTGTACAGGTAAGAAGAGGAACCATGATCCTGAATTCAAAGGTCCAATTGAAGACAGGTAGGTTGTATACTGATACACCAGTTGGCTGTGTTGTGATGTGCTGGGTATGTTGCAATGCACTGGGTATGTTGCTGTACAAAAGACTGATGGACTTTTAAAAAGAGTTTAAAAATGTCAAATAATTCAGAAGTGGCAAAATATTTGCCTTATTTTATTTTTCCAGTTCTCATCCAAGTTGTCAAAAATAATGGAAAGGTTATATTTGTATGTGGAAGTGAGGCTTGTAATTTGTGTAATTATGTAATTTTACATTGGAGGCTTCAAAAGTGATCCATGGCCATGGAATGTTTGTGTTGTAAAGTTGTTACTAGGTGTTTAGAACCAGATTATGCTATGAATTGTAGGAGAAACATAGAAATGGACAGATTGTGAAAGCTAGGTAAATGATTGCTATAATTATAAAGTCTCATGTTTTTTTATAGAAAAGTAAATTGTTCTTTGAGAGTTGTAGTGTCATTTAACAAGTAAAATATATCACTGCTCTAGTGTTGTATAACAAAATAATGCATGCTCAAGGTTCTGAAAAACTGCAGATGCACGAGTGGAATGCAAGTTTAGCATCTTTTTATTAAGACCACTAAAGTGCATATAATTTTTTAGGACTTGGGAGAACTATATTATGGTGTCCAATAAGTAGTGTTTACAACAGTCATGAGCAGGAGTGTTGTATCAGCCTATACAATCTTGAGCCAGAGGTGAGAGATTGTATAGGCTGCTACAACACAAACATGAATGTTGTAAACTACTTATCAAATGAAACTATATAAAATAAAAATATATATTAAATTTTGATAGAAAACGTAAAAAAGAGAGCTCAGCTCTGTAGTGTACTAATGGCCATGTGCAGTGTGCACAAAAACAGGTCCCACATTGATCAGACTGGTCTCTGTGCATTAAAGAGTAGAGTTTTCCTTCACATTTCACCCAACAGCTGGGATAGAAGTCTGTGATTGGTTGTGAGACCACCCACTAACAGACTGGTACAATGTAGCATGGTATTTGTTGGATACAGGACTGATGATTAAAACATCAGTATATCTGATACAACACTAGTGTTGTATCATACATGTACATGTATATACAGACATTGATGTTTTATTAATTTCCTTTGTTTTTGCCTCATGAATTATTCATGAATTTGATAATAATTCATATGTTTTCCTGTTTTTGACCAGGTCCTGCACAGACATCATTTGTTGTATCATCTTTGTTGCCTACATTGTTGGCATGGTTATTGTAGGCATTGTTGGTAAGTAATTGTATCCAAAACAAGAGTTAGTGTTTCATCAGGGGATCCAAACACGAAGAAACAGATGAACAGCTTTATTGTTTAAAGATGTTGGAGCTGCCTGATGAAACATGAAGCCAAAGTTTTGGAAACTGCATCTCACATGAATGGCTAAACCCAAAAAATAACATTTGCCTCTTTTCAGACATGACTTGTATCATTAGTAAGTATTACATGTACTGATTGACTGTTGTACAGTATATAATTATCCTTTTACATTCCACTTACTGTAGCATAGTCAATAGAGGTTTTGCACCATCATGTTCTTCCTAGCAACTGTTGCTATGCCACCATGTTGGATGGCAGGTAAAACCAAAATGGTTTACTGTTTGACTGAGCACGCCACTTCTTCCTCCAAGTAACGAAGTCTGGCCAAAATTAAGAGACATGGAAACTATTGCAGAATTTTTACATAAATCGGCTTGACTATACTGAGATTGATGTCTTTTAAGTGAACTTAGCAATGTTTTAAACTTTTATGAGCTGCACTCACTGATGCGGCTGAACTCTTTGGTTGACTTTATGGTCAACAGTAACTGCTCCCCTCACATGATAAATTATTCATATTGCATCTGAAGAATCAATAAAAAGCCTTATTATTAATTTTATTTTCAAGATGATCTTCGAAAACATCCAAAAAGTTTTTGGTTTAGCATTGCAGCACCGGCTCACAAACTGTCTGAAATAAGACATGACTTCAATACATGTATATATAGTCTATATATTCTGACTCGTTGATATAGAACATGTATGTAAAATTATGGACACTCATGGCAAAAAACTCCTAGCATACATGTATGCTAATTTGTGGATATACATGTATATGTAGTATATATACATGATTTTGTATGTCAGACACTTATGGTAATAGACTCCTATATTGGTATATATCCACTTTCTTCAGATAAATGTCATATGCTGACTCATGGATCATAATTATACATATGTAGTATATATACAATGTATGTATGGACACTCATGGTAATTGGGCTAAATGTGATGCTGACTCATACATGTAGATATACATACAGTATTGTGCAAAAGTCATGCAAACATATTTTGATGAATTTCACTCTTTGTTCCTACAAATGTTGCAGGCAAATTTTCGTTCGAAATTTCTGCAAAGAATCTATGAGATACATGAAAATCCGAAAGGCAATTAAGGCGAAATATCACCAACTTGTGAGCAACATTTCAACAATATTTCCCTCATTGTCAAACGAAAATTCGGACCAGGTTATCAAAATATTGTGATGCATACGTGTACATGTCAGATTACATATTCAGTTTTGGTTGCTTGCAATTCTTGTGTGAATACGAAGGGCAAACTATTTCGTATTTTAACCCTTTCTTTCACCAGGATTAACATGTGACAAATTTGAATTCATGACAAACGTACAGTAAGATGGTTTGGTACATGTAAGTTAAATATACCCTGAGTGCCAGAGGTTTTAAGTTTTACACCGTGAAGCAGCATCTTCCAAATTTTAAGCCGCCAAACGGCTTCTTATAAGTCTTGGTCAAACCTGAACTGTCAGCCGGACACATGTCTCATTTCTGACAAAAATACCATGGAGGTGCAACTTCAATTTTCTGTTAACTATATAAAGGCCGCTTTACATTTACGCGAACTGACTTATTTAATATGATGTTTTTAATTCGAAAGGAATTGCACTTTCCCAGTAGAGGTTTTCTGGTAAAAGTATAGATTGAGGTCTTTTGATCATTACAAACATTGCTTTAAAACTCAAATCAGACCGACACGTTCACGCCTGACTGATTGCACGAGGAAATTCAGACTCCAAGAAGTTGAGATTTTAATTTTGAAAACAACCTCAAGACCACAAACAGTTGCAATGTTTTCAGCCGGAACGTTAACAAGACAAGGATCTGCGTAAATGTGAAACTTAATACTGAAGCAAAATATTATTTGGTGTTATGCTTTGTGCTTAAAGTGCCTATCACCCTTTTGCAATTTTGATAGCTTATGAACCTCCGAAAAGTTTTGAGTACTTCTGTGAAGAAAGTTTTGGTTTAAAGTGAATACTTTATGTTCTACGCTTGTTTGAAATCGTGTAAATGTGACCTTTCCTGACCCATGACCGCGTAAGTAAAAGCCTGGGTCGAAACCTGGGTAGACGTCATCTCATTAATGCATTATTCTCCATGGCACCTTTTTATCACAACAACGTCGATGCATAGAAAATATACAGTTTTTGAGTTGTTAGTAAAGAAAAAAAGTCATTTTAGTCAACATGTTAAGTATTTCTTCAAATGATTGCAAAGCCGAATTAATTATATGACGTCAAGATGACGTCTACCCAGGAATCGACCCAGGCTTTTACTTACGCGGTCATGGGTCAGGAAAGGTCACATTTACACGATTTCAAACAAGCGTAGAACATAAAGTATTCACTTTAAACCAAAACTTTCTTCACAGAAGTACTCAAAACATTTTGGCGGTTCATAAGCTATCAAATTGCAAAAGGGTGATAGGCACTTTAAGCGAGTGAGTCAAGCTTTAAAGCAGGCCATGCACCGCCAGTCTGGGAACTACATTGTAAGCAAGCAGCTGTTGTTTTGTTATTTTTATGCTACATTGTAGTTCTAGATTTTTTTGTATTGATTTTCTGTAAGGTTATCAGAAGAAATGTAAGGATGCATTACAAGCAAGCTGTGAAAGTGCCTTCCCTGATAAACAAACTGCAGTGTTGAATAATTATAAAGAACTTAACCCTTCCCAGTGTGAAAGGATGGCTATCTTGTTTTATTTTTCTGAAGCGCTTGTTCTATTTAATAGCCAGTTCACAGTAGTAAGTTTTTCTGTTTTGTTTAGATTGTGTATAATCAGTCACAAGAATTTCAAGCAACCAAAACCTGAGTACATGTATGTATGAAACACACAAACTACTGGTCACTGACAGTAGTAAGTTTTTCTGTTTTGTTTAGATTGTTTATTCAGTCACAAAACTTTCAAGCAACCAAAACCTGAGTACATGTATGTATGAAACACACAAACTACTGGTCACTGACAGTAGTAAGTTTTTCTGTTTTGTTTAGATTGTGTATTCAGTCACAAGAATTTCAAGCAGTATGTAATCTGACATGTATGCTTGCAAAAAAATATTTTATGTATCACAATATTTCTATAACTAGCCAGAATTTTTTGTTTGACAATAAGGGAAATATCGTCAAAATGTTGCTTGCAGGTTGCCGATATTTTGCCTTGGCATTCAAATGTTCATGTATATAAGATTGTTTAATCTGCGAAATTTGGCAGATTTTTTTTACAAAGATCTGAAAGGCTGACGAATCTGAATATTATTGTGGATATACATGTACATGTACAGAAAGTAAAACATGTCTGAAATTGGGATGTGCGATTAGTAATGGATCATTCCACAGTATTTTGGACACAAACACCAGATTTTTAAATGTTTTCCAGCAGACCTAAAGTGTTCATAGGATTGTAGCTAAGTGATGATAGTTTATTTTAAAATATGACTTTTTTTGGTAGCAGGTCAACATTGATGCATAAATTATAATCAATTACAATAAAAGCCAAAATGGCCGTTGCGGAGGGGACAAATCAATCACTTATTTATCAATTAAACAAAAAACTGAAATCTTTCAAAACTTATCAGGACATAAACTATCCCTTGTTCCTTTTAAAAAGCAGTTGTTACGTGCTGACTCTTTGGGCAGAGTCACATGGTAGACATTGTCCATTTGGTAAATGTCCCGTCCGCACCATTTTCACACCTTAAAGTTTATGTTATTAGTGGTCAAAATTAATAGTCATATTAGGTACACAGTATGATAACTTCTGATTTATACCTGGAGGTATAATGTGCTGTACTGTAAAGTTCCTGGGCTCCATTTAAAGGTTTAAATAAATTCTATTTTATGTTGCGGAGGGGACATTTCTGTTGCGGAGGGGACATGTTCTAAGAGGTGAATCTAAATTATATTCAAAAATGCGTAAGTAAAATAGTACAATTAAAACATATTATAGTGTTAACAGCCTAGCAGGTAAAAGTGCCATTTTGCCATTTTGCTATTTACCAAAAAGTCCTTCCAGATCACTATATTCTTCAAGTTGGTTCCCTATATTCTTACTAGTTTGATATTTTTTTAAAGTATGTTTTCAGTTAAGAAGTTGAAAATTGTAACAAATTATATGAGTATTGATTATTGAAATTTACCTGTTGCCGAGGAAGGCATAAATTTATGGATTCCCACACTGATGAAGGAAAGCATAAATTTATGGATTCCCAGACAGCAAAGGAAAGCATAAATTTATGTGCTCCCTGAAGAAAGACCCAAATTCTTTAGTTTTTGTTGAAAAAGTCTGCACTTTTCTTCAATTTCTTTATTCAAAAGTAGCCAAAATATAAGGCTGGTATTTTCAAAAATGCCACTTGTCAACCTTTTCCCCCTAAACTGGCAAAATGGTATTTTCTCCTGCTAGCCTGTTGTTTCTGTATTCATGTCTAATTATAGTAAGTAACCCAAGACACATTTAAAAGTTAACAATAAACTGGGCCTTTCATTTAAATTCTAGTAAAACCACAGGTAGTCCTACATTGTAACTACAATGTACATACATGTACAGTTTAATTTGTATGAGTCTGCTTGTGCTAATTATAAATTACAGCAACTCAATTGAAAATTTTTTTTATATGTTTGGAACTTTTCACCATCATTTTGGAGATTTTTAATCTAATTTTTTTCCCATTTGCTGTCACCTTTCTCTTTTTCCCATTTGCTGTTGCTTTTCTCCTCTCTGAAAAACATCTGCTGACAGCTTTTTTTACAATATGATTTATATGGCTTTGCATAATTCAAGTAATTTCCCATCATTTATTTTAACTTGTACATAATTTAACAGTACTTAATATACTTGCAAAGAATGCTGGTAAATCCTGTACTGAGTATGTGCAGTAGGAAGCAATGAATTGTGGGTAATTACAATGACATGCGCTCTGATTTAGTATGGCTTCTCTATAGGGTTATTTTGATGTTTCTTGCTTTGTTGGTGAATTACTACATGTATGTCCTCTAATACAGAAAGAAGTATAATTAAATTAAATTAAATAATATAATAATGTATAAGTGTGGACAAAATGTCCCCTCCGCAACGTCCCCTCCGCAACAGGTCACAGTCTAAATGAAACTAGTTTTGATAAGAATATAGCAAATGCAGCTGCAATTTTTTACCATTAATCTAAAATAGATAAAGTACTCTTTGGCACAAAAAATATACATTTAAAATTCATTGCAGAATCAGAGAAAATTTCACTTAAACCTGGTAAATGAAGAATAGCAAATTCTCTGAGTCCCATCCGCAACAGTAACTTATCTTATTACAATCTGCCATCAGTACTATGCAGAGAGAATAACAACATTATAGTACATAGATATAATGGTTATCCACAATATAAAGGCAAAATTGATCAGCTCTAATTATTTTATATCAAGCTATGGCATGAAAACTGCTTCTGAATGTCCCCTCCGCAAGATACATAATACCGTGGAATGACCCTAATGCATTCCTTTAGTTTATTACCCTTCCGGCCTTCGATTCAAACCGGGATTCAAAGCATCAGATTTCTTTAATATTATCTGAACTGAAGTAAACTCTGCAGTTGTCCTCCTACATGTAGCTGTACTGTTTGAATTCAAAGTAAGTTTTAAGTTCAGCTAGTCAAAGTCAGAATGCCGGTAAAGTTTACAACTCAGGTTGGTCGAATTGACTGAGTGAGCTGGAAAAAGTAACTTGATCTTGGAAGGGCAGCAAAATTTCGAAGGATCAACATTTAGAAGAACCAAACTAAATTTAGCATGATCTTTTGCGTAGTGTAGCACAAAAATATCGCAGAGCACTCATCTGTGAAATGTTGTACTGATTAAACAAGGGCTTAACAAATTTTCGTCGAAATATCGCCAAAATTGCGGTTCTTGAAAATGTTCATTCATTTTCGCCGTAAAGCCAGAAATTTGTTGAAAGATGTTTGCATGACTTTTTGCACAATACTGTATACATATAAATGTATATAAAAAATTATGGACGCTCATGCTAATGAGCTCCTGTATTGATATATAAATTATCCACTTTCTTGGGCTACATGTCATGCTAACTCGTGGATATACCAACAGTACATGTACATGTATATAAACATGTAGTATATATATATATTATATATGGATACTCATGGTAATGAACTCCTGTATTGGTATATATCCACTTTCTTGGGCTAATGTTAGAGCAATAGGAAAAGTACCAACTTCAGTTTTGTTGTTGCAGCATTTGTTGAAGGGGACATTAACAGGCTTCTGTTGCCAACTGATTCTCAAGGTGAGAAAGACTACAGTATTTGCAATGTAGCATGCATGACTTAGTGTAATATTAACCAGCATAAGTGACTTTGATCAAGTTCTCTATTCTCCCTTAAAATACCTTATTTTATTATACACAATGTAGCTGCAGGAGAATTTTTAACTTGATAGACACTTGATCTGAAAGTGTGTATAAAGTAGAGAAGGTACACTGTATACAGGGGCAAACACAGAATTTAGTGATTTTGTTATCTTACTATATCTACATTATTTTGTACATACATGTATTGCACTCAGTAAGCTTAAGGATGGTGCCTACTAAATGTCAGCATGCACGCCGTTCTGCGCATCTTGCATCCTGCGGGTCATCCCGTGAGACAGGCCATTTGCAGAACTATTTTGAAAAAGCTGTTTTAATTGTTTAATTTGACAGACAGAAAGATGAAGGATTTTTAAATACGGTCAAAAGATATGCTTGAGGAATGAACGATTTGGTAAATCTTTAAATTCCACGGCCACGAAAGACAATTTTTAGCTGAAATGGTATTAAAAGAGCTGACCATCTTAACTTTTAAGTGATGATTTATTGTGGGGAGATGGTTGAAGAATCATAGATTTAGGAGATTTATTGTATCCGACCAATTGAATGAAGGTTGTTTGGACTGCCATGAACCGCTGCTGTCTTTTCGCCCAGCGCCTTTGCTTTAGGCTCGATGCTTTCATCAGTTTCTCCAAACAGGACTCGGCAGTATAAACAATGTGTGAATACGGTCAAATAAGCTTTGTGAAAACTGGTAAACCTCTTGGAAATCCAAAGAAGAAGGATGAAGGAAGGACTGTATGGAATTTGAGCACAAAGGAAGCAGCAACAGGACGGGACTGACTCTTTTCTCCACTGCCATCTTGAAAATCTCCCAGAATGCAATAAAAGAAACCAATTTTCAGACTTACTAGGGAAGGCTTGGTAAAAAAAATGTTAATTTTTGAAAATAGAATTAGCGAGAAGATGCCTACCATCCCCATAACTTTTTTAAACATTTTTTCTTTTTGTAATCTATAATATAGAAGCTAAACAACATTTACATATATTTTTTGTCTTTATAAAATTGAAACTTGATGTCCATTTCAGCAAAAAAAAATCTGTTCATTGTCGCTAATGAGGCTTACGAAGCAAAATTTGTAAAATATGATAGTTCTTGTAAGATAAATGGTTTGATTGGCATCCTTTGTGAAGAATGCTATGTCTAAGTTTTTTGCCCTAATATTTTGCCAGATAACCCAAAATATTTATCAAATTAAAAATAGTTTCTCGGACAAAGAAAAATGCTAAGTCAGCACTTTTTTCGATTTTCATCCTTAATTATCTCTCTTAAACGTATGGGTACCCCATAATTTTTTTCTGATTTCAAAAGCTCCTTACTGGGGTTCAATCAATCCATATAGATTTTTAGAAAACAAATTGGTTTGTAATTAGTAGGCACCGTTCTTAAATCACAAGGTTCATGCCATGTAGTATGTAGCATTTACAACATGGCCTGCCAATACAACACTCACACAAATGTTGTAAAATGAAATTATTTTACATTAAAATAATTATATGGAATTGTGATGGAAAATCAAAGAAATTGAGTTCAGCTCCATAGTTTACTTAATGGTCATGCACAGTGTGCACAAAAGCAGGTCCAACATTGATTAGATGGTCTCTGTGCCCGAATAGAGAAGTTTTACCTTGACAATATCTCGCCCAACTGGGATAGGGGAAATCAATGATCAATGATCAGTTGTGAGACCTCCCCCCAACAGACACTAGCTAGCATAGAGATTTGATGATTAAGACATCCGTGTCTGTATCAGTGATACAAGAGTTTCAGTGTTACAGACGTTGATGTACTAGATAAAGAATGAGTGGACAATCTTTATGGGATTTATAAACTCAAGCTGAAAGTGAGAGTTTGTAAATCCCATAAAGATTGGACACAATTTTTTTATCACACTTATCAAACGTCTAGATGTAGAGTCCTGTTTTCAGTTATTTTGGCGATACAACTTATTTTGGATGAGAAAATCGAAGCCAAGGTTTATGTAAATCAGGACTAAATCTCAAGTAGAATTAGACACTTACGTTTGATTAATTTTCCCTTTTTTTTTTTTTTGCTTCATGAATTATTAATTAGTTTTATAAGTTTTATTAATCAGTATCTGTACATGTGTATGTTGTGGTTGGAAATTGTTTTTGGTTCATATGGAGCCATCCACAAACACACATTTTATGAATGTTCAATATTGCACGATACTGACTTACATGTACTATCGCGCGATACAGTGTTACTATCACGCGATACTGACTTTTTTTTATTTTTTTTTATTAATACACTTCACCATTACAAATAGTGGTACCTTACAAACTACAAACTAGCTACTATGACATACAAATATTAGTAAACACCGGTATAGTTACATTATTTTTTGATTTACAGAAGAACTGGAAACTGGAATTAAATTTTCTAATTTTCTTAAATGGGACCCCAGTTTACTATTTTTCAGAGCGATTTTATACTCAATTTTTTCATAGTATTTTAACTTACTAATGAATTGAGGTAGAGTAGGGACACGTCCACTTTGTCTTTCATTGTAGATCATATATTTAAAAAGGAGCAGAATAAAATTGACTATTCCATTGTCGTTACCGCTATCTTTTCCTATGATTATGTAGCGAGAATTTGATAAAGGCAGTCTTATATCATATGCCATCAGCCAGTTTTTAACTACTAAATACACATACGCGATACTGACATATTATCACACGATACTGACTTATTATTGCGCGATACAATGTTACTATCACGCGATAATGTGTTATTTTAAAATATGTACATTACTTAGCTAGACAACACAGGGCTCGAAATTAAGAAAAAAAAGGAGGCGTAATTTTACGCCCAGCTTAAAAGTTTTAGGCGTAATTCTCCAAAATTTAGGCGTAAATACCGAAAAATGTCAAAGTTTGACAGCTCCTGTAATGTAAACTATTTTCCTGTGCGAAACAAGTTGTTTTGCATGACAAAAGGCTATGTTTTGCATGACAAAACCTATAGATAGGAGCTGTGAAACTTTGACATTTTGCGGTTTAAAGTTCAGACTTCACACGGCAAACGTCGCCGCGTAATTAGTAAACTATGCGTTTCAAACTTCAAAAAAATCAGATAGTTTGAGATTTGGAACTTCCGATAATTTTTACCTTTGTAAGAGGATCCGCCTAAGTGGAAAACGTTAGGCGTAAAACGAAAAAATCTAGGCGTATTTACGCCCGTATCGGGCGCAATTTCGAGCCCTGCAACATGGCGCCGAACACGCTACGTGATAATCACTTGTTTATCTTACTTCCGACAACGAATTTGACTTTACCAGAATATTTACCGCCGATTCAAAATTATATTAAAAATAACAGGGATGCATTAGGCCCTTTCCAGCTAACAGTCACATGCTGACATAATACTTCATTAACGAATGAATTGAGCTTGTGATCCCCATGGGAAAGACGTTGCCATGGATGCTGGAGAGCAAGCTTTCTTTAAAATCGCTGTTTTTGAAAGATCGACAATCGATTGGAGGTAGAAAATAGCATTTACAAATAGGTTTAATTTGCTAATAGCAATACTGATCTTGTACGTATGCATTTAAATAAATGAAGTCAGATATGTTTTGCTCTCCAGTACAACCACGTTATGTGTTAGCTGTAAAGGGCCTATTATATGAAAATCCTCGCTTTTTTTTCATATATCACGCCATCAAAATGAGTCTTCACCAGCTTAAACGTGTTCTGAGAAGCAAGAATTTATGAAGGAGAAAGGACTACAGTAGTCCAGATGAAAATGGTAAAATCACCCAGAAAAAAGGCTTGAGCCCTGGAAAAATATTTTAGCATCAATAGGGCCCTAAAAAAAATATTGAGCAAAAAAAAACAGTACTCCCCTACCCCCCCCCCCCCCCCCCCCCCATCAATTTTCCACATAATAGGTCAGTATCGCTCAATAATAAGTCAGTATCGCGCAATAAACTATTGCACGATAGTAAGACTTTATCGTGTGATAATAAGTCTATATCACACGATTATTGTTTCATAGTGTTTGTGGATGGCCCTTACAGGGCTCCGTAGGTTCAATTTTTTTTTTAACCAGTTCAAATTTTCAAAACTGGTTAATCTTTTAAGTAATGGACCAGACAAGAACTGTAGTAGAATCCGTTGTTCTGCGGCATACGATTTTGCTTGAATACGCCTTAAGTGCTTTAGGAGGTATCTACAGTCCAAACTACATCTAGAAAATAAAGTATTTCTTATGCTATTGGCTCTTTTTTCTGTGAAAACACAGAAGCCACCATCCAGCCAATCGGATATAGAGAAAACAAAGGATTTTTCAATCGCAAATTTGAGAACTTTTCCCACACACGATATTCTTCGAAATTATACCATGGTTAGTTTGATCAAAAATAAATTTAAACCACAAAAAAAATTGAATGAAAATGCAATATTTCGATGGGTTTCTATTGAATTTAGAAGTATCAACCAATAAATTACGAGAAAGAATAATATAAAATTAACACCTTTTAACATTCCTTGCCGTAGACACTACAGTTCTTATCTGGACCATTACTTAAAGAGTGCTAAAGGATTTTCCAATTTTTTAGATTCATAAAAAAGGGGGTTTTATCTTTTGGGGGGTGGGGGATTTAAAAAGAGAGAGATTCTCCCCTCCACTACAAAATATTGATGACCCACCCCTCCCCTTACTCACTCTCCCTTCTTTAATCCACAACATATATCTGATACAATATAGATGTAAGTTTTATTAATCGGTGTTGTATCAAATATACAGACACTGATGTTTTATTAATCAGATCTGTATCAAAGTTCTTTATGTAGATTTACAGTGGTATTCATGTGACTCGAATGCTGTGTTTGGATTGGTTAGCACCCTTATCATTATTAATGAATTTTATAAGTTGATGTACAAAATGTACATTGTATTAGTTATCAGGAATCATGCAGGCTTTCCACTTCTCAGACCTCTTGTTTAGTTATTAGTGATCTAACAGTAATATGTATGTATTCTTTTGATTACAGGAAAAGTTTGTGGCAAAGACTATGTGTAAGTGTTCTGGATTGCTACAAAATGTAGCCATTTATATAAAAAATAGGTCTGCACATGCAGTCACAGGCAACCATAATAATTTATATTCACCCACCCCTCCCCTACCAATTTTTGGTTGACGACCTACCCCTCACCTCTACTTTCTCCTTCCTGATATATCTTGCTATTTCACATACATGTACCTTCACTGTCATCTATCCACTTCATTACCTAATGCCAGATCAGGCTTAACTTCAGCTACTTGATGATCCAGTCGCCTAATGCAATACACCACAGAAGTGCTTGTTGATTTGAACACCATCATAATTTTTTATTGAATAAATGACTAATTAATCGTCGCTCTCGTTATTCTAATTTGTTCCCAGTCTCTTAATTTTATTTGTGCATGTTCACTGCATGCTTACAAAATTGGACTTTGAAAAATATAACATGGACGACAACACGGACGAAAATACAGATGAAGTTTGTTTTCTTTTATGAAAACTGCAGCAACTCGAGGGAAGTACGAAAGCTAAATTCAGCAAAATACATTGTTTATAGATGATCAGGTGTACTTTACAGCTCTACATGTACTTCGAAACAACACTGTGTCAAGCGAACTGACATTATTGAGTAATCACTGAGCCAACATTAATATGCAAAGTATTTAACAAAAAAATATTATTATTCACCTCAGTGTTGGTGAATAGTGGTGGAAATTTACCGAGCCGCTTTGGCTCGGTAACTATCCACCACTATACACCTCCCCTTTGGTGTTTTCCAGGCAAAGGTTCTCTCTAGACAGACAAACATTTTACTTTAAAAAAGTCATTGCCTGAAGAATAACAGAATAAGCAAATGAATTATTACAGCTCAGGTCTGTAAAGAAAATATACATCTCATATGTTTGCACTGGTAAGAAAGATCTTGTCCTTCTTGAAACTTTGTTTTCTTTAAGTTCTAGCAAAAGTGGCTTTCAGCCGAGGTTGAAGAGCTTTAAGGTAAACATTAATTGATCCTGAATTCTTTTTTAGGGACAAGAAATATTTGGTGTTCTTTGACATCACAAAGTGTGTCCCCCAAGTGACCAAGCTAGGAGCACCATCCTGTGCTACTCCTCAGGTAATAACATTATTATACAGTCAAACCTCCCATAAGAGGACACCCTTGGAACCAAATTTAGTGTCCCCATACAAGAGGTACATGTATGTATCTGGCCCTATTAGAGGTGCCCCCTATGAGAGGTTAAGTAATGATTCATGTAAGAACTATAGGAAAAGACAACAGACTGCTGTAATGAGTATAATTATGTCCTCTTGGACAATTTTCCTTGAATGTGTCTTGTAAGTGCTGTCTGAGGTGTCCTCAGTCAAAGGTACAAGCAGAAAATAAAGGAACCTGTGTGCTGTTGGTCATTTTTACTGTGACAACTTAAAGAAAACACTCCACCCAATAGGATAGGGGGAAAGACAAGAGATATTTGAATCACAAATGTGAGAACTTTCCTCACGGTTGTTTAATTTCATTGAAATCAAACCAGAGTTAGTTTGATCAAAACTAAGTTAAAACTTCAAAAGTTATCTAATGAAAGTACATTATGAGTATTGACCAATGAATTTATAAGAAAGAAGAATAGGAAATTATAAACTGGCATCGCTCTGGCGTATTTTACAGACAACATTCTAGCGAATATGGACGAGGGACTAATAACTGGTGCAGCCTTCCTCGATCTATCGAAAGCCTTCGACACGGTCTATCATAATCTCCTTTTATCAAAGATGGCCTCCATCGGAGTCTCGGCTCACGTAGTTGATTGGTTTAACTCCTACCTTTGTAACAGATCTCAAGTAACTGTAATAGACAACCAGTACTCCTCTACTCAATATGTACCTGTTGGAGTGCCTGAGGGAAGTATTCTTGGTCCCCTGCTCTTCCTAATACACATTAACAATCTTCCAAATTGTCTGGAATCCTGTGAGATATCTATTTATGCTGACGACACAGTCATTTACTTCTCTTCGTCATCCCTGCGTATTGTTGAACAGACACTCAACAGTGATCTAGCAAATGTTGCTAATTGGTTCAATGATAACCTTTTGACACTGAACATTAGTAAATCTAATTTTATTCTAGTTGGTAGCTCACATAAGTTAAAGGCATGTAATGACGTATCACTTACTATCAATAGTTCCTCTCTTACGCGCGCTGATTCATTTAAGTACCTACATTGTAGGTGTGACTAAGACCAAACCATGACGTGGTGCGATCATATAGATAATGTTATTTCTAAGGCGAATCAGCGCAATTTGGCCTGTTGAGGCGCATAAGGCATCTTTTACCGTTGCAAATTGCTCGTTTAACTTTTTATAATGCGCTTATTTTACCCATTTTAGATTATGCAGATATAGTTTGGGGAGATAAAAATAACATTACACTTATGGACTCCCTTCAGGTTATTCAGAATAAGGCCGCCAACGTAATATTAGGTTTACCAGTCTTCTCTTCTTCGAGAGAAGCTTTAGATCAGCTAGGTTGGAAAATGCTCAAGGTACGTCATAAATTCCATCGCTGTACCACGGTACATAAATTACGTAATGGCCAAATTGACTACGATTTTAATTTTATAACAAATAGAGAAGTACATAATTATAATACCCGAAGAACAGATGACATACATCTGCACAAACCCAAGAGAAACTGGGGGAAGCAGCGGTTCACTTATCACGCCATAACAGATTGGACCAGTATACCTTTAGAGATTCGTGGTATTAGCTCTTTATCATGTTTTAAAAGTAAGCTTAAAGATTAGTTATAGTTATCGTTCTTAGCTAAATTAGATTTGCTTCATGACTTTTTACTATGTTTTTAATTAGTGTTTCCATCATCATAGTTTTTGCATTTTTATCTTTTATCTTGTTATTTGTTTTTAAATGGCTTCGGTGACATGGGCACCCTGTTAAATTATTATTATTATTATAAACACCTTTTTACATTCCTTGCCATTCAGTGCTATCGTTCTTAGTCAGAGCAATACTTAATATCAACAATTGTATTAACTTTTCACCATCTCACCAAAAGTATTGGTTTATACCTTTTCCAGTGATACTTTTTCGTTAGACTTTGTCGTTAGACTTGCTGAAATGCAAGATTTCCTAATCCGTATATTATAATGTCGCAGGGATGGCACTAGACATGTTTACTCTGGGTCCTGGGATCCATAGATCTTTTTAGTTTGGGGTCCCCAAAAAAGGGTCCCCATAGCAGGTACAATCGACCTTGCATGCAGTGAAGTGCAAAATCAAAATAGCAGCCACATGTTTCAAACATCCCAGATCTATTACCCACAGGCAGCCCAAAATGATTAGATGTTAACCTCACACCCAGGGACCTGCCTGGTTACTGCAGATGCAAAATCTTTGGTGCTCGCACTTGCATAGGATAGGAAACGTGCAATCAGCCTTAGCATTACTGATCTAGTATGCAAAAATTGAAATTATCATTGAAGGACGCCTGGGATACATTAAAATTTATAAAAAAATCTGCATTAATCTATCAGTGGCTACTGGTGAGTCAGCTTGTTGAGTGGCAGCAATCCTTGTGTTTTGAGCTTCGTTTTGATACTTTTTCAATCTACTATTGATTCCTGAGCATTTTTATGTTCATTATTATCTGAGGTGTCCCCTTATGGGAGGTTAAAATTAGCCTTATGACCCTTCACAAGAGATTTATGAAATTTAATGCAGTATTTGTTTGGAAGTTTTGAAGGGTCCAAATTTAGTGTCCACTTGCATGGAAGGTGTCCCAAAGTAGATATGGAGAGGTTCAACTGTAATTATGATAATTTGATAATGATACGTGAAGGAATGTTTCAAGGCCTCCAATTGCAATTCGGTCTGGACGGGATTTCAAAGTCTGCACAATTAGTTCCAAGGCACAGCCGAGTATTGAAACTAATTGTGAAGACTTTGAAACCCCGTCCAGTCCGAATTGGGAGGCCTTGAAATGACATCAAACACTACTTAATAATTTCATGCTTGTTTGGTGGTTGTGGGATAAACAACAAAATGATTTTAAAACTTCATGCATTTAGAGTTTCAATATTTCTGGCTTGTAGGTTGTACTTCCGTATTTACATATCGTTGCTTTGTTTGACTAAAGTAATCGAACGTCCATTGTTAAAGAATAGATGGAATGTTAACAATTGTGTACTTGTTCTCATGGGAGTAAGTGTTTACAACCTGGCATGAAATTTGATGAAAACATTATAGTTTGGCACTATAGCATTGCAGACATGCAGTGTCAGGGCAGTGTGCAAAAAAAAAACAGGTCCCACATTGGAGAGATCGTCTGTATGCATCAAGACAGGTATTATACCTTGACATTTTTACAGCTTGGGGAAGTCTGTGATCAATCGTGAGACCTCCCTTTGTTCAAGGTATTTGCCTACAGTACTTTGAAATTCTTTTCTAAGTCCGAGGACTTTGAACTATGAATATTAACTGTTCAAAGTCCTTTGACATAAAAAAATGATTTCAAAGTACTGTAGAGAGGGTTTTAAAGTATTGCACGTGGTACAAATCAAGACCTGGTTGGCTACTTACCTCCTGAATTATTAAGTAGTGTTTGATGTGATGATAATGTCAACATTGATTGAAGCTGCAGCTACATTTTTACAGCTTGGGGAAGTCTGTGATCAATCGTGAGACCTCCCTTTGTTCAAGGTATTTGCCTACAGTACTTTGAAATTCTTTTGTAAGTCCAAGGACTTTGAGCTATGAATATTCACTGTTCAAAGTCCTTTGACAATGATAAAAAAATATTTCAAAGTACTGTAGAGAGGGTTTTAAAGTACTGCACGTGGTACAAATCAAGTCCTCTGGTTGGCTACTTACCTCATGAATTATTAAGTAGTGTTTGATATGATGATAATGTCAACATTGATTGAAGCTGCAGCTACAATGTACCACTTCCATTGGTGATCATATGATTATAACTTTTAAAGTGCATATGAGCCCAAATTTTTTATCATTAAAATCGATTCTCCATCAAGTAAATAGTTGAACTTTTAATATATTTTTTTAATTTGAGTGCTGCGTATAGGAGTTATAGAGGTTTATATTTCCAATATGCTAATTATGTGAGGCCAACAAAAGATCATTTCTTTCTCCTTGTGAATGAAACTATTTCTGATTTATAAAAAAATATTTGGTAAAATCACTGATATAAGGCCCAAATATTACATGGATGTTTAGAAAAAATATCTATATTTCTGCCAGCACATTTTTGTATAATAAATGAGTCCTCACATGTCGTCACATAATTAGCATATCGGAAATAGAAACCTGATTATAACTTTTAAGGAATTCTTGGAATATCTCATTGACTGAGAGCAGTCCAATTTTCAATAAATAATTAATAAAATAATTATGGACAGGTGTACAGTTAATGATAAATACATGTACTGCTCAACAAAGTGACAGGAAAGGTATACATCTTCATTTGGTATAACTGTCTGTGTAATTTTACCATCTTCACAGGTCTGTGTCAGTAAATGCCCCACCAAGAATGAGGCAGGCGTCGGCCCAAATTACACAGATATGGTTTGTAAAGTGGGTGTCACGCCAACTAATAATGACTTGGTAAGTACAAATATTGAGCAACTACATGTACAATGTATAATCAATGATACACTTAAAGTCCCTAGTACAAAAAACAAATGCAAATGATTCAGAAATGTGATGATCACTTGCATGTTGCTAATTGCTCTCTTAGCTCAACCCTAAGCCTAAAATATAATATTTCATCTTGGGTAATTAATTGACCTATATCATTATGACGTCACGGCTTGTTTATGAGGGGGACAGAATCAATATGAACAATAGAATTTTGAACTAAATCTGCTCTGCTGAGGAAAATTTAACTTAGAATTGTCTGGTTTCCAGATATCAGCTTTATCAATGTTTATCCTACAATATTTACCGTATTCGGTGGCTGTTACCACTATTCTACGTTCTACAAAATGCATTTGATAGCGATTTCCTTTGTGTTGTTGCTGTTTTGTCCCCCTCCCACGACCGTGATCCTTAGCGTTTAAACAATAGATTGTTTTGATTTGACGTCATAACGATATAGGGCAATTAGCCTGGTACTGTACACTCCGGGATGTAGCTATGTACATGTAGTTTTTAAAATAGGCAGGCATTTAGGAAGTACAATGTACAAGTGGTATTCATGAAAGTAAGTCACGTTTAAAAAAAAGCTGATTGCCATTTCTAAGCCAGAAAAGCAGTCCAATTAGATACCTCTTTACCCCAGCTCCATCTGTTGTACAGGGATGTATTTAGAGGCCTGCACATGGTTTTTCAGTCTCGTAAGTTAGGATGAAAAATACATCTGGTGTAGCAGGCTTAATGGTAAAATATACACCCTAAAAAATAAAACCTAAAAGGTAGGCAGGGTTCCCATGGTCAGGAAAAACCTTTTTTCAGTCAGAAAAGTTGGAAAATTATAGATCAACTCACTCACTGTCAGGTAAATTGTCAATTCCTGCTTTCGTGAAATTTTACAGACGTTTGTATGGAAATTTTGACTGGGGGGCAAGTTTGTTCCCCCCATCGAAATTTCCATACAAACATCTGTAAAATGTTATGATTTTTTTCTGAGTTTGCAGGCCTGTATCTTTGCTCCTATTCAAGATATAACTCTCAAATTTGCGATTTTGACTTAGTAACTTCGATGTGCTCTTTTCAGCAGTATATAGATGTTTTTGCTGTTATACGTACATGTACGTGATTGTATATATCAAAAGTTCAAAAAAACCTATCATAATGGACTTTCAAAGGATCAGTAGAAAGCTCAATTGACCGACCGTTTGCCTTTGAACTGAAATGAGGCTGATTGCCTGAGTACTGGATTCTTGGTTTGTTGTTATAAACAAGCAATATGCTAATTTGCCAAGCATTAGGAATGAACACAAACATTATGGCATCGATGAGAATAACATGAGCATGATTTACCAAAGATGAAAGCCTTTCATAATTAATTGTACATGTCTACTAAGTTTTAGATGCTTTCAATGAATTATAAAAAAACAAAAATTGAAAGAAATTGGATTAATGAGGGTGAAAACCAATCCCAGCTCAGTATTCAGATCACATGCACAGTACTGTAAATCTCAATATAATTATTAATGAGTAAATTAACTTTTGATAAAGATTTTGTACTCTGCTAATAAATACCGTAAACACCCGTAGATAAGCCACACCTTTTCACGCAAATTTTCGTTCAGAATCAGGGGTGCGGCTTATCTACGGGAACACCTAGAAAGGAGACCCAACATTAACATATAATTATTTACATATCATGAAGCTTTTATTATGCGACGGTGCATATACATTGTACATGTATTACAATCCGGTTCAAATCGCATCCGATCGTGTAATATAGAAATTTAAGCATAATCATTGAAAAAACAAACACTCAGTATGAAAGAATTTTAAAGCAAAAACTCTTCTAAGACCCACCTTAGACCTAATATATTAGAATTTCGTGAATATTTAAACGTGATTAAGCTTATTTACCTTCCAAAACATGCTGATTTGCAGCGCTTGTCAAAGCAGGCATCTAAACAACCAGGCTTTCTTCACAATTTTACACGTGGGAGATTGGCACTGGTTAATGAAAATCCAAGATGGTGGACCTCAGACCTACTCGTGCAAGTATAGTTTCGCCAGAAAACCTTTCTTGCTCTAGCGATTAAAGGAAAGCGGTTCCTTGGAATTGTTGTTAGTTAATAAGATAATAAAAGCGGAAGAATTCTGGAGTGATTTAAAGACTGCAGGTTAAAATATATACAAGAAATGACAAGTCAAGTTGAACCATTCGATTGAATTAAAGTTGTGATTATGTATTTATGACAATCTGATGAAGTTTTGCTTCAAGTATGAGCGTTTATGAACTCCAACAAAACATTATTCTTTTTTGGAAGAAGTTTGGCATCAAGTACAAGCGTTTATGAACTCGGACAAAAGATTTTCTAATTATTTTTTATTTTATTTTTCAAAAAAAGTTTTTCCCTAAATTCAAGCTTCAAAACTTGGGGTGCAGCTTATTTATTAATACACGGGTGTTTACGGTATGCATAACTTTTGATAAAGATCTGTAACTCCTATAGGACATACATGTACATGGTCATTTCAAGTTCCATAATTAGAAAATCACATAACAATAATGTGCATTCCAATTATTGTTTAATTTCACAAGCTCGCCGAAGCGGCTTGCCATTGTAAATGACCATAAAGATCAGATGCAAATATTTTATCTACCACTTGAAGGCGGTCAACCCATTATCAATGTTTGCTTATATATTTACCATGCAGTTGTCTCGACTGAGGAGATACATGACTATGCTTATCATAATGATGGTCCTATTAAGCTGAAAGAGATGATGAAAAGCAATATAGTTTTAATTAGTGACTGTACATGTACATTGTTGACAGTGATTCAGGTGGTGCTGATCGAATGCTTCACATTCATTGTTTGCATTATCTAAAAGCACTAGATACATGTAGTTACTGAACATTCGGCTATAGATATGTATAATAATAATATATCTATGTCAAAGTCAGCACCAGGTAGTTACATGTACTTAACTTTTGGCTATACATATACATATACATTACATGTATAGAATAGTACATGTATATCAATCAGCACCAGATAGTTACTGAACATTCAGCTATACATATACATATATACATTACATGTATAGAATAGTACATGTATATCAATCAGCACCAGATAGTTACTGAACATTCAGCTATACATAATTATATACATATACATTACATGTATAGAATAGTACATGTATATCAATCAGCACCAGATATAGTTACTGAACATTCAGCTATATAATTATGTACATTACATGTATAGAATAGTACATGTATGTATATCAATCAGCACCAGATAGTTACTGAACATTCAGCTATATATTTATGTACATTACATGATTGTATAGAATAGTACATGTATATCAATCAGCACCAGATAGTTACTGAACATTCAGCTATATAATTATGTACATTACATGTATAGAATAGTACATGTATATCAATCAGCACCAGATAGTTACTGAACATTCAGCTATATAATTATGTACATTACATGTGTAGAATAGTACATTTATAGCAATCAGTCAGCAGAAGAGTAGACCAGTGGTAAGAAGTATAAACTTAAATTACAGAGAAATTTAGCTTTATACATGTATACTATCATAGCCATTTAATTTAGTGTTGTTATTCATTACATACAGTCCTGTATTATTGAATTTTGACCAACTTCAGGCCAGGACGAATAAAGGTTATTAGTCTGATAGTATTTCACCATTGAACTCCTACACTCAGTCAAACAGTATGCCATTGTGGTTCTGAATGCCACCCAACATGGTGGCATAGCAACCGTTGTCATGTGATGGTGCAAAATCTCTATGCTCTTACATGTATTGGCTGTCTCGTACATTTAGACTAGCCTGCGTCGCATCCGAACTGAACCCCGGTTAAGTCCGTCTGTGAACCAGCGACGGAAAGCTTGTTCTAGACCCCCAGCAGCGTACCGTGATTTGAGTACGCGTTCTGATTGGCTTTTAAAAATGCTTATCTCACACGCCTTCTGACTGGCTATTTTGAAATGACTAGGATCGTCACGCCATGCGATAGCTCCAACAGCTGGTTACATCAGCACAACATTCCATTCCCCATTTGTCTATACCAATTACAGCGTAAATGTACAAATTAAATAAGCAACGACTCGCTTTTGTCGGCATTTTACACAAGCTCACTAGTTCAGCCTAAAAATAAATGAGTTCTTCCAAAATGTTTGTTATTTCTTGATAAAAGCTAAGAACAGAATATATACGAAGCTATTTGAACCAATTCTACATCCATATTTTTAAGTTTAGCCTCTATATTTCCACTAACGATTTCCTGCCAGACGAGTGTTCTGGTGCGAGTGGTTCTTGGATTCTGGGGAAAACAGGTGACAGGCTGGTGATAGTTGAATGGCAAGTCAGAAGACGTGTAAGAAATGAGCATTTTTAAAAGCCAATCAGAACGTGTACTCATCAGGGTACGCTGCTGGGGTCTAGAACACGGTTTGTCGCTGCTTCGCAGACAGACTATACCAGAGAAAAGTCCGGATGTGACTCAGGCTAATTTAGACAAGCAAGGTTTGGATGTGGTTAAAAAAATTATACAATGTCTAAAAAGAATATAAATTTATTATTTATGACAACTTAATCTACAGTTTTTCTAATCTCTAGAATTACAAGATGGATCTAATTAAGCATGGAAAGTGTGCACCATTCTACCTAGCCAGCTCTCCAGGTGAGAAGATTGTTTTGGTTTGAGATCCTTAGAGACATCTGTTAATTAATCAAATAAGAGTGACATATAGTTAATGATGTGTAGCATAACTTGTCACTTGAAATTTGATTGGCTATGCAGTTGATTACATTGAGTATCAACGTATAGTTATGTTTTTTCTTGAAAACTACAAGTTTGCACAAATGAAAATCACCTTGTCAAGCAGGTGCAACAAAAGTTGTGTTCAAAATAGCCTGGGACTAGTGAATTTCCATGTCGGTCTTGTAGATCAGTTTTACAATGTGCCTGATGGACAAAGAGCCAAGTAGGCTTCTTAGTGAAATGAAGTACATTTATTTTGTACATACATGTACAAAAATCACCTTGTTAAGCAGGTGCAACAAACGTTGTGTTCAAAATAGCCTGGGACTAGTGAATTTTCATGTCGGTCTTGTAGATCAGTTTTACAATGTACCTGATGGACAAAGAGCCAAATAGGCTTAATTCTTAGTGAAATGAAGTACATTTATTTTATTCGGGCAAGCTTCAATTTTCTTTCTCTTCTAACCCTGGTCAAGTACTTCACATGTTTTATTGAAGTTAAAGTGCCAATGAAGTGAAAAAAACAACCCCATTTTTTTATTTCATTGTAATAAATTTAAGACTTTCCTTAGTCATTTTGTACAATTAAAAATCAATTTGGAGAGCACAAACATAATTTTTTCGTGCTGAAGTCAGGCATAATTGCACAAATCATGCAACAATTTATACTCTGTTAAATATATGCTAATCACATGCATGATGTCAAAGGATTTGCACATTTATATTTATAAGAAAAATATGGCCGACTTCAAGGCTCCTGAGTAAGACATAGTTATTTTGTAGTATTTATGGGACGGATAGATGTGCAAACCCCTTGACGTCATGCATGTGATTAGCATATCTTTAATGCTGTATATATAATTTATTGTCGCATGATTTTGGCAATTATGCCTGACTTTAATGTGAAAATAATTGTGTTCACAATCTCCAAATTGATTTTGAATTACAAATGTATACAAAATGCCAAGGGAAGACTAAAATTTAACAGAATAAAACAAAAATGGAGTTTACATGTATTTTTAACTCGTGGATACATGCAAGTGCAGGAACGAGTTATCGGGATGGTTGGGGAAATATTGTCGCTTACTCACTGAGATGGAATGCTTGGAATACTGATAATAGTAATCAATATTTAATTAATAATTGAAGTTCTATGTGGAACATTAATTGCTGTTGGAATAAATTCTCGTTTTCAGGTCATCATTGCGTGTTGTGTTATTGTTATTAGCAGTATTGTGTATTGCTTTGTATTTATATATTTCCAGTGCATCTTTTCAAACCATGTGGGAGATGTTCTTGTTTCCTTTAGACCTGAAAAATCCCAGTTTCATGATCATGCACAGTTGCACAAATCCTTTATTTATTTGGCAGGCTGGTAGATGTGAAATAGTGGGTGGTCTGCCAGTTGAAACAAAAGACTTTAACATTGCACATGATGTAAACACTGATGTAGAAGGCTGGTTATTAGTCACCACATGGTGTAATCATGTTCAGAGAATTTAATGGATACAATCAGAGACATAATTGTTGGGACACTCGAAAAAAAAAAAAGTTATAATAATTATATGAGAAGAAAAAGTACTGGACACAAAGATAAAACAGCTGAAGCTCCCATAACCCCCTCCCACATTTCAATGTACAGTGCTGTTCGAAAGTAACGCAACCGAATATCGCCGAATTTCATAACTTTGAAATGACATTACGATACTTGTGAAAATACGTCGAAAATTCGAAAGTTTCATTGTTTAAGTGCTGCGAGTTTTACCGAAAACACTTCGAAATTTCGATAAGGAATTTCGAATAGAAATTTCGTAACGTCGAATTTTCGAATAGAAATTTCGTAACTTCGAATTTTCGAATAGAAATTTCGTTTGGATGTTTTATTAACTCCTCACAAAGTGATTAAGTAAAAAAGCTGAAATCAAAACTCCAAAAGATTCGATACGGTTCGTGCGATCTGATCTCACGCTAAATAGCAGACAACATATTAAAACTGTGAATATCGAGAACTATGGACTCAAACCATTTTTCGCATCATGTGGAAACTGTTCAGATACGTAAATGAAGTGAAAAATTTCAAACCGTTTGATTCCATAAGCATCTCTATTTCTAAAAGAAAATTTTATCTGTAGATATTTTTTGTGCGATCTCAACACAAAACAAACACTGCGGAGTCATTGATTATTCAAATCAGTTCTCGGAAAATGTCACACTTCTGTGTCGCGGAATTCAAGACTCGGACCTCCTCACCTTTGAAAACTGAACCACATTAAATAAAAAGAACTCCAGAATATTCTATTTAGTAGACATTTATCATTTGCCAGTAAAGTTGAGAAGCTTTGTGGTGATTTAAACTACGATGCAATAAAATCACACTTCCCGCGAAGTTCGCAGCATTCTTGTTGTGTCAAAAACCAGACTATTAGTCTTCACAGCTGAAAGCACATGTCAACAGAGAATCTTTGTATCTCCAAAAAGCTAAAAGGTGGCTTCTTCAATTGAAAACATACGCAATTACTTCAACAAAAATTCTGAAGGACTGACGGATCTTAGTTTTAAACTACAGAAGCTAAAGTTTATGAGAAATGGAAAACAACAAACCAGCGCTGGGACGATGTTTCGTAATGCAATCCTGTCTTGCACAAATGTCGAAAATACATGTAGTCGAAATTTCGGCGTATCACCCATATTACTGAAATTTCGGTGTGTAAATATTACCGAAATTTCGGTCGGTCCTGTTCGAAATTTCAATATGCTCAACGAAAATTCATTGAAATTTCAACGCATTCACATGCGAAATTTCGACGAATTTTCAAATCGTAAACAAAGAACAACATTTGGCGAATTTTGGCGAAATTCGGTTGCGTTACTTTCGAACAGCACTGTAGTTGGTAGTGAGTTAATTTCAGATTGAACGTGCACCTAAAACCTCATTGTAGGGGGTGAGAGGCCAGGGGTTTATTTAAAGAATGGTCATTATTTTTTTGTCTGCCATTGTAACTCTTTTACTACCCCAAACCGAAAAATGTGGAATGTGGAGTGGAATTTGAAATGGACTTCTGGATTTCGGAGTGATAAATTTTCCAAAAAGTCAGTCCAACATCCATTGCTCCATTCCAAATTCCAGTCACATAATGGTATTAGATAGTTATTAGGGAGTTTAAGAAGCCAGGATGGCGACAGCAGTAATGATGGGAGGTAGAAAAAAAGTGTTTTCTCCCAAAATTAGGTTTTTACTATTTCCTTTACTGTATTTACCTTGAGTTATACGTCCCACCTCCTGCCTCAGACTGGGGTACAGTCACAACGTTGACTGGCCCTCGACTTTCAAATGTTGTACTGAGCATTTTAGAAGATCTTTTTTCAAGCGATGGCATCTCAGGCTCATGCCATAAGTAGCCAGGACAATCACTTGCCATTGTATTGTATTTAATTAATATGATTATGGTTGTATAATAATACACAATTTGCGGTTTCTAATGTAAATATGTAGTTTAATATAGATTCTATACATAATAATTTAATTAGCTTAACTTATAAACACACTGTAATTCACATATTTTTGTGCAAGGATATGTCAATAAAACCATTATTACTTTAATTATTTTTCACATCCAAATTTTTGAAAGATATAATAAGCATAGAGTTTCTTTCATGCCGAATGAAAGACAAGCACTATTAAGTATGACACAGGAAGCCCACATCATTCCTAGGCAAGAACGCCAGATTTTTGTCTGTCTGTCGGATGCAGACTCGTCGTGCACTATTTTGCAAAACATCATGACTGCATTGAGAGCACAGTTAAAATACACTTTCCATCGATGAGTTTGCCATTGGTGTTCTATGTTTTCACTTCATTGACACTTAGGCAATAGTCAATTAGCTGCAAACAGTCCCCTTATTTTCTTTAGCCTGCCCTAGTGAAAATAGGTCCAGAATTACAATAGAATTCCACCGGAATACCAGGTCTGGGTTGGATTCTGGCTGGAATCCACCGGAATTCCAGGTAGTTGAAATGTGGAGTTCCAGAGTCCAGATAACTCCCGGGTGGAATTCTGCTGGACTAATTTGGAATTCCAGGGGAATGCCAGCAATAATACCAGTGGAATTACTACCAGAATCCACCTGGAATTCCAGACTCATCTGGGATGGGATTCCGTTGGAATTCATTTGGATGTGTTCACTAGAAATTTGAAAAACAACCATATTTTGGCAAAGTAAAGAATGGGTGCAAGTTGTTATGATCTTCCATTGCTGGAGCACAGTCCTGAAATTCACGAATGTGCTTGCTTCTACAGTTTATTTCTATTCTGTCCTCCCGTTCCCCCCCTCCTCCCTCTTGAGCTAGTTTGAGATCTTGTACCCAATCTTTGCTTGGCCAATGCATCATGAAAACCTATATTTAATTTAATGAAAACATTTTTTATTTATTTTGTATTATAAGGAATTATTCTTTCACAATTTCATCATAATAATTATTATTGAGATTTCTGATGGCCTCTTCAGTGTAGGTTACTATTAATAATAATTACAACTTTCATATACAGTGTACATGTAGATTAACCCAAATTTAGTTAACAAAATTTACTGCATCAATATCAACAATATGTGGCTTATAGGGCTGTTAATTGATTACAAACAGTTAAACGCCCCTCCTTCAATGCTTGATTGAAAGTATTTTCAATATTTTACTTGAAAACTATATATATTTACAGTTTATTAATCATTTTTGAATATTTGCTTTGATTTTTACCATCCCACATGTGCGCGAGGTTTGTCAGTTCATATGAGAAGGGCTGATAATGATGGTGTCTGGCCCAGACATCTAATGTAAAGGTCCCTTTAAAGTCATTTAGACTGTTAGGCTCTTAAACTGCAACTGAGAGATTTGGGTGTAAGATAGAATACAAAAGACCAAATTGTATCTGATATACAATGACAAGCTGTTAGGTGATGATCGAGCCACTGTTAATATCTGATACAATTCGGATACGAATATTGTACTGTTAACTTACATGTATGATATGAACTACATGTATATAAAATTATATACAATTCTGAAATTTTAATGAAAATCGTAAAATAAGAGTTGCTGCTATTATGTCATGCACATACAGCATATACAAACACAGGTTCCATAATGGTGAAATGGTCTGTACATGTATGTATTAAGACAATGAGTTCAACTTTCAGTTGTCATGTTATCCCAGCTGGGGTATCTTCAAATATTCAACTCTGTCAAGTTCAGTACACAAGAAGATAAATTTTGTACCAGTCCAAGTATCCATGTATTCTGTTAATTTTATAACCAATACTACTAAGAACAAATTTAGCTTAATCATTGTTATGATTTGTTAAGGTGAGAGGGTTGACAGGCAAATTATCCACACACGTAAAATGATTGTATTTGTATGTGTTCAGATACAATATTTCTAGTTTATATAATAATAGGTTGTATTAAAGGTCAATCATATGTTGATTGTTATGCTTTGTGAGGGAACATGTAACTATTATTACAATATTGTACACACCTGAGAATACTATAATAAGAAACAAATTATTATCACTATCACTATTGTTTTTACACATTCAAGCTCAGACTGAATGTCATATACTGTAATACGAAATTTGCTTGAGTTGTGCAAAGCAAAATGGTCAATTTTACAGAAGGGTCTTAATAATTTGTTGAAGCTTATTTAGGCTGTTGAGTATCTAATTAGTCCAATTATTTTACTAACTTAAAGTTTACACAATTCTTCCAGTGCTGTATCGATGCATTCCAACAATGGTGGACCTTTCTGGAGTATTAGATTCAAGCACTAACAAGAATAAGACTAAAACGGAAGTAAAGAATGGCATCAAGTAAGTTACCTACCTTCATCTTCCCCAACAACTGGTTCATATCTAAACTAAAAGTATATATATTTGGTATGTAACAGGAATATAACTGGTATCGAAAGTTTACCCCCGGTAGATAACAGGTATGTCAAATAATTGAAGGGACGTGTGCCACAAGGGCGTTAAGTGACTCCTGATCGCATCCTAAATTCTCCTACAAGTTCTTTGTTTTCTAAGGGAGAATTTAGAATGTGATCAGGAGTCACATAACATATATTATGCCTTTCTTTACATACCATCTACAGTGTATAGCAACCTAGACCAAGTGGTAAGTAATATGTACTACCTTTTACATACATGTACCTATATACCACTGCATACCTACATGCAATACATACATTTACCTATTAAATTCAAATACGGTTTATCTTTCAAATTATACATGCCAGTTTACATACCAATATTTAGACATTAAATCAATTTTATGACACAACTGTATACCTTTGACATACAGTCCCTGTCAAAAGTTTTTCAACTGTATACGGTACCGTATGTGCTTCGGTAAAACGAAGATTCGGTAACCACATGTGGTAGATTTCGTTCGGTAAACTCCATTCGTTTTAAGACCGAATTCGTTTTACTGAAAGTGGTAGGGTCACCGATTTCGTTTTACTGAAAGTGGTTCGGTCATCGATTGTGTTTTAACGAAAGTGGTTCGGTCACCGATTGTGTTTTAACGAAAGTGGTTCGGTCACCGATTGTGTTTTAACGAAAGTGGTTCGGTCACCGATTGTGTTTTAACGAAAGTGGTTCAGTCACCGATTTCGTTTTACCGAAAGTGGTTCAGTCACCGATTTCGCTTCACCAAACATTGCAGGTCAAGACAGTCTACAAGTTGTTACTTGTACATGTAGTTCATTGCTTGCGACTAAAGTGATTTTTACAACGTTAAAACTGAAAATGCTGAAGTTTAGATTTCAAAAATGATATCTCGTTTTGTCTTCTTTGAAACGATATATCAAATTGTCGGCGAAGCGTCAGGTCGGTGTCCTGGTGCGATCATCGAAAAACTTATTTGTTTTGATCGTGACTTGTACCGAGAAAGCCGCGAAGTGGCTAAGAGCATTTCTCTCCTTCCTATTTCTTCTGATAACCTCACTGATAAACTGTACTGAAAAAAAAGGAACTGCTGTGAATATATAACCTTAAACTTACGCCACGAACTAACGACCGCCGTTCGTTCATAATCTAGCGGCAAACTTTTAAAGCGGGCCCCGCCAGTAAGCAATAATCAACAAACGAACTTTAGCTTCCGTAGATTAACATTTACGAGAGATTCCTGCGTTGTTCAAGGTTCCGACCAAAAGCATTGCAAATGTTTGCGGATTCTGGAAAGGCATGTTTTCGAAATTAAAATATCAAGATTGTGCAATTGCAATCAGTCACGCGTGAACCTGTCAGTCTGAGTTTTGACAGGTCCTATGTTTGATCGATCGAGGACCTGAGACTTGTTTGTTTCGCATCTGACATCAGACCAATCGCTGCAGTCCGGTCTCACAGCAATTATAAACCGCAATGCCAATCACAAATTGACGAAGTGATGAAGTAAAAAAGCTCAAATTGAAACTCCAGAAGATTCGGTGCGATCTCACGGCAAAATAACCAATAACGAATTAAAATATCCAAAATGTATTCACCTGGGTGTTTTTATTTGACAGAATGGCCTCAAACCAGTTTTCGCATTAGGTGAAAACTGTTCAGACCGTAAATAAAATACAAAACTTTGAAAGCATTTGATTCAGTAGGAAGATATCAAGATAATTTTTGGTGTGATCTCAAAGCAAAACAAACACTGCTGTCAGGGCTCATTGATTATTCAAAAATGTCACACTTCTGTTCGAGCAATTTGAGCAAAATGACGGATCCCACGTTAAATAAAAAGAATTACAGAATATTCTATTTGGTAGACGTTTATCACTTGCCAGTATTAAAAGTTGAGAAACTTTCCCGCATTATTTAACTCTGCATTCTGCAATAAGATCACATGTTCCGCGAAGTTCGCGACATTCTTGTTGTGTCAAAAACCAGACAATTAGTTTCCACGGCTGAAAGCACATGTAAGCACCGAAAAGCTCTTGAATCTGTTGAATTGAAAACATACAACGTACGCAACGACTTTTAAAGAATCGTGAAGGGATTGAGGGATAGATTAAAGTATGAAAGTACAGAAGTCTGTAAAGTTTATCAGATGAATAAAAACGCCGAACTTTGCTACAACTAAACTAGAATTGATCACGTACGTAGCGCCATATTTACATAACATGATGACTATCCGAATTCATTTTACCGAAGGTGGTCGAATCACCGAATTCGTTTTACCGAAGGTGGTAGAGTCACCAAATTCGTTTTACTGAAGGTGGTAGAGTCACCGATTTCGTTTTACTGAAAGTGGTTCGGTCACCGATTGTGTTTTAACGAAAGTGGTTCGGTCACCGATTGTGTTTTAACGAAAGTGGTTCGGTCACCGATTGTGTTTTAACGAAAGTGGTTCGGTCACCGATTGTGTTTTAACGAAAGTGGTTCAGTTACCGATTTCGCTTCGCCACATTTCGCCACATTCATTTTACCGAAAGTGGTAAACACATGTGGCACATGTGCCACATGCTACCACATGTGGTTCGTACGGTGTGAAAAACTTTTGACAGGGACTGTACATGAATATACAGGTCTACACATGTACTGCTGCTAAATTTACTACACACATACAGTATACATGTATTTACCAGTTATCGTAATGGGAGACTGGTATCAATCAATATGTTTTTGAGCCAGCTAGAGAAAGGAAAGTTTGCGAATGTTATCAGTTAAAATAATTATTAACAACACATACAACCAAAAACAGAGCAGTTCATGAAGATGCGGTCATGTGTTTCGAAAGCCATGGTCAACGGTGACCCCATCATAACAAGGTGGCAAACAACTGGTAGAGTACCATATTTTATCACGTACAAGCTGCACCTTTATTTGACTTTCAGATTTTGAAAGTAACAAAAAAATTGCCACAAAGTGCGGGTGCGGCTTATATGTGAGTGTTTTCAAAAAACTTTTTTGCAATGACCATAAACAAAGCAAGCTTCTGTTTTATATCAGGCTGAAGTTAGGGGTGCAGCTTAAACGTGAGGTGCGGCTTGTATGTGATAAAATACGGTATATACAAAATGTATGGCATTGCAGTGACTTGTTCTTCTTCTCGTGCCAGTGTCATCTACATTTTTTCCTTTTTGGACGAGGACGAGTAAGCATTTAGGAGGTTTGAGAGACCAAGTACTTTCCTTTTATTGAGAGAAATGGCATCCTTCTTAACCATGCATCCCTGATAGAATCCAAGCTGCTAACCAAGTTGAACACCAAATATTTTTTGGGAATGTCAACATCTTAAACCGATCGGATTATGGAACAATTGTGCCAGTCAATTTCCAACCATCTTGATTATTCTCAACTCCAACATTTATAAGAGGGATAGACAATACCTGAAATCCACATGTTCGTTACTGGAATCTTCATGATGTACATGTTTTACTTGCAGAATATTGAAGGTAAATACTTATTGTTTGTGTATTGTGTTCTTTCATGTACGTACATGTACATGTATGTCACACTGCGTCAAAGGTCATGCGCATGTGCTTTTAATGAGCTCAGCCTGCACACGGCCGTGCCAGTTTCCCGCCAAAACTAAAAAGAAAACAAACCAAGACTAGTACTCCTGTTTCTAATTTTAGATATGCATGTGAAATATTTCGCAGTAAACAACAAAACTACTCAAGCCTAAAACTTTAACAGGTTGGACTTTTCTTAATTTGTAATTCATTGTGGGTTTACCAAGTTATAAATTAAATTATGTATTAGCTAACAAAGTTTAAGACCTCGGAAACTTGTATTTGAACTCCAGAGCCTTCGTTCTTTTGGCCAGCGGAGCATAATGTTTTGCCGCGGTGTGCATGTTAATAACGTACAAAAACTCTGAATTTCTAACAAGACCTGAAACAACCATGGGGGCTGATCAAAGCCAGGTCCCTGCTAATCCACAGATCGAATTGGAATTTAGCGTGTTGGTTTTTGCAGAGGGAGGAAAACCAAAGAACCCGGAGAAAAACCCTCGAAGCAAGGGAGAGATACCAACAAACTCAACTCACATTATGGTGTCCCGTCAGGAATCGAACCTGGGCCACAGAGGTGAGAGGCGAAGCACTTAACCACTGTGCCATCCTTGCTCCATATTGATCATGAAAGAATGCAGCAGCAGTCAGCTGGTATACAAGTCATGTATGTTTGTATTATAGAAGATCGATCAGTATAACAACTCTCATACATGTACACATTATTTTCACAATATCTTTCATTGTATCTAATATCCTTATTTAGTAGTATACCTAATAGGAGATAGTGAATGCTGCTGCTATGTCAAGGAAGCATATTATAACAAACCTACAGTAGCTCTCAGTTGGCAGGAAAAATATCATTGGGTAATTAAAATGTTGTGATGTTTGTGTTAGATGAATCTGTTTTGTAGATTTGGGACTATCTTTAACAGTGAGACCGTGTCACAGTTTTAACTGAAGCCTGTTTCAGCAGTGTCAGGTTTTCTCAAGAGTAGTTACAATATAATTATTATCATTTCATCCCAATATACATGTATCAACGATTTCCCAATAAATTCACTGAGTTCCCAATTCCCAACATTTTCTTTTCCTTCAGGAATTGTGGTAAAACAATACGAACAAACATGATCACAATTAACCATAAATTCTAAACTTGCTGTGGCAGCAAGCAATCAAGTTTTCAAATCACGCAAGAAGTAAATTGACAATAAACTCTCGCAAAGTAGCAATAGGAATGACTACAGTTTAAAATGCCTAGGAGGTCGATTCATTAGTTATTCATGGCTTTGAGAAGTACATTGCTTATATGGGATGCTGTCCATGTTGTATAAGGAGCATTCTGATTGTTCTCTTAAAGCAGAACAGTGGCAGCCAAATCAATCCAGTTGCAAGGCTTCCATAGTCATTTTAGCAGTATGAATCCTGACTCTGGTTTGCATGTGCACAGGCCAACAAAATAAACTCAATTGTATATACCATCTGGACCTCGTGATCATGCTTGGTCAGTAATCTACATTATACATTATTTTCTTGTAGATCAACATAGCAGGAGTTAACTGAAGAATGGATGATTCCAAGGAGGGCAATTAAGGAACCATTGTAGCTCTTGCAGAGTCCAGCATTATTGCAACATCCATATCAAAGAATGCAAAACCATGCATGCAATGTAAACTAAAAGTTTAAGGAGACCCTCTCAACCATGATCCTTAGCATGCTTCTGTTATTGTATACATGCATATAATGAGTATGTAGTTGATTTGTAAGAGGTATCTATCGAATATATACATTGTACCAAGTATGTATTTGATTATATATAGTACATATACATGTATGCATGTAGTTGATGTGTAAGTAAGAGATACAGAATGAGCAGCCATGTTTTATCGGAGTTACATCCAATATGCATGACCACTCATTCTTTATATGGCCTATCAAACATCTAGATGTATAGTCATGTTTTTATTATTATTTTTCATAATTGGCAGTGTGATCGACCTATTTGGCTGAGAAAATTGAAGCAAAAGTTTATGTAGATCAAGACAATCTGTCATTTATATACTACTCATTAAGCTCATTAAATGTCCTTTGTGTTGCCTTCATGAATTATTAATGAGTTTGATATGAGGTATTTATTTGGTATATGTACCAAGTATGTATTTGATTTGTAAGAGGTATATCTATTGGCTATGTAAATGTAGATGGTATGTATCAATTATGTATTTGATATGTAAGAGGTATATATCTATTACATGTACAAATGTAGCTACAAATGTATGTAGATGTATATACCAAGTACATGTATGTATTTTATATGTAAGAGGTATATCTATTGGCTATGCAGATATAATGCACTAATACATGTATGTATTTTATATGTAAGAGGTATATATCTATTGGCAATGTAGATGGTATATGCAGTAAGTATATATTTGATATGTAAGAGATATATATCTATTAGCTATGTAGATGGTATGTACTAAGTATATATTTGATATGTAAGAGATATATATCTATCAGCTATGTAGATGATATGTACCAAGTATATATTTGATATGTAAGAGGTAATTTTATATCTATTGGCTATGTAGATGGTATGTACATGTACTAAGTATGTTTTTGATATGTAAGAGGTATACATGTATATCTATTGGCTATGTAGATGGTATGTACCAAGTATGTTTTTGATATGTAAGAGGTATATATCTATTACATGTACATGTAGCTATGTAGATAATATATGTACCAAGACTTTATGTTTTTGACATGTAAGAGGTATATATCTATTAGCTATGTAGATGGTATGTACCAAGTATGTATTTGATATGTAAGAGGCATATCTATTGGCTATGCAGATGGTATGCACTAAGTATGTATTTTATATGTAAGAGGTATATATCTATTAGCTATGCAGATGGTATTGTGACAGTTCATGTCTGTCACTAACTACCGTATGTAAATGTTTGATACTAGCTTGTATTATGTGATGACCTTTTATTGACCCTGTAAGGTGTTAATGATTATTGTCTGTTGAATTGTAAGTGTCGTGACTAACACAGGCTCTCAGATATCAGGATCGATTAGCTGTTGAGCAAGAGAACGTGTTTTGCCCTATCAAGGAATAAACAACTTTGATCTAAATTACCATCTAGTGTATTGGAAATCGTGGGCCATTACAACTGGTGGCTAGCGGTGGGATTTGAATTATTATGGGAAGTCATTTAGATACGGACAGCGGAGTGCGATTGGTACTTTAATCGACATGAACCCCAATGAAATCGAGAGCTTGCTTGGAGACGTGGAGAATGTTGATGCCGCTATCGACTAAGCCACAAGCTATTCCCGAAATAAAGAGCATAATCACAGCAGTAGAGTCTCTAGCAAATGTGATCGACATGCAGAACAGCCGATTCAACGAACTGCTGGGAGAATCCACGGAGCAATTAAAGACCATGAATTTGGACAATCACGTAAACACACCACTCCAATCCAGTAGCGTGAAGTAAATACTGGCCTCTGAAGGGGACAAACTACCATATTTAATGCTCTGGTTAAAATTGAAGTGTTGGCAGAAGAGAACCAAGGGAGAGCTGGTCCAACAAACCAAGGGGGCGATGGCCAAACAAACCAAATGGGCAATGTATCAACATTGCAGTGGAAAACCACACATGCATCCCACTGCGTTCGACAGGTCAGCATCCTAGGAAGATTAAAAAGCCCAATTCGAATTAATAGCTGACCTGAACGAATAGGATAGCACTACAAAAGCCACCTACCTGGCTGTCAGCCTCACAGGCCAAGCTCTGGTAGTGTTAGGCAACCTTAGCAGCTCGGAGAGATGGAATTATGAATGCCTCTGCTTTGTCGACAAGATTCGGCATGGAAAACAGAACAGAGATGTTCAGAGCAGCCATCAAGACCCGCACCCAGGAGAAAAAAACGAGAGTCTACTGGAATTATCCCAGGCGATAAGGCGACTTACCCGCCAAGTGTACCCAAGTGTACTGGCATACCGGCGTGAAACTCTGATTCATGATTTTTTTATAGATGCCCTTTATAATGAAGCCGAAATGTGCTGGAAAATTTGTCAGGCCCGGCCAAAGACACTGAATAGCAGTAGAACTTGAAGCTTTCATCAGTGCCAAAAACAGTGCCTACGACCAACTAGAGCAGTGCATATCTCGACTGGGCCTGAGCCCAATAAGGCGTTTAAGGCAGAAAAGGAGCTATGGAAAGAGATCGAGGAGCAAAAAGGACTTGTTCAGTGCCTAGGGTCACAACAGCAAGGTAGACAGCAATACAGAGAAGGATGTTGGGCTTGTGGTGACAAAGACCACCTACGACGTGACTGCCCAGACAAGCCGGAACGGCAGCAGAGAAGACCACCACTACAATCACGGCAACTCCAGGGTGCAGCAAGAAGCAGGGAATCAGCCTTCGGGAAATTACAGTCTGCTGAGCTTGAGGGTCTGAACTCCGCCAGCAGATCAGCAGCCATTAAGGCCCACCAACCCAGCAGTTAAGTCAGGGAAAGTGACAGACTGTAATGATGGACTTTACATGGCCGGATGTGTACAAGGGATACTGTTCAAATTCTTAGTTGACACCAACATCACCATTATAAAGCCAGTCGGTATAGAACAGATCTCCCTCAAGGACCGACCAGAGCTGGACAGCGTGCAGACGACCATGGTACTGGCTGATGGGAGCTGCACCATTAATTTTGTGGGGCATGGCTTATTTAGACTTCACTTGTGAGGCGTAGAGACTGATCACCCTATATGGGTAGCAGACATCGAGCCAGATGCAATTATTCGCTTCGACTTTATTCGTGCCTTCAACGGTGAGCTTGTACGTAAGGATGATGGGTACGAGCTGAAGTTCGACCAGAAAAAGGTCACAATGATGGATCCAAGCCAGCTATCTTCTCTGCCATGTCGCAGAGTTGCAGTGAAGGGTACAACAGTCGTCCCACCAGGATGTGAGGTTCTTGTTTCGGGAAAATTGACTGGGTCCCGCAAGATTAAAGTGCGATGGGCGTTCTTGAGCCTACCCCACTGTTTGTTGCAGCGCATAACCTCCTACTGGCAAAGTCTGGTTAACACTGGATCAGGGGTGGTATCACTATGACTGTTAAATCCCACAGACTGACCTTGTATGGTCTATGAGGGTACCATCGTAGCTTTGTGTGAGCATGTCATGGACGTCAACCAATGTAAGCGAAGGACTGATTGAGTGGCAGTATGCCGGGCGTCTGAGGAGTCACTATCGAGTCAGGGTGCAGTTCCCGAGTACTTACTTGACGGACTTGCTGGAGCGCAGTAGTCAAAGCTATAACCAAACAACAACGTGACTAACTTAGCTCCCTATTAGTTATGGCCATATTTATATAGTGCCATATCACCACAGTTTCATGGTGCTTTACATATTACTGACATATATCCCATCAGTGAATTATTTCGGACTGCTTTACAGCGCCAATAGCTGCCACACAGTTTACAATGTTGAGTGTGTGGTTAGTGCAATGGCTAGGCTGCTGTACCGGTTGACAATCCCCTGCTCTTTTTCGAGTAGTACAACCGGTTCTTTCACATCCCCTTCAAATACTTGGGATGGGTAAGAAAGTTATTGAATACAGACTTGAGGAACTTTTTTGTTCATGTGTTGACCAGCAAGAAATTCTCAGAGGTCGAGCAAGAGTCCATTGTTGTACACCATAAGTTGTAGTTGCCAGATAAATTGCCACAATCTTCAGTTGTTTTTCATTCTGTGGCCGTGATCATTCTGTGGCCATGATCATTCTGTGGCCATGATCATTCTGTTACGGTCAAGCAAGAGTTTTTAATACTCTGAAATGTGTGAGCTGAGAGCAGGAACTCGGCAAGTTGCTGGTACACATGTGGATATGCAGAGACAGCCGAAGCTTTGTACTCTTGAGTCTCGAGGTTTGTGAGCACAACAACAAAATTTAATTTATTGTCAAGAAGAAGAACTCTGAAACACTTTGCTGAAGTATCAGGGGCTAACCGGGGGGATTTTGCCAAAGGAAATGATTTTAAAATGTAGTCTTAATAAGCAATTTAAACCAGTTCATATAATTATTTCATGCATCTGTACTCATTGCATTCAGTGGTAATTTTCGAATACGAAACTGGACTATTGAAGAAGCCAGCTTTAGCTTTTCAGAGATACAAAGATTCTCTGTTGACGTGTGCTTTCAGTGTTATTTTATTGCATTGTAGTTTAAATCACCACAAAGCTTCTCAACTTTACTGGCAAATGATAAACGTCTACTAAATAGAATATTCTGGAGTTCTTTTTATTTAATGTGGATCGGTTTTCAAAGGTGAGGAGGTCCGAGTCTTGAATTCCGCGACACAGAAGTGTGACATTTTCCATATGTTATGATATGAAAATAATCATGTTTGCCGCGTAGCACTAGTAAGTGTAAAGAATGTGATGTAAAGTGGTAAGCTGTAGTGCTAAGTGTGCACGCCCTACGAGGGAAAGAGAAAAAATCTCTGGCCCAAGTGGGACTCGAACCCAACGACCTCCAGGTTGCATGTCTGGCGCTCTACCAACTGAGCTATCAAGTCAGATGAGAGCAATCGTGGGTATTGGTGCGTTTTATGTAGTTATGATATGAAATCATGTTTGCCGCGTAGCACTATATAGTAAGTGTAAAGAATGTGATGTAAAGTGGTAAGCTGTAGTGCTAAGTGTGCATATATTTCAGTGGCAACATGTTTTCATTTGTGTTCCTTGTTTGCTCTAAGTAAATAAAGCTTTGAGGTGATTACTAGCTCCTTCAAGAAACTGAATGGAATGCATAACGAGTACGATATGTTAACTTGGTTTGCTGGATTTAACGAGTTCAAATAAAGCCTTAACATAATATTTTGAGTCCAAATGTAGTCACTGACTCAGCAAATACACAAAGCTGCACTGAAATATCTCTATTTCTAAAAGAACATTTTATCTGTAGATATTTTTTTTGTGCGATTTCAACGCAAAACAAACACTGCGGAGTCATTGATTATTCAAATCAGTTCGTGGAAAATGTCACACTTCTGTGTCGCGGAATTCAAGACTCGGACCTCCTCACCTTTGAAAACCGATCCACATTAAATAAAAAGAACTCCAGAATATTCTATTTAGTAGACGTTTATCATTTGCCAGTAAAGTTGAGAAGCTTTGTGGTGATTTAAACTACAATGCAATAAAATAACACTGAAAGCACACGTCAACAGAGAATCTTTGTATCTCTGAAAAGCTAAAGCTGGCTTCTTCAATAGTCTAGTTTCGTATTCGAAAATTACCACTGAATGCAATGAGTACAGATGCATGTACGCAGAGTTAGCCTCATTCTGAAGTTAAGCATTCAGAAATACCAGCGAGAAGGTACAAAACGCGAAACTACAACAATACACAGTGTTGTGAAAAGCCCACCTTCTCGCTGGTATTTCTGAATGTTTAACTTCAGAATGAGGCTAACCCTGCGTACATGCGTCTGTAGTCATTGCTTTCAGCGGTAATTTTCAAATACGAAACTGGACTATTGAAAACATACGCAATTACTTCAACAAAAATTCTGAAGGACTGACGGATCTTAGTTTTAAACTAAAGAAGCTAAAGTTTATCAGATAAATGGAAAACAACAAACCAGCACTGGGACGGTGTTTCGTAACGCAATCCTGTCTTTTGGTGACAGAATGCACAAATGTTTTGGTTAACCATAGAGTCAAGATCATCTGCTAGAACGTTTTGATAAACCGTTAGATAGCCAAGACCATCCATTAGAACGTTTTGATAAACGTTAGATAGTTACATTGTAAGACCACCGTTAGAACGCTTTGGTAAACCGTTAGAAACGTTTGCTTGCCCGTTAGAGCCGTTAGCTTGCCCGTTAGAATGCTTTGGTAAACCGTTAGAAATTTTAGCTTGCCCATTAGAGCCGTTAGCTTGTCCGTTAGAACGTTTTGGTAAACCGTTAGAAATGTTAGCTTGCCCGTTAGAACCGTTAACTAAACCTTTTGAACGCTCTGTAAAAGCGTTTGCTATCCGTTCGTTAGCCGTTAATTTTTACCCGTTTAACGGATATCCGTTAGTGTACGTTTTCCTGTGAGAGGTCACATGTAAGAACTTGGGTATATCTACAAGGTATGTAAAAACTTGGGTATATCTGCAAGGTATGTAAAAAAAAGTGCCCTGTTACGTACCATTTACATACATTTCTTGACATGTTGAAAGGTAAATTGTTTTATAATAAAAGGTATAACTAAATGGTGTAAAACACCAATAAACTAATTTAAATACATAAACTTTAAAGTACATTGTACAACTGATTTGTTAGAAGCATAAAAGAAGCTAAAAAAAAAGGGGTGAAGGACTGGTCAGAAATTAGCTGGGGAGGGGGGTGGGGTGGAGAAAGGGAGGACCATAATTTTTTGCACCCCCAAAAATGGAGGGTCATAAAAAAAAGGGCAACTGAAAATGGGGGTAAGGGGCAAAGGGGGGGGGGAGGGCCGGGTCATACTATTTCATACTTATTGTATTGGGCTAGGGCTCTATATTTTTAGACTTCTTGATTTTATTCTCCACTCTCCATCCCCCCTCCCACTATATTCTGACCAGTCCCAGATTGGGATAAAAATGCTGTGATATGTTATGATGAATGATCAGGTTAAAAATTGAAATATTTAATTAATGGTTAATAATAATTATTGACAAATTCAACATAAAAACAGAAATTACTAAATTAAGTTAAACAATGACCTAAAGTACATAATTGATAATAAAGACAAGGTAATATAGGCTGCTCCCATCATAGGAGTATTTTCAGGGATGCCCTGTATAATCTGTTACATTTTATAATTACAGTAAACATACAAAAGAAACCACTTGTATAAATTAAAAGCTAAGTATTTACACTATTAGGGCAGATTTCGTATGTGTGGGACAAACTATGGCATGTACATGTATGTAGCCTTACCATAAAAGTACTGTAACTTACTGTACCGTAACTCTGTAATTTGATTGGTCAGCAGGACAAAAACAATTATGCATGGTAACCATTTCAACATTACGGCATGTTGTAGAGTAACCATGTGTAAGTCATTGCCATAACTTTCCCACTTGTGCAAAATCTGCTATATAGTAAGTTACGCTATGGAATAAGAAATTACATTATGGATTAAATTAATGTGTTAAAGACTTGATGTTCAGCTGCTTCCTAATATTGATGGACCAACTATTCCACAAATAATAATGGCATGTTGATACTGTCCTCCCTGATCCCAGTCCTATTGCATTGTACATGTACATCATGTATACGTAATTGGGAAATTGAGTAATACAGTACCACTTCCAGACCTATATTCTGATTGGACCATTATACTGTAGCTCTATCGTTTTTGTACTGCTCGTTCTTTGGGTTAGGGTGTTTTTTGTTTTGTTGGGTTAGCCAATACTGTCACACATTTTGAGCAGTGCTGTCTGGTGTAAAATGGTTTGATTTGGTGAAATATCAGGGTGAGTTATATTGAGCCACAGTTGCATCTTGCCAAAATACCCATGGGTATGGTGAAACCAATGAGTCCTGATAATTTGCCACATCAAACCAATGATTACATCATTATTTTATCATCCCACTATTCTGCATTAGCCAAATCAGATTATGTAGTCACTACAATAGTTTCCCAGGTGCGTAGTGCAAATCTGTTGACCTTTCAGTATTTTCTCTGTTTTCAGCTTCAGTATTCATTAACAGCTCATCATCTGACATAAGTTTTTTTATCCTGTTGTTTTGTGGCTCATTTTCTGCATTTGTGAATGAAAATCTACCATTTTGAGGTATTTATTTCGTTTACACATGACTGAAACCATTTAGCAGAAATAATCACTAGCACTTTCACTCTTTCTTGAATTGTAATGCCAGTCGACAATACTGCCAAATCAATTAGCAGATTTTCAAACACTCATTTATTTCAGTTTTACTTTAATGTTTTTAACAATTATTTAAACATATCCAAGATAATAGATTAGTATATACCACACCAGTGAATATCACTTTTCGCACGCTCTTATTGGCTACTTGAACAGTGAATATGATTATATACTCACCTCCGAGCAAAGCAGCGATCATCTCGCACAAGTTTGTGTCCATTTGACAGAAAATAAAATAGCTATTTGGTGCTGGCTATTCACCTGGATTGTGGTATATACTAAAACAATTATTTACCTCGGTGTTGGTGAATAGTGGTGGATATTTACCTCGCCGAAGCAGCTTGGTAAATATCCACCAGTATTCACCTCCACTTTGGTGAATATTTGTTAAATATCAAGACAGACTGTCTTGATATCCCAGAATATCGGACAGTAGATGTAGCTTCTGATTGGCTAATGACAAAATAGTGGGATGATAGCGATTAAAATGTGAATAATGAGTAGACATAGTGTACAGTCATCAAACAGAACATATTTTACGGAAGAGTTAAATACCGAGAACAGAGGCTTTTAGCCAGATACATCCCAAGGGGCCATAGGCCCAGAGGGATGTATCTGGATAAAAGCTGAGGTTCGAAGTATTTAACTGACTTATTTCATACTTGACAAGGTTTTCGCAAACTTTTCATTGATGTACATGTAGCTCTTTTTAGGTACATTGTAGATTTTGGGCGGGTACCAAGACTGAAAAAAGGTTCTAAATCATTATAGGGACATTTAGTAAGTTTGGCTGAAGCCAAGGTGAATGAATTACTTGGAGAAAATAATAAGCTAGAAACAACAAAATATAGTTGAATTGTATTGAATTGCTCGTTAGGGATGTATGAGAAAACCTCTCATACATCCCTTGCATTTATAATGAGGTATATATAATGTATGGCAAATAAAGCCTCATGAATAACAAAGAAAACCGTGTCAAGTATGAAATAATTCCGGTTAAATACTTTTGGTATTTTTCTCTGTCAATATTGACATTCTTTTGAATGGAGTTTTTAACTGGTATACATTGTATGACTTAAACTCTGCTACATTTCTGAGGAAAACTTTTCCTCCCATCTTTTGCATTTTGAAGGTATACAGTAACCTTAAATGAATGAAGTCTGATATTTTTTGCCCTGCAATAATAACCATGTGATCCTGCTAAAGGCTCCATTCTGTGTAGATTGTATTTGCTGCAGTTGTGCTGCAGTTGTGCTGCAGTTGTGCTGCAGTTGTGCTGCAGTTGTGCTGCAGTTGTGCTGCAGTTGTGCTGCAGTTGTGCTGCAGTGCATACATGGATGCAACTGCTGGATAGAGCAGTTTTCAACAAGTGATTGCTTTGGTTTTGCGTTTGCTTAACTTTTCTCTTGGCTGTGAAAAATGTTTTCCAGTTATCAGCCAATAGAGTTCTAAACTAAAACCAAACGCAATCACTCAATCAGGTTTTGTTTTAGCAACATGCATTATTGATGACTGCATTTACTTAAATGCCTCGTGATTGGTTCAAGTAAAACCAATTATGAATTACTTCAGTTCGTGATTGGCTCATTGTGTTTTCACCTGCTCCTGTGATTGGCTACGTAATTACTTTGGTTTTAGTTTTACTACACTCTTCTTAAAACTGCTCTGATTATGTACATTTGGTTTGTATAATATGGGTAAAAGTATAAAACTATGTACAAAATGTAGGTGATATTGTTAAACATCATAGATATCATTATATACCTGTTACAGTTGAATCCCGATAACTCTAATCTTCCAGGGAAATCAGAAAAGGTTTGAGTTAGCGGGAGTTCGAGTTAGCGAGAGATGGGAACAAATGACCGGAAATTAGGGGGGGCAATAAGCAGAACTCCTGCACTGTGGTGGTAACTGGCAAGGCAGTTAACTGTGGCGATGGAGAAGGCATGCAAGTGCCGTGCATGCTGCATTTCAAGGGACAGAAGAAATCTATTGACATTTTAAAGAAACAGCTAAGCGGCAAAGCTTGATGAAAGCTGGTTGAATGGATCCTTTGTTTCCCTTTGATTCCTGCTGACACCGCTTATCACGTACAATATTCTCACAGGACTGAATTGACACGTTTTATGTAACGTAAAACCAAGAAACTGGAGAAGTTAACACAAAGAATACATGCTGCTTCAAAATAAATTCAATGTTCTGAAGTACGTTTTGTCTCGTTACGTCTTGATAAACGAAGTTCGAGTTCTCGAGGGTAAAATTATAAAGAAAATGACCTGAAGGGAAACAAAAATTGCTTCGAGTTAGCGGGAGGTTCAAGTTATCGAGGGTTCGAGTTACGGAGGGTAAAATTACATTAAACGTATGATGCAAATCCAGGGGAAATAAATTTTGGTTCGAGTTAGCGCAAGCTTCGAGTTACCGACTGTTCGAGTTATCAGGATTCAACTGTACATACTAAAATTCCTGCATGCGATGTTACAGGAGCTGTTAATTTGTTTAAATACTAATTTTTGTGTTTTTGTTGGTTATTGACAGAGACCTAAAGATTCTTTATGATGCCCAAAATATTGGAATGAAAGTGAGTACTGTGCAAAGTCTTAATTAAAATTAATGTGAAATATTGAATGTGACACATGTGATGGGTTGAATGTATATCAGAGATTCATAATTATCGTTGTCACACGTACAGCGTACTATGACCAATCATTCCATAAAAAAATATTGATAGATTTATATTGTCTACATGGCAGGAGATTGGTCTGATTGCTTTCTCTTAGTCCTTCCATTTTAGTTCAATTTCAAAAATAAATCATTGTCACTGATCACTATCCTTTCGTACAAAAAAAGTTTAGAATTTCCCCTACCAAAGTAAGATGAAATACTGGAGGACAACTCGAAAAGAATATTTTGAAACTTATTCCTTTGCTGCTCTTTTGAACTTTAATACAAATGCATCTGTCCCAGTTGCTGTTGGCTAATTATTAGGGACCTTACGCAACCAGGACGGCAACGTCTAGGATGATGGCATAAAACAATAGCCTTAATTACCAAATACAATAACTGCACATGAAAATGCACACACTCAGTCACCTACATTTCAACCGTTGTATGGAAAAACACAACGTGAAAACTCCAAAGTTTACGTTTACAAGAGAACGCAAACGTAAGAAAGTAAATCACTGTTTTTCATTCGGTGTGAGCAATACTTTGTTTTTCATATTTTTCGAAGACCTGGATATTAAACGTAATTAAAAGCAAATAAAGGAACTACATTGTAGTAAACACCAGATTTCGGGAGAAAACACTTCTACAGTACTATCCGTCGTCACTGCTGTCGCCGTCCTTTTTTGCGTAAGGTCTCTGTTGTTAAGTTTGATTTGGATGTTAAAAAAACAAAAATCTCTTACATTGTAACTCAATTGTGATTGTCCTGTTGATCTATCCCAAGCTAGGACAATAAATTATTATAATTTTTTTTATTGTCCTAGTATAAAAATATTGACAGAGCATAAAATTCTGACATAATCCCTGGTACAATATACAGTTAAAAGTATACATGTACTTTATGATCCAACTGACACATGTCGGATGACTAATGGCCAACTGTTATTGCTGACAGTTTGGTCAACTGTCCGGCAACAGTTCCTGTTGGCCAAGTGTTGGTCAAGTATTGGCTCCTGTGTCCAAACAATACTATAAAAGGATTTGCACCTTCCATTCATCACATCAGTTTGTGCCTTGCAGCAAGATTCTGTTTAGTAGTATATTTAAAATCATTTGCAGTGATTAGTAATAGTACTAGCATGGTTTGTAGTGGTATTTGGCATGTAGTGGTATATTTGGCATAAATACATGTAGCGTATCATGAGAGATTTCAAAATTCCTTGTAATTGCAAGAGCCGCGAGTGGAATAAAAAGGGATTTTGAAATCTCACAAGTGGTATTTATGCCATATATCGCGTACAAACCATGATATTAAATGTTTATAGTACGAGCTACAAAATGTTCTGGTGCAGTCCTCACTGCTTGACATTGCTCTATCAAAAATCAACACATTCATGCTCAGTCAGAAAAGGCATAACACAATCAAAAAGATCTGAAAGAATAGAAAACTTACACATTTATATGGTCCATTTCCTTCATTTTTTTAACTTACAATGTAGGTCTTCATCAAGTTAAGGAGGGGATCCCACCAAGCTGGGGATTTTCTGTTCAAAATTCGACTTGTTCGAGGACCCGAAAACTGAATTGTGCTTGAGTCTTTTACAAAGATTTTGCAACAGCGGTATCTCAACAACATGATTCTACACTGTTGTTTCCTTTGCACTTTCGGGTAAACATGTCTGCCATTTTTCTTTTCAAGAAACAACTGGTTGCATATTTCCCAAACATAGCAACAGCTACCATAATGTGGAATAGGTTTGTACATACGTGTAGGCATTACAATTACCCTAAACTACCACTGCTCTCAACCAATCAAATGACAAAAAATTCTTAGCCTAAACATTTGCAAAACTATAGAAGCATTCCCAACGCCGTGTTGGGCAAGCGTTGGTGAAGTGTCGCCCATTAGGTGCCTGCCAGTTGGCCAACACATGTCAGTTGGTTCATAAAGTACACATTTACCCAATATACATGCATTTACATGTAGATACAATTTTAACATGGTATTTGTTTCATATAAATTCTATGCTATCGCTTTATTAACCTCCAAATTAAATGTGAACTGCCTAATAAAGATTATCATTCAACTCATTCCCATCCTGTATTCTGATTGGTTGATATAATTATTTTCTAAGCATGTGCACTATACTGACCAATTCATTTTGTAAACACAGCAGCTCGATTTGCAGAGCTGTCGGAGGCTCAAATTTCCAGTTTTAAAACCTCTGGAGCTAAAGCTTTATTTTGTCAAATATGATAAAACAGTTATTGAACTTGGCTATCGCAAAATATCATGATCTGTCTGTTCTTGTCATCAGTTATGTACCTCGGCCTTGGCATTGGCAAATAACTTGCAGATCCTCACGAACAAATCATGATATTTTGCTCAGCCTCGTCCAATAATAATTGTTGTTTATTTGACCTGTTCAACAAGTCTGTTTTTATTTTAGATCTTTGAAGATGTAAAGGCAGTGTGGCACTGGATTTTGATGTAAGATATACCTGTTGTTGTTTTATACAGTTACATTTATTTTTACTACATGCATTTATCACCAATCGCCTTGACTACTAAACTACAGAGTTCAGAACACTGCAGTGAGACTAGTATTAAACATGGGGAAGTATTCCTACATACTCCAGCTCTTTATAATTTCCATTGGCTGCCAGTTACCTCACATGTTCATTTTAAAGTTTTATTGTAAACATTTAAAGCTATATACGGACTACTTTGAAGGACAGTCTTAATCAAGCAGCGATTGATCATTTATTTAATTATCTCATCATACCTAAGGTTACAATTATGCACTGCCAGTCAATGGTGCAAGCGCACCTGAATTAAATACTATCCAGTGCTTCCTGGATCGCTGTTATAAAAGAACATATACCACAGCGAGACTGGCACGATGTTTACATGCTGCTGGAAAAATGCAACAGGAAGTTATTCCGTAAAATACCTTGTAATGTAAATCATCCTCTAAGATCTTTATTACCAGTTACAATTAAAGAAAGTGTCCTTTTATTAAAGACATAATTAAGAGTAACGTTAACCACAGGCCCAGGGTTTACACAGAGCGCTTTAAGAACAGTTTCGTAGATACATGTAGGTAATTTCAGATTACGATTTAGCATTAGATTAGATAATGTCATCCATTTTGTTCATTTATGTATAATTATATAATTTGTGCTACAATGTATATTAATGAATTCCTTTACCTTTTAGGTATATGCTTTAAGAATATTTGCGTATAGTGTGTCTAAGGCAGTAAAAGACTCAGATTGAGTTAATGTATACTATTATTATATGTTGGAGAGAAGCCTGGGAAGTGACCATATTAATGAACTATAATTTATTGCAGAGGTTTTATCATTTCCATGGTGTTAGCGTTCATCTACATTGTCATAACAAGGTGAGTGTGTCGTGTAGTCAGCAAATTGCATACTGTTTAATAAACGAGCAGCAGTGTTTTATCAGGTTTAAAACTTGAGGGTGCAGCCCGAGAGTTTTAGACATGATAAAATGTGTGCTGCGAGCTTATTAAACGGCTTAAAAAAATTATAATGCCATGCAAAATATTCGAGAATCACCGCCTGCGATTACGAACATCTCAAGGGAATGACATGAAGAAATTACCATACTATGTCATTTGAAGCGGCGTTTCGCAATGCTGAAAGCATTGTGTGGCAAAGAACAAGCTTGGGCAAGAAGCTGCACTTGAAGGATTTGGTGTTGTGTTTCACATCGATAAAGTTCAAGACAGCAGACTCTAAATTTTTGACTCCTGCACAAAATATGAAGAGGATCTTTGTAAGTTTAAGGGCCCATTGACACATTCCGTTGCTATGCAACACCGTTGCTATGCTTGCAGGAGCAGATGCGATTTTGACTTCCGGTTTATGCTAGCCTGAGAGGCGATATGAGTCGGCTGTTTTCTCAGGCTAGTTTTATGCATACCACCGGCCACCCGATAGTTTTAATTTGTAAGTATTGTTCATGGTTTTAATACCTGAAAGGTTTTCATGAAGGAATGAAGTACAGTGTTCAAAAGTAGGAGCAAGCCGTAGCGGGTATCAATGTGTTGGCGGCGCCGTACGCTTGCCATCACTTTTGTGCTCGGTACAAATTATTAATTATTTGCCTTTCTCTAGGTTCAAGTACAGTTAGGCGCCTTTCGAGTCATTCATGAACGATTCCTTCAAAATTGTCGGATTGAGTTTCTTGTCAAGTATTATTTTCTTTCACACGATAAACCAAGCTTTTCATTTTCCAGCGACAAAAGCCGAGTGAAATCAGTCCGGAAATCGTCGATGTAAGGGAAAGCAAACTTGTATTGGATTCTCAGATGTACCCGAGCTCGTCCTGCTGTTGATAGATTGAAAGAACATCTTGTAAATAGTATCTAGTTGTCTAAGATATAGAAGCTGAAATGGCTGCTTCCAGTGAGAACATGGCTCTTAATAACACTAAGAAATGCATGTACATGTACGGCCATGCACTCAAGAAGTCAAGTGATTTTCGACCGGTAGGTTTTCAACTTAAATCTTCCACAAACATGCACACTTTTGTCTCCAGATAATGCTTTTTGGGTTCCTGTTAAAGTTGTGATTGAATCTCAGTGTAACTAATTAAAATGCAGGTCAGTTTTCATCCTTAAAAAAGTATTTTTGATGTCGGAAAACAAACTGTTGTGAACGCCACGAGATTCAACTTCAAGTGAAATAAAAGTTGTCGAATAAATCTCGGTCTAATTTTAGCTCGATTTCTATTTCTCGGTTTGCCGCGAAATGGGTTCCTGGCTTGTGCTCCACACAGTCCGAAGCTCATGCAGACAATCAAGATAGCTCATTGAGACTGGAGTATTCAGCCAAGCATCAAAACTGGCCATTGTTGGAAGAAATAGAAGAAAATGCACATCCTGTCTGACCAATTATTGTAGACTTTACTGCAACAACAGTTCTGCGACTATTTCACGACCACAAAACAGGCACTTTTGCGCAAGCGTTAATTTCTTCACTTCTGGTTTCTAAGAATCCTAAACATTTTGCACGCTTTCACTAAACACCAAACTTTTTCCCGTTAAAATGTTGTTGACCACGTTCTCCACAAAATCGAGCATGGATTTTGGAAACCGACAAATTTTCATTTGCCAAAAAAGCTTAAAATTGGACTGAAAAGTGTTTATGCGCCTTAATTCGTAGGTTTGGAAAATATTCATAAATTACTAGTAGATCAAAAATCCTTGGAGAGTTTAGAAATTTTCTGATTTTGATGACGTCATCATGATGTCATCAGACTACAAGACTTTACCCTAGGAGTCACCTTGACAATAATTATTGCCCACTCTTTAATTTTCCGGGTTCTACGAGGCTGCAAACTTTCCCTAGCAACGGCCGATTTAAATATATCAATGGGCCCTTAATGCACGTTTTTTGTTATTTTACAGCTTTGAGTTTGGTTTAATAATTGGAACTAAAGAGTAGCTCGGTAAACAAGTAATGGTAGTTGGATAACTACATTAAAAAAATATTATCTGTGTATCTCAGTAGTCTGCTGATATTAGTAAATATAGTGCAAAATTTTTTATCGAGGTACCTTATGTTCCGTGTACTTTTTGCTATCTTTGGGTCTTTATCAGTGAATTATTAATTAGGATGAATCTTTATATAAAATTTCATGTTCATTAGTATTCTTTATATAAAACGTTCATCCTAATTAGCAATTAAATGAGAAAGCTGAAACATCAATAGAAATTCCAAGAGTTGCAAGGTGCTTATCCATTGTCTCAATCATTAACCCTGTTTCCCCCTGGGACAGAATTCAAATCAGGTATAAAGGAGCATGCATGTGACTGATTTGCTTCATCTGATTGGACAAAATGCTCATTAATTATTCATGAGTTTTTGAAATGTAGGCTATACTGTAGCTAATACTCATACAGTCATGTACAAAATATATGTGAAATGGTTTCCACCCTGATTGAATATTAAAAGTCGTCTATACTCAGAATTCCACATTTTTACACAAAACCTGGACACTGAAGTCTAAATTAGTTCAAACCTAGACCCTGTACAGCTGCACATATATAATACATATGTACCTCGTAAACGAGAGTGCCCCCGCGCTAATACTGCATGCATGCCCACTCGTTAAACAGTTTAAACACAATTTATCTACACAGTGTGTGCTTTGTAGAACATGTTTTGAAATTCTCATCCACCTTCTTGAATGTGTTCCTGAGTGAGTTATACAGTTTAACTCCCTTGCACACTGGTTGTTAATTTAAAGGACTAATATTTTGTTGATGGAGTGAGTCCCAGGGACTCGTAACATGCAATTTGTTACAAAATCAGTAACTTATTATGTATTATAGTTAGATTATTGTTTCTTATAGCTTTAAATGTAATATTATCTATATATTGTAATATAGTTGTTAATTAAAATAATAAACCATTGTATAATGTGTATTATTTAGGGGTTAGAGACTGATGTGAGTGTTTTGTTGGCCAATAACTGCACGCGCTGACTGTGTAATGAACAAGACATTTTAAATACTGCACAAGGCCTCCTGCATGGCCGAGTGCAGTATTTAAAATGTCGAGTTATTATACAGTCGGCAAATGCAGTTATTTGCCAACAAAACACGAACTAGAAGTCGCGAACCCTTTTAATATGCAAACTGAGTATGCTGCTCTTGAAATTTGTCATGACCAATTTGAACGTAAATTTGATTCTCTTCAATTTAGCGTTCAATGATTTGTTAGAGACTTTGAAAACGGGATCAGTTATTATAGAAAACGTCTTTCCAACTTGTTCTGAAGTTAGGTAGCGGTTGATACCTGCTCTGATGCAAAGGTGAGCTGAGCGGCTGTAGTCTTTTTCTTGTTCTACTTTCAGTTCTTGATATAATTTTTCAGCCTTTCCGCGAGGATTTCTTTATCTAAGTCTTCCAGAATTTCCTCGGTATATCTCTTATGAAGCCATTCTGTAATGAGAAACTAAATTAAGCTGTTATTTTTAACTTAACACTTTAAACAAGAAAATGTTCATTTAACACTTGATATTAACTATCGACAAAGCCAAAACAAACTCGCTTTGTTTTAAATACAGTCGTTGGGTTTTACCTTTCAATACGGAAATGCTCCACTTCGTTTGTCGCTTGGAATCAAGTGGAATGGCTTCATCTATAAATTCTTCAATTTCACGGTCGTTAAGTTCTTCAAATCTGTCATTTCCTTCTGCCATTTGTTTAGTGTACTAGAAGTGTGTACTAAACTGTTTAAAATCACAACACGCCTGTTGTCCTCAGATACAATGAAATCACATGATCGATTTTAGCTAATGAGCTGAGCTGGAATTTGATCAGCGTACGACGTTTGTATAATAAAGTTAGGTATCAGTTAATTAGGCATCAATTTTCTTGGAAGTCAGCCTATGTTGCTGAAGAAATGTTCATTATTTAATAATGATTGATATATTTAACATAATTTAGGGGTAGACTATTGCTCAAGATATCAGCACTCTGGACGTTACTAATCTATGGCACTGTTATGTGTTTAGATGGATTGCTGGGCCCCTGATATGGTTTACAATCATTGCTGTTATCGGTATTATTGCATTTGGTAAGTGTCTTCATCTTAAAATAATATTATTCACCTCATAGGAATTTTGGCAGTATTTTTAACTCGTGGATACACGCATGTGCAGAACGAGTTATTGGGGTTAGGTGGATTTTCATTTCCGAATGTTGTATCCTTTTCCGAAGTTATATGTTAGCTGTGGATATAATCGTACGATGTTCGGAATATGAGAACTCCTGGTGCGGAATGCATGTTCGGGATATGAGATTCCCGTGGCTAACTCGCTTAATGTTAATGGCAGGTGGCTCAAACTTTGTTAGACATGGTATTGGGTTCCTATCAATCTCTTAGTGGTGATGACATAACGATGACGTCATCGGTCACATGATTTTAAAGTACATGCCCATACCCCTCATTTCTAATGCCAGAGCTCAAACTTGGACATGCATGGTATTGGGTCTACATAATTAATTTAGTGACGATGACGTCATCGGTCACTTAATTTTTTCTAATGCCAGCTGGCTCAAACTTTGTCAGACATGGTACTGGGTTCCCACCATTCACTTAAGGTCATGACTGTTACAAGTTCATGCAACTTGCAACGCAATGTCGACGATCGAAAATCATTGCAAGTTGTTGTGGGGTGTTAGACGTACGCAACGTTCTTTGCAACTTGCAATGTGATATATTTAAGCCCGCCGCCAGATTTTAAACGGAACTCTTAAATAAAATTAAAACTAGTAATAATCATAGATTATGAAGTGCATATGGCTACATGGCCGTGGATGGCCGTGGGAAAGTGATCTGTATTTTAACTACGATGTTTTTAGAGTTTGAACATGAAGAAGAAAACGATAAAAAGATGCGCAGAACAACGTGGTTAATACATGGACGATTGTTCAACTCACTCAACAGCTCAACATACTCTGCATCCGTCAACTTCCTATTTACATTTGCGGCGACGCAAAATAAGCTGTTTTCTTTGTCTACCTCTTCGCCTGGAAACTAAAACAAATCCATCATGGATTGCGGTGCGAATTTCACCTCCCTCCCCTATCCCCTTGGGCTAGCTATGAGAATTGTGATTGGTTGATTCTCCAAAATTGCAACACAAGTTGCAAAGAGGAATGTTAGACGGTGCAACCGATCGCGTAGCATTGTGAAAAGTAGAAGATCTTTCTACTTTCCCTGCAACTTGTGTCAAAAATTTTCATTATGAGACGAGTTGTAAAGAGGGTGTTACACGAGCAATTTCTTCTGCAACTTGTCTCGCACTGGTGTTGCGTTGCAAGTTGCAAGAAAAATTGCCCCGTGTAACAGGGCCTTTAGTAGTGATGACATCGTCACATGATTTTTAGTATATACCATTATCTTCCACATTTATAATGGCAGGTGGCTCAAACTTTGACAGGCATGGCATTAGGTCCCCAAATATAACTTAGTGGCGATGACGTAACAATGACGTAAAGATGGTTCACAAAATGGTGAACTTTTGGGAAAATAAATTCTCAAGTAGACCTACATGTTTTGGAATTCAGTACAATCAATGTTTACAGAAGAGCTTTTGGCCTCAACATCGCTATCGCTACCATTCACTGGGGAATGAAAATTCTTACAGTTAAGCAAAGGACAAATTGACGGCTGTCATTGGTCGTTGTGACTGTCCAAGCTGTAGATATGCCACTTTCTAAGGTAAACTTTCCTCAATGACTTAATTTACTGCTGTGAAGTTTCTCTGTGTCTTCTGGGCCATCTACTTTACTACAAGAACACCAATTCAAATCGCTTAACATTATAGAAATTATGTTTATGATTTTGAGAATAAGATTCCGGTTATTTTCCGAGAAGACCTATGCTTCTCCAGGCCAACATTTAATCGCAACTCGTAGCCTCATCTGGTTAAATCTAGCTAAATCTGGTTAAATCTAGCTAGGTGGCTGGTACATAAGTAAAAAAAATCAAGTACATTGTAACTCTACTGTAACTTCATATTGCATATGTAACATACATGTAACAACTAGAATGGGGCTTCATTTCATTTGTGAATTTATTTAGATTTTTCCATCTCCCTTGAAATTCAGTGATCAGCAGTTTGTCGCTAATCATATAATCCTGCATGATCTCGATTTGGCCTTTAATAACATTAATAGCGACGAGAAATAAGCATTTCCGGTTTTGGCCAGTTGAAGATAATCGCTTTTCTAATCTCTGTCTTGCTGGGTTTGCAAACAAATATTGTGGGTTTTTTTAGAATTGAAAAAAGTGACTTTATTTAAGTGTCAATGTAGCTTTGCAGCTAATTGGGGGACACTAGTTTTAGGCACAGCAGATCCACATCTCTTGCCCTAACTTGATTTACTGACGAAATGCTCACCAATATGGACAATGGCTTGTTAAACGGTGCGATGTACATCGATTTAAAAAAGGCGTTTGACACAGTCAATCACACAGTTTTACTCCATAAGTTGAAAGTTCTAGGAGTATGCGGAACGAGTTTGGTGTGGTTCCAGACTTATCTAACTAATTGTCGTCAGCAAACGGTTATCGGACAAGTTTCATCAAGTATTTGGAAAGTGTCTGTTGGGGTTCTTCAGGGTTCCATCCTTGGCCCCTTAGTTTACATTAACGATTTACATTAACGATTTGCCCAATTGCCTTAGGCATACTTCGGTAACATTATTTGCCGACGATACAGCCATATACTGTTCTTCGAATTCAGTTAAGGACTTAGAGTCTATGCTTAATGAAGACCTAAAGAACGTAGCACAGTGTCTACAATCACAAGCTAACTTTGAACACCGCAAAATCTAAGTTTATGCTTATTAGAAGTTCACAGAGGTTGAAATCCCTTGACACGATTAGTGTGCAAATCTACGACAAAGATCTTAATAGAGTAGATTCATTCAAGTACTTGGGCGTTGTCATAAATGAAACCCTTACCTGGAATGACCATGTCGATTACGTCAACAGCAAGGTTAAACAAGGATTAGGGACACACAGTGGTCAAACGTCTGCGCATGCGTTAAAAGTCTTGCAACAACAACGTTTCCATATCAAATTCAAAGCGAGCCGGTGGCCGTCACTGTTCACAAACCCGCTTTCAAACCTTGAGAACTTATTTGGTAAATTACGAAACAATTTGGTAAACTCATAGTTTGAAGTTTGTTCAATTTCCCGTCGACTGTGAAAATAAAAAGCTTAAACTTTCACGTATTTTTCTTAACTTTTGGGGGTAGAAGTTCACTGTAATACGTTTTAAGGTAATTTTGCGCGGGAAATCTGACCGTAATACGCACGCGCAGACGTTTGACCGCTGTGTGGATTAGGGATACTAACCAGGATCAAGTACTTACTTCCCGCTTCTGTTAGAGACCTTTTTAGCAACACAATGATCTTACCAATCTTAGATTATGGCGACATTGTTTGGGGGGACAAAAGCAATACTACTCTAATGAAATCCCTTCAACTTCTGCAAAACAGAGCAGCAAAGCTAATTTTAGATAACTCCAAGCACTCCTCTGCTTCAGAGGCCTTGGAAGAACTTGGCTGGGATTCCTTATCAGAAAGATGCAGAAAGCACCGTATCTTATTTGTTTTTAAATGTTTATATGGTTTTATAGACTGGGATTTTACTTTTACTTTTAAGAGAGACATGCACGACTAAAATACCAGAAGTAAGAACGACATTTATAAGCCTAAATCTTGTAGTTCGTTTGGTCAACGTCGCCTTTGTTTTCATGCCATTCAGGACTGGAATTTGCTGTCTGAGAGCACAAGAAACATTCTAAATCTAGATCAATTTAAACGATTTATCTAGTTACTTACATGTATATATAGTAGTACGTTATTGTTGTTATTATTATTATAGGTTATACCATGGCATGAGGGGTATTAGTGATTTAAATTGCCCCGAGAGCCGAGGGAAGATTTGTAAAAGTTTTTACGTCCTTATCCGAGAAGACGTGAAGGTCTAACCGTTTACTGTATTATGTAAAGGCAGCACCTTCTACTCGGTTATTTTATGACCCTGAGTGTTGGGGCTGGGGTTTGAACCCGCGACCTCCTGCTCGATATACCGGAGCTTCACCACTGAGCTAACCGGGAGGCAGTTAATGCCAGAACATATTAAGTTAAGACAGAACATATTGCCCTGACATATATGAAGACTGCAACGCTGACACTCTCTGTGTGTTACACAGGCATTCAACAAAACTAATCTCATCACACACTACACAAATATAGGCTCTGTCAACAATGACTACAATAACACATCACAAAATAGCTCACTGACATCTGAGTTGCCTTAGGGGCCCTATGTGGTGTTTGTTCGTAGGTGACGTTTTTTTTAAACGTTCTATAAATGCATCCTTGGACAGAACTCGAAATAAATAGATGACATGCCTAAGGGTATCGCTATACTGTGCTGAGGCGATACATGTGAAAAGGAGACACAATGGTTGCAGTTTTGTATTGTTAATTGTTCATTATCCACTAGCCAGAAAGACCTCCCTATATATATGTACTGTTCTTGCACATGCTGTGTGAACTTTAAAGTGCATGTACATGTAAGCCCAATATTTTATCTTTAATATCGATTCTACTTCAAGTAAAAGTTAAATAGTACAATATTTCTTGATTTTAGTGTTGTGTCTATGAATCATAAAGGTTTATATTTCGAATCTGTTAATGACGTGACATCAAACAGGGAATAATTTATTATACAAAAACTTGCTGGTAGAGATAAATGATCTTTTACAAAAATCTATGTTATGTTAGAAGCTAATATCGGTGATGTTACCAAATATTTTGTCTAAATCAGAAGTAAATTTCGTTCACAACGAATTCCCTGTTTGACATCACGTAATTAGCATATTTAAAATATAAACCTCTATAACTTAGACACAACACTCAAGTCAAGAAACTTTTACCATTCAACTATTTAGTTGATGTAGAATTTATTTTAATAATGAAATATTTGCCCCCATGCATTTTAAATACTGCGACTTTAGCACGAGGCAACCTAGTGTGGCATTGAGTTTGTGTAAATCCTACCAACAAATCCTCCATTGTGGTTGTAAAATCTCATGGAAAATTACTTATATAATTGTTTTTATCAATGGAAAAAATAGTGAACCTGTGTTAGCAATGCAGCTCATTGAAGCCACATATGTTTGCTCTAGGTACGTATTGCTGCTTCTCCAAGTACATTGAGCTGAACAAGTCTGGGACGAGCAAGGCATTCGAGTTCACCGCAGACTTGTCTAAGTATGGAGACTCTAAGGAGACCTGGCTAGCACTTGGTGAGAGACTATCCTTAACCTTTAATGTTCTTACCTTCAACAAATGATCCACATGGAGGCTAAATATTGAACCTTCATTCTTGTCTGTGTTATAGACTATGAAAAAACTTGGAACTGAGAAGTTAATGCAAAGTAGTTTCTTTGAATTTTGAAAAATTACAGGGAACAATGCTTTTTTTCTGATCTTGTGGACGTTGTTATATGAGATGAGAACTAATTAACAACGTTAATTGTTGCTAATTCATAGTTAGGTTGGTTATCTTTGATGTGCCACGGTCATCCATCCACCCGAATTACCCCGAACATCCGTATCGTATATGAAAGAATAAACCCATACATCATCATCCCTGGGATGATATAATTATAACATCCCATGCAGGAACGTTATTATTAATTATAATATAGATACGATAGTACGCGCGCTCTGATTGGCTAAGAAGCCATGTTTTGTCAGAGTATATAACATGGTTAGCCGTGTTATATAGTTTTCAACTGGCGGTTTCCTTTCATCGCGCACGTAAATCTATATTATAAAACAGATAAAGAAACCTTAAATCCATGTTTTATACTATCATAAAACACTCTGGTCATTTGAGAACACTCTAGAAATGTTGAAAGCACGCGTCTTCGGCTTGTGCTTTAACATTTCTCTCATGTTCTCAAATACCCATCGTGTTTTATGATAGTATAAAACATGGCTAAGGCTTCTTTATTTGTTAATTAGTCTGGAAATCATAGACGAGAACAAAATACATATGAAATATTTTTTTGGGTAGCACATAACTCGACTGGAACTGTAGACCTCTCAAATTGTGTCACTTCCCTTTCCTGACTGTAATGTATTGCCAAAATCCTTATGATAAATCGTTAACGATGGACCGTTCAAACATTGTTTTTGCGTTTTACCAGGGGAATTGTGATCAACAATGCCTTGGTTAAGAATGGTTGTCATTTAGCCCATTGTAGGCATTCTCTATTTTGTTTAGATAACCTTCCTAACAATAAACTAAGATGGTTAGTTACTCACTCCTCGGTGACTAAGCGATTTTGATGCCCTCTGGCTGCACCATCGGACATCACTTAAAATCACTTAGTCACCGAGGAACGAGGAACTAACCTTTACTTAATGTTCATCCAAATGGCCCAGGGATTACCCCTAATTACAGAACTAAATAAGAAGGGTTCTCAAACATGGTCTGTGGAATGGAGTTAACAGATGGAGATGCACTGAAATCTGGTCAATAACTACGTTGTAGTAATACACGTGTATATGTTGACAGGAATTCTGCTCGTCATCCTCCTGGTCATCATCCTGCTGATAGTGCTGGTGCTGTGCAGTCGCATCAAGATTGCAGTGGAGCTGATCACTGAAGCAAGCAAGTATGTCACTTGCACCACTCTCCCTCTGTCCCTCCCTCTGTCCCTCCCTCTGTCCCTCCCTCTGTCCCTCCCTCTGTCCCTCCCTCTGTCCCTCCCTCTGTCCCTCCCTCTGTCCCTCCCTCTGTCCCTCCCTCTGTCCCTCCCTCTGTCCCTCCCTCTGTCCCTCCCTCTGTCCCTCCCTCTGTCCCTCCCTCTGTCCCTCCCTCTGTCCCTCCCTCTGTCCCTCCCTCTGTCCCTCCCTCTGTCTCTCCCTCTGTCTCTCCCTCTGTCTCTCCCTCTGTCTCTCCCTCTGTCTCTCCCTCTGCATCATCAAGAAAGCTCAAACTTTCACAAATTAAGAACCATGTCATGCCCCTATTTTAATAGCATTTTCACTTCTGTCTTAACTACAAAGGTGTAACTTTATTATTGGCTTTATTGGTTAAAAAAGAGAAGCTAACGATGAACCTTTTGGGTAACATCAACCAACATGGCAGTAGTGACGTCATTTTATTGCCTGATTGACATGAAATTAGTGCTATAGATGGGTTGCACATGACGTCACGGCGGCCATGTTGGTGTACCTTTAACAATAGATTCTTCGTTAGCTTCTTTTATTAGGTACACCAACATGGCCGCCATGCCCTTTGTCATTTGAATCTCTGGGGATTGAGTGCAACCATGCCATCTATAGATTGTGAAAGAGTAGCGAGTTGCAGCCAAACCAAATTTGACAAAACCTGAATGTTTCTTCTCTTTGCTAACTATGCATTGTGTATGGTATCTGTTGCTAGGGCCTTGTCATCTATGCTGTCAACTCTGTTCTTCCCAATCATTCCATGGCTTCTCCAACTGATTTTGTTCGCATGGTTCCTGATCGTGGTGTTGTATCCTTGTATACTGTATAGTACATCTTCAGTACCTCGTGCTCTGATTGGTCGAAAACCATTTAGTATTTTCTTAAAGCCTATTTTTCGCTCTGACAAAGGGCTATCACTCAAAACATCAGCTGCTACTCGCTTCCCAAGGCTGTTGACATACCTCAATTGACTTGTAGTTGATGACACCACTGTTTATTTAGAGCAGAATTGAGTGGGAACGAATTATATGCCTAAACTGTAGCTGTACTGTAACTCTATAATTTAATTGGATGAGAAAGGAAAAAAGGTGTCAAGTACCATGAGGGCCGCCCGGGTCTCAACCCTCTGACCCCATTCCAGACCAAATTATAAGATTTTTCATACCCTTTTTCAGACCTGTATTTTCATAAAAAGAGAAATATATGAAAATATGAGGTCTCGTACTTCCCTGTCAAGTTCATAGCCTATTCCAGACTAAAAATGCGAAATTTATGACCCTATTTCAGACTAAAACATCTCTAAAACCGTACCCTATGGGGTGGCACATAAACCCGTACAGTGTATGTATTGGAGTACCCCCTGGGGATGCAGTATAATACTGTGCCGTGACTCCTTGCTTAAACCCAATGCTGTTCTGCTTACTTAATTTGTATCATATGTCACAACTAATTAGATTTTCTACCAGCTGTGATTAAATGGACTAACGAGAATCATGCTGACTTTCTCCAGTACTTTTGTTGTTCAAGATTTTGAGAGCCTAACAAAGTCCTTAACACTATGGCTAGATACCTTTCTACTAATGGCGTGCCACAATATGAAGTTGTTAATGCTGCTAAAAACGAACAATACAACCTGACCGACAAGAGCACTTGTGATGTCAAGGTTGGTGATCTCTTATTGCCCATTTTTATTGTACAGATACAGTACTTACTGTTCAACACACAACATCAATCCGAAACCAAGACCTTCCATTTTCGTCACGAACCTGGAAACTGTTTGGGGTCACTGAGAAAAAACGCACTTGCACCACCTGGGACATCAAACGGTCAAAACACAACACAGCCATAATGTAGAATAGCAAAGGAATATAATTCTGTAAGAATTCTAATGGATGTCTATTTTCTAGACTTTTGACTCGTTGTACCCTAACACCTCTGCGAGCTGCATTCTTGCTGGCTACAAGGAAAATGTGTAAGTTGCACAAATAATAATACATTATAATTTATTAATTCCACTGTTTCTTATCCAGGGGATAATAGAAAAGTTTTGGATGACATGCGAAAGTGTTCGATTTATAAGAAAAAAGGTGGAAATTTTGGAGAGTTTTGGACTCTCACATTTTCAGTATGTTAGTTTTCTGTACAATTTGAAATGTTCTCATATGAAGAGCAGCAGTAGTTAGGGTACACTGTATATCTTCACTAGATACCAAAGCTCCAAACTTTAGAACACTTTTACCCCTCATCCAAAATGTTGGAAAAAAACTATGAACTGGTCTGTTCAATACTTAATCAATTTAATACTTTAGATATTACCTAATTATTACTCAATTAACTCTTCACAGATTATTCTCAGGTAAATATATGCAATATGCACTATACCTTTATATTTGATATTAGTATATACAAAACAAGTGAAAAGTACTTTTCGCATGCTCTGATTGGCTACTCAAACTCTGAATATTCAGCACTATTCACTGCAATCCCTTTATGTAGGACGACACGAATTTTTACCAAAAATACAATAGAATACAACACAATACAATTCAATTCAACAATAGAACGCAACACAATATAATATAATAGAATACAATTTGGTAGCAATTCGTGTCGTCCTACATGAAAGGGATGGCCACTATTCACTGTTTTCAGTCTTGTGCACAAATAATTAATGCCATCCCCTAATCATTACTGAACTCTGTTACTTTTGTGATTTTCAAAAGCTTGCTATTTAGTTCTTATTTACTCAAACATCTTCAAACTCGTTAAACATACTAATTTCGATGTGGTCTCATGTGGTTGGTTTTCATTTTCAAAAATGAGTTTGAATTCGATTAAATTTACACACTTTGTCCCAGTCCTTTATCAGTTTATGAAATGGCTAATAGTATTACATTTCATGTGTCAGTTTGTTTGTATGTGTTTTGCCAGCGATCTCGTTCTCTGAATTCAAATTCTTATCTCTCTTCTAAGACTTAAAAATCTGCTTTAGACTGTAAATTACTCGGTTTTTCTCTCCCAGTTGGTGTTTTGAAGTACTTTCTCTATCAAACATCTCCAACATCACGGCAGAAAAGCTGTTCTCGCTTGAGAGAAATTACTGGAGATTTCAATCTGTTCAGTCGCATCCCATGCACATTGAAATGGCTTACCTGTAGTTCACTTTTGCTTTAACATGTACCGTGTGTACTCCATGGGTTGGTCTGGTACAGTTGTTTCGATCCACGAGTATTTCAAGCTCGTGTTCAAGTTCAGAAATATTTTTTTCGTAAACGCAAAAACATTTTAAATGTAGATGATCCTATATTTTCCTCTCTCTTAATCTTGGGGAACACCAGAAATGTCTTTCACAGAGTAGTACAACGATTACACTCGAGGAGGAAAGATGGACCTCAAATAACACAGTGGATCAAACCACAGGGAAGGTTTACCACCCCTCCTTCAGATATAACTCATGAATGGTTTCTTTAATGGACTCTGAACTTGAAAAAGTCAAGGAATAGTGTGATGTAAATGTCCCTGCTTGCAGATCCTTCTATTCCTCCATTTCTGTAATCGGACTGGCGGGGGAAAGAAGGTTCTGCCCCCAGTCACAACATTGTTTGTTGCGCATGCGTTGCATTACTAAGCCACACGAAAATACTTTTTACCACTCTTGGACGGGCTTAGCCTGCTTTGCAGACGTATTTTTTCACTCATAAATTCGAAAAAAAACGTCTGCTTACCCGAGTGCTTAATTAATTTCCAATATGCAAGCACGACGTCAGCACGTTTGTTTTATGATTCTGCCCAATCAAAGCCATTGTTAGAATTTTAGTGAATTGGCGCGCCTGTGAACACACTCCTATGATTGGTCAATGGCAAATGTATTGTTTGAATCTTTTAAATGCAACATACGTCACTTTCCATGATATGGAAGGTAAAATCTGATTGGTCCATAACACAATGAGGTGTGCATATTGTAAACTAATTAAGTGCTCGGGTAAGCAGACGTTACTTTTTCTTCGAATTTATGAGAGTGAAAAAATACGTCTGCATAGCAGGCTAGGACGGGCTGGCAATGAGATGAAAGTGATCCCACGATAATTAGTATGCAAACTAATGTGCGGTATCATAGCGGGCGCAAATTTATATCAGCAAATATTTTACACAAGCATGCGTGCTGTAAATCTTTGTAATTTCTTCGTCCATGGTCGTGTATGGCGGTTAGATCAAACAATGTTGCGAGTGGAGGCAGAGCCTGCTTTTCCCCGCCAGTCCGATTACAGCAAGGGAGGAATAGAAGGTTTTGCAAGCAGGGAGGATGTAAATAAATCTAGCCAAAACTAATTTACGATCAAAGTCTCCTATAAAAAAAGAAATGAGTATTGATTGTACAATTAAGAAATACATATGGATTGTGCCATTCTTTGGAAAGAAAGACGATCAAGTATTTAGGTGTTATGATTGATGATTCAATATCTTGGAAATACCACATTTCTTACATTTGCTTGCGAATTTCTCAAAATATAGGTATCATATCCAAAAGCCTGGGTCGATTCTGTTTCTTACTTCATCTAATTCATTCGATCTTGCAATAAGTTGAATAAATATTGAGCATTTTGTCTAAAATAACTGTTTTCTTTATTAACAACTCACATACCGTATATATTCTCTATATATCGAATTTTTTGTGGTAGAAAGGCGCCATGGAGAATAATGCATTAATGAGGTGACGTAAGAAACAGAATCGACCCAGGCTTTTTCTGACGCGGTCATGGGTCAGGAAAGGTCAAATTTTCACCATTTCAAACAAGCCTAGAACATTATTATTATGAGTATTCTTTGTAAGCCAAAAATTTCTTCACAGAAGTACTCAAAACCTTTCAAAGATTCATATGTATAAAAATTGCAAAAGGGGTTAGTTGCACTTTAATTACTAGTGGCTGTTTACTAGTTTGCACTATCGGCTGTTATGGACTGGAAACTTATGTTCACAGCTTAATATGTATGTCGATTGGTCAGAAGGATATAATGCTATGGTCCTTTCGGCATCAGAATTTTTTTAAACGGGAGTTTTCGTACAGTATTTCAAGCTATGCTGTAGCGCGAGTTCAGTAGTCACAACTGTCCGTGAAACTAATAGCGCTAATATGCTCTATGGGTCCTCATGTATAAAATAATTATTTCTGGAGCTTCATGTGTGTGTCGATTGGTCACAAGGATTTCCTCTTTCAGTTTTCCCCGTTAGTTTGGACATTAGGGATTTATTCTGTGAGATTTCGTACAGTTTAACGACCGTGTGTCGAAAGTAGAAAAGTTCGCTTGTCACGAAAGTGCATAAACTGACAAGCGGTTTCATAGCAGTTCGATGTTTGACTTTCATGTAGTCGATAATAACTAATATAGCTTAATATGTATGTCGATTGCTCACAAGGCTATCGTGTTTGATTTTTTTTTTAGTTTTTTTTGCCAGCCTCGATTCTAAGCCGTAGATATATTTCTTCGTATCGCTGTTGAAAACTGCCATATCATTTATAATGACTTGAAAAGTTACCAAAATTAAACAAATTTATTACAATCTTATTTACCCTTATATCATATGCGATATTAGGTTGGGGTAGCGCTTTTAAGTCGAATATACAAAATAATACAAACAAAACAAGTAGCAAAACTGATAATATGCCAGTCATACACAACTACAATACTACACGTAGGTATGCAGCCAAACGACACTTACATAAATCAAGTGCGAGAAACAAATAATACTGGTAAACAAATGATCTCTTTCATAGCAATGGACCTCTGGCCAAAGCTTCCTAGTCACCTCAAAGAACTAAATGTACATTATTTACTGTCAGGAAAATACTCTAAATAATTAGTTCTTGCCAATTATTATCTTTTTATTAATCTTTATTTCCTGTCTCTCTAGTCAACTAATAAGTATCAATAGAGGTAATCGGCTAACGCTGTTGCCACCCACTTCAGATCATGTGATGTAAACACACATTACTCTGGAGAATCGACTCTTTGAAAATTAGAATGAAAAAGGAATAATTCCCCAGAGTAGCATCTGTTTACATCACATGATCTGAATTGGGTGGCAACAGCGTTAGCCGATTACCTCTATTGATTTTCCACCCCTATTTCTCTGTTTATAATTAGACTTTAAAAGGCTCGAGGCTAACTAGAGAGCCCAACGGTTTATTTATTCTCTAGGCTTATACGTTTTTCCTAACTTTAATATGTCCATATATATTTTACTCTAAACTAGTCCGACCAATATTTAATTAATAGTTATTTAATTGAGCAAATAAAATATTTATTTCTTTTCAGCCATTTGCTTCGTATGCAGGTTTACCATTTATTCGGCTGGTTGTGGATCATGAATTTCATCATCGCCTTGGGTCAGTGCGTCCTTGCTGGTGCGTTCGCTTCATGGTATTTTGCATTCCACAAACCCGAGGTAAATGCAATTCAGTTAATAATGAACAGTTATCACATATCTTGCAATTTTTTTCAACAAATTGATAAAATAAGGAAATACTAAACAATATTTAGAGAATTAAATTGTTTAAATATATGTAATGCTGACATAAACTTTGCAGTTGGTAATTTTTGTGTTCAGCTTGAAAACATAGGTTGGTTAAAGTGTGAGTAGCAAGTTATTTTGCTATTGTGTGCTTGGGAAGTATGAGCGTATGAGAAGTTATGAGGATTGGTAATAGGATGGTCATACACGGGGGAATATAAGGGACTGGTGATAAATCAGCAGTGGGGGAGGGGTGGACAAGGAAATCAAAGTCTAAAAAAATATTACCCTCACCCGCCAATAAGCTTGAAATATGTTGCCCCTTTCCCTATAACCCCCGTTTTCATTGGCCTATTTTTTTTACCCTTTTACCACTCCCCTCCCCTGTTAATGTATGGCCAGTCCCTTGCGCCAAGTAGTCTCCTACGATTTGTACGATGTTATCATAACATTCTAACTTAAGGTGTATAATAAAATATACCTTTGAAAATACTTTAACATAATTATGTTCACACTAAAAGTGAATTACAACATTATGTTTACAACTGATAAAAGAAGGGACTGCCAAAAAGTTACATATCATACCTGAAAATTTAGCAAAAATTTGCATTTAATTTTGTCAAGTAAGCTATATTGTTGGTTTGCAGTCAATCCCCATATGTTCAAATAAGAAAGAATTGACGGCTATGTTGCTTGATCTAACAAGACAAGCTAACGAGGAATATTTTGTTTTTGTCAACCAAGATGGCGGCGATGACATCACGTGAACGTGGAGATCAACATTTTATAGTCCCACCATCCTCCAATATAGACATGCAGTGACCATAATATGATTGCAGTCATGGGCTACTAAATAGAACATTCCGCAGACTGTAGACAATATTACTCAATATTTCAGAATTGTTGGCTCCTTCGTGTACCAGATCTATTGTATTCTGGTGTTAGGGTCCTTTGTATTTCAGGGTATTGTTTTGCTGTAGTTCAGTGTTATGAGTTTTTGTCTACATAAAGTAACATCAACAAATATATTTATTTACACTCATTTTTACAATATAAAACATAAACAAAGATTATTGAGAAGAGAGAGTGCTAGGGTACCTGAAATAGGGTTAGGAAAACTAAACGAGCCAGATACCCTAAGACACGTGATTAAATACGTTTTATTATGATCGAAAAAGAAAAGCGGAAGAAGGCAAAACACACACAAATTGGTATTCTATAATATAATATATGTAAATATAAATAAATACATGTATAGATAATCATATAGAAGCACTATTAAAGTGCTGCCATAAGAAGGTATCCGGAAGAAAAAAAACTAATTATTATAAAGTAAAAGTAATAATAATAAAGATAATCAACGTAGTATTTTTCTAAAAGTTTGCGACTAAGAGAAGATTTAAAGCGTTTAATAGAGGTATTCATTTTGATCTTTTCAGGAAGAGAATTCCATAAATTTGGACCACAGTAGCGCAGACTACATTTTCCACAATTAGTGTGGATATTTGGAATATAATTTGAGGACTTGGAGGCCAATCTAGTGTTATAGCTATGAACTTTCTTGATACATGTAGGTAAAGTAGGAGCCAAACTGTTTCTATTTTATTTCAGGACATCCCAACCTTGCCTGTCGTATCCTCTTTGAGCCGCACCCTCAGGTGAGTAGCTGAAATTTACCTCGCGTTCTTTAGTTCAAATGCACAACTGAGACATGTTATGACCTCAGCCCTAGTTTGGCCAACCCTAGTGATATTATTTCTCATGGTCATGTATTTTTCCAGAAAACTTAGGTGAGTTTACTCAGTCCCATTATTTTGGTAAACGTTGTATTAGTTCATTCATAGCCTGGTGGCGGCTTTTCTGGGTGTTTTTTGGGGGGGCTCATTTGATTGAGCTACCTGTGAACAAATACGCGAAACAGCCACCAGAAGAGCTGCTAGCAGGTTAGTTCATTCAGCTGCTGTATGTGTCTAAGACTGAGTACCCGGGTGTGTAGTTGCCACTCATTGAATTGACCCCTGCGGTAATTTGATTCTTACACTGTTCTTAATCTTGTTTTGACTGTTTTTAGGTATCACACAGGTTCGTTGGCGTTTGGGGCAGCCATTATTGCCGTAGTGCAGCTGATCAGGGCTATACTGGAGTACATTGATCACAAGCTCAAGGGTAGGTGTTTAGTGATTTAGCTGTGCGTTTGCTGATTGGCTGAGGACTGAGTTTTGATTGTTAGAATGCTTGTTGAGTTTAGTGGGAATTGGTTTTCCACCTGCACTTTTGGGTACCCCTACAGGGGTTCGATCGAACCCCGTTTTCTCTCCCTCCGTTTTATAAAGTAAAACAAAGAAGGTGCCATGATTGAATCTCCATTTTCAGGAACTTATCGAACCCCTCTTTTTCAACCAACCCCCTCCCCCCTCAGAGTATCCTGGATCCGCGTCATCAGTGGTATAACCCGCCGAAAACAATAACAACACAGTAGGAGTACTGTGCCTTTAAACAGTAAACAGTTTTATTGAATTGATCGGCCTAGCTTTGTGTGAATGTGACGTTAAAGCGGATTTCGTATGAGTGGGAATATTACGGCAATGCCGACTTACAGCACACCGTACGGCATGCCGGGACACTCAAATGGCTTCATTATTATTTTTATCTTTCTGATCCAATCAAGTAGGCCTTTTGCAGGTAACATTCACGAATGAATTGAGCTTGTGATCTCCATGGGAAAGGCGTTGCCATGGATACTGGATGGCAAGCTATCTTTAAAAACGCTATTTTAGAAAGATAACAATCGATTGGAGGTGGAAATAGCATTTACAAACAGGTTTTGCTAATAACACTACGGATCTCGTACATGCAATTGCCTTTAAAATGATTCAATATCATAACTACAGATATACATATATAATCGCCGTGACCCCATATAACGCACCAATACCCACGATTGCTCTCATCTGACTTGATAGCTCAGTTGGTAGAGCGCCAGACATGTAACCTTGAGGTCGTTGGGTTCGAGTCCCACTTGGGTCAGAGATTTGTTCTCTTTCCCTCGTAGGGCGTGCACACTTAGCACTACAGCTTACCACTTTGCATCACATCCTTTCAATATATGAATTGGAGACTTCAGCCTCGTGTTCACGTTGCCACACTAAACCTTTTTTACATGAATGTAAGATTAAAGATTCTTCATATTGGACGCCATTTATGCGATGGGTCTATGAACTGCATGTACAAACAGTAGTCCAGTCCCACTGATATGCCACTTTTAATTTCTGTTTTCAAGAATCCGGCCAAGACAACGCTCTAGTCAAGTTCATCATGTGGTACGTCGATCCAGTATTTATTATTATTCTATTGTTTCATTGCATCATTTTAGGAAGGAGTGTTTACAGCTATTTCAAAAGACGTCAGGGACTACGCGGCCAGACCGAAAGGGATCACGAGTAGAATGTTAATTTTGCCTTCTAATATAACGGCAAATGATAAAATATATACATGTGTGCATTTAGTTACATCGGCAACAAACAACAGATGACAGCTCTTCACTTGACTATTTCACAATTTCAATCTGCTTTTCTGTACTGATACTGCCTTTCGGTCTAGTCATGTAGCTTGAGTCAAATTGACGGACAATATTATTTGAAATATCTTATGGAGATGCTCATTATGAAAACGTTCCGGCACCAAATTAACGTTTCTTTTTTTACTGAAAACTTTTCTATCGTTTAAGTACAATGAAATCACATTATGAAATGTTCTTTTTCATCTGCCCAAGTGTATAGCTAAACGCCGAGGTTTATAGTGAAATGGTTTTTATCTCCTCGTTTGTCAGTTGTTGCAAGTGCTGTTTCTGGTGCCTCGAGAAATGCCTCAGATTCCTGAACAAGAATGCCTACATCATGGTACGTCATTCAACAATATTGTCACAGTTTGTATATTATTAGAAACATGAATTTGTTGTTCATACATCATCATTTTATCATCATTTTATTCAATACATACAGTCGCAGACATTAATTATGGGGGAACTGAACTCTAAAAGCAACCCAACGACTATATAAAGATGTATTTGAAAGAAATGTTGTGCTGTTTTATTTGTTTCTGTTGTGCGTCTATGTTGCCTGAGAAGACAGCCGCAATTTTCGCTCGGTTCCGGAATCCTATCGTCTGAGCAACGAGCCAGGAAATTCCATACTGATGAATTGACATAGAAATTTAGCTCACCCTGTAGTGTCTCTGATTGGTTGAAATAAAATCACGAATTATCGATTAGCTCTTAGTTTCAATCTCAGTTACCGAAGAGGCGAACTACGAGTTTGTTTGCAAGGTGTATAACTACCGAGGCTGGTCGTTTGCTTGGCAGTGAATCACAGTCATGTACAACCATGAAATTCAAGCCTATTTAGCGTGAAAAGGGGAATTTTATAAATTATTTTGCTTGAGTAAGTCTGTATATTATATGTAATAGATTAATTAACTAATCATGGCCCAGCATATTGATTTATTAAGTATGATGTGTAATTTTGTTTAAATAAGTGACGCTTATCTGATTTAATAGAGTCAGGAATTTCTTTCCAAATTTTAATGCCATTAAAATTTATAAACCTTTTTTTGTAGTCAGTTGTAATGGACTCCAGAAAAAATATTTGTTTGTTTTTTTGTCTTGTTTCGTAATGGTGAATTTCATTTAAGGGAGTAAACATGGCAAAAATGTATCAGCATGGCAAAACTAATTTATTCCCCGTACCTGACGTCACGAATTACAAGACTTGAGCCGTCTGTACATAGCGGAGGTTGTGAGGAAGGTTTTCAGGTTTTCTTTAGACTGCTAGCAACTCCCTTCTAGTCCTCATTTTTTTAGAATGGCTAAACATTGTTCCAGATGGCTAACGATGACTAGACATGGTACACTAGACACGACTAGACATGGTACACTAGACATGGTACACTAGACATGGTACACTAGACATGGTACACTAGACATGGTACACTAGACATGGTACACTAGACATGGTACACTAGACATGGTACACTAGACATGGTACACTAGACATGGTACACTAGACATGACTAGACATGGTGCAACTTTAGTTTGCCATCTGGAACCATGTTTAACCATTCTAAAAAAAAATAGAAGGGACTTACTAACAGTGTAGATGTTCTCTTCATAGACGCGCAACACAGATAAATAAAATAGCAGAACTTATTTATTTCTTTGTATATACGTTGGGTTGATTTTAGGGTTCAGTTCCTTTAAGAATGCCAGATCTGCATTGAATATGATATATACATGTAGGTCACGAAAACGAGGACCTTGAGATTGCTTTACTTGCATGTTAAAGGGGCAATGTCATGGTACTGCACATGTATCGAGTAATCGCTCGTTTAGTGGCTGTTAATTAATACAAACAGTTAAACTTCCCTCCCTCAATGCTTGATTGAAAGGATTTTCAATATTTTCCCTGGAGACTGTTTATATAGACTGTTTGTTAGTCATTTTTGCATATTTGCTTTCATTTTAAGCATCCCACATGGCCGAGAGGTTCGTTAGTTCATATTAAAATCGGTGGAAATAGCTCTTTCCGGCCCGGAAAAACGAATGTAAAGTCTTACCATGACACAGTCCCTTTAAAGTGCCTATAAGCTCTAACCAGTTATCTTTGATTTGAAAGTCAAACTGGAAAACAAAATGACCGACATAGGAAAAATAATAATTGTAGTCTGCCAGTTTCGTTAATAAAGGAATCTGTTTTTATGTCAGCTCCACTCCATTCTCTAAGATTGTAAGTATCGAATGTCTGACACCTGAAAAACAGCTGCGTAAATGAAGAAACTCAATGTTATGACTCAATTCATTTTCAATTCATTTTCAATCATTTGCATAACGCCCTTAAATGACGTCATTTCAAGGATTTGTAATGCTTTTTATAGCAATACTCGACCATAAATATTGACGGACATCAACTAGTTAACTGTATTTTTATATAATAGTAATGTTTACTAATTTGAGAGTTTCTGCCACTTACCTTTTAATACATTTTAATATAATTGTAAATTAGCTACATTCATTAACTTTGTAGTAATTTGTAGATCACGGCTTTCATGAAAATCAATCTTACATTGATGAAACTACCATGTTTAAATAAAGGTGATTCGTTCGTTCGTTCAACTCGAAGATACTAATGTTTCTAGTTAACATGTGTATTCATCAGATTGCCATTTATGGTAAGAACTTCTGCGTATCAGCCAAGGAGGCCTTCCAACTCCTTCTCAGGAATATACTCAGGTAATGCGTATAATAATAATGAATATTTAATATGCATAGGTAAAGTACTTATCTATGTTACAATTACCCTATATCATTATGACGTCACGGCTTGTGTATGAGGTGACAAAATCGACTTGAACAATAGAATTTTGAACTAAATCTGCTCTGCTGAGGAAAATTTAACTTCTAATTGTCTGGTTTCCATATATCAGCTGTATCCATGTTTATCCCACAATATTTACCGTATTTGGTGGCTGTTACCGCTATTCTACGTTCTACAAAATGCATTTGATAGCGATTTCCTTTGTGTTGTTGCTGTTTTGTCCCCCTCCCACGACCGTGATCCTTAGCGTTTAAACAATATATTGTTTTGATTTGACGTCATAATGATATAGGTCTATTGGTATGGTGATATATTAAGAAATGTAGCAATAATAGAAGATATTGTAATTCGATGCGCTTACATGAGAGTAGGAAACTAATATGACCAAACCATATTTAAGAATTAATCTATTTATATAACTGTTCTTGAAGCGTTCTGTGTTTACTCTGGGCCTGGCGCTGGTTTTATTCCGTGAAGCATAAGTAGTAGGTTTAAATTTAGGGATTATAGACCTTAGCGGATGCGAGGATTGTGCTTTGTTTTTATTGAAAATACGCATGTCGGTATTTTCCAAGATGCTATAAATTGAGAACAGCTCCGAGGTGTACTTTCGTTTGTAGCACCTCTTGAGAAAGCGCTGAGCTGTACTGAGGTCGGACTCGCTTGCACTATAGACCGATAAATCGTATGTTAGTTTAGACAGGACCAAAGACTTAAAGAGGATATCTATTTCTTGTTGATTGCAGCCCTGTTTCCTCACATTTCTGATAACAAAAAAGCATTTATTTGCGTCTTTAAGCTTCGCCGCAACATGGGAAGAAAATTTACAATCAGATTGGAAAGTTATACCCAGTATTTTCAGCTCATTATACTGTACTATGTTGGAGATCGTGTTAAATTTCGTGGTCTGTCCTTTTTTCTAAAAGTCAGAGCCTTACATTTAGATGGTTGCAGGCCATTCCATTAGAGGCGGACCAGGACAAAAAATGGTTAACGGCGAAATCAGAAATATCTGGAGCATTTCTCTTCACAGCAACATGGAGATTGGAGTCATCTGCATACTTAATAAGAGATGTTTGACAGCTGTCCATTGTCTCTAGGTGGTGTTGTGTATCAACAATTACATGCAGTGCGGAATGATCACTTGGAAACGCGTGTTGTTTCTTTGGGATTCGTATCATTTACCCACATAGCACCGAGGAGCTTCAAGTATAGATCGTTTTATACGTGCTTTCCGAGATCGAATTTGATTTCAGGTTGGTTTTTGTGAAGGGAGGAAAACCGGAACTCGGTGAAAAACCCTCGAAGCAAGGGATAGATGCTGACAAACACAATTCACTTAAAGGAGCAGTGTCACGATTCTGATTGGTTGTTATAGACAATGGCAAAATCACGTGCAAAGTCACGCGCCGCTGCAAATTCCCTTTTGATTGAAATAAATAAAATGCTGCTTTATAAAATATAACGTCAAACCTAACCATACAACACTGAAGTATAGTTTTAAAGCAATTTCAGCTCGAGATATCGTGGAAATACGCCGATGCAAGCGGATTACTCACCGACTTCTACTTTTGTCACATCTTTTGATTTCTTGTCAGCCTGACACATTTTCAAAACTTTGGGCATGAATACTAATCGTGACACTGTTCCTTTAAGACATCAAGTCCGGGAATCGAACCCGGTTAACAGACGTGAGAGGCAAACGCTTTAACCGCTCGGCCATCCTTGTTCCCTTAAGATATGCATGTGCGATATGGAAAGTGAGGATAACATTGTGGTGTGACGACCCCCTCTCTCGCTTTATGGCACAGGCTCAATCTATTCTCTGCCTAACTCTCGGGTTCATGTCTTATTCTTTCCCATCATTCAACCAAAGCCTTTCTTATTCGTACTGCCTTCAGCTGATTTCTCAACTGTGTGTATCTCTCTCTCCAGGGTTGTTGCTGTCAACAGCGTCACAACGTTCCTGTTATTCCTCGGCAAATTGTTCGTCACCGGTATTGTTGGTATGTATACAAAACCTTTGCTTGAGACTATACTTCAACCTCATTGTAATCACAATCTGATTGACTCTCAGCCATTGCCAGTGGACAGCGTTTTCCAATTTTTCGCTGTCGTCATGTGATTGACTACTCGCAGTAAGACCATGTCATGTGGTTATGAACAAAAATGTAGAAAAGTCTTGGTTGAGTTAAGGTGAAGTAATACGGGCAACAATTTCTTGCAACTTGTCGCGCAACAATGTTGCGTTGCGAGTTGCAGCGAGATGTTGCTTGTATTACCACCCGCGCGTGCAACTTGCCACGTAACAACTTTCCGTGCTGCAACTTGCAACACGGAAATTTGTTGCGTGGCCGCGGGTGGTAATACGAGCAACACTCGCTGCAACTCGCAACGCAACATTGTTGCGCGACAAGTTGCAAGAAATGTTGCCCGTATTACTTCACCTTAACCAATAATATGTGAGGTCATTACAAGGACAAGCGCCAATAGGCTATTTCAATAATTCAGCATTTTAGTCAATTGAAAACTATTATGGCCGATTTTTTTAAACTAAGTCTTAACTTCTAAACACCATCTATTGTTTTGAACACATTAATTTAGGCTTTGTTTACAAAATCGGCCTTTTAGTTTCTAGGTTTTAATTTAATTTTACAAAACACCTTGCTGCTGGAAATATTTTTACAGAAAGACAGCATAAGTACTAGCGAAGGAATATTTTTTCCTTGAATATTCCATAAAATTTGGTTAACTAAACCTGTAGTAGCCAGGTTACCAGGTACACGTGTTGGTAAGTCTTAATCTGATATCTCTGTACCATTTCAGGTGTAGCCAGTTACTATTGGTTCCAGAAGGTCAAGGCTGGCGATCCTGACAGCCTTAACTACGACGTTATACCAGTCATAGTAAGTGCAACATTGTATTGTATTTTATTCGCCACTAATAGAATTTACAAAGTAGATAATACAAAGTAAAATATATAAAAGTTAGTGGCAAGGAAGCCTAAAAAGAAACCATTAAGGGCTTATGTGAATTTAGGCTTCCTCTTAAAACTAACAGCAAGTGGATAGATATAACGACATAACGCCACAATCTCATTTGGGGGATTGCTTAGCCATTTCAAATATTTTACGTAAACTTCAAATTTGGTTAAAAGTGAAGGACATCTATTTCTGATCTATTTAAGAAACCTTCTTAGGGTTAAACAAATGTGACTCATTCTTTTGAACACCTTACTGCGGTTGCCATGTTTCATTGTATGGATTTGGGGGGGGGGGGGGGTGTACTGGTTTGGAATGGACTGATAACAGAATAGGCAAGATTCGTATATCTCACGGACGAGCTGGAACGAGCATGCAATGGAGGCGGGGGAATTCTCTACACGCTATTTAGCATTAGAGCAGATTTCGTATGAGTGGGACAAACTACGGCATGTCCGTAACCGTGCTGTACCGTATTTCTGTAATTTGATTGGATCAGCAGGACAACAACAATGGGAAACCATTTCAATGTCACGGCGTGCCGTACGGTAGCCGTGCTGTAGTCCCACTCATACGAAATCTGCTCTAGGAACGATACCCCCGTGTTAGCCTCCATTGAGTGCTTATTCCAGCTCGTCCGTCAGAATACGAATCTTGCCTATAGTAGTGACAGGTAGGGAGTTGGGCAGGCACATGTCATTATCTTGGGATGCGGCTCATCAGTAGTTTATCGTTGTAGATCACTGTGATATTTGCCTACGTGGTGACCGTGATGTTCTTTGATGTGTACGACATGTGCATCGACACCATCTTCTTGTGCTTCTGTAAGTATCTTACTCTGGTCACAAACATTCTAAATCAAGTTGTCACAGCGAGACAACGTCACAGCAGTCACGTTACTCGACTGCGGCTCGTGACGCACTTCTTTGTGACGTCATCTGTGCATTGTTAAGAGGACATGCACGGCATAATCATGTATGTGTCATTATCCGTTGCGCATGACGTTTTGTAACGCGTTTCTTCGCTTCTGCAGTGGAAGATCTCGAGCGTAACGACGGTAGCGAGGAGAAGCCGTACTACATGAGTAAATCACTGCAGAAAATCCTGCACAAGCAAAACAGGGAATCGCGGGATAAACTGGATGAAGAAGCCAAGTGATCACAAGGAATGCACCACAATACTAGCATAATTACACCACAATACTAGCATAATTACACCACAATACTAGCATAATTACACCACAATTCTAGCATATTTCATGACAATTAGTGAACACTTATAGCGATTAATGCTTGCATAGTCACATGAGTATTAGAAATAACACCCTCAACTTCCTAACGGTTTCTTGACTAGTACACAGCGGTCAAAATCACTTCCGGTCGTGATTCAACTTGGCAGACCGACAAACCTTGTTGTGACATTTTACCAGTTAAATACTTAGTCAAGTCTAATTTATCGTATTCTATGCAGCAGACAGCTTTGGTTTCCAGTATTCAGCTAAGTTTTCAACAGCGCAGTTGAAGAGTGAGCTTTTGAAATGCTCATTTAATGTGCGTATGCGCTTGTCACTTGGCCGCTGCCTCGACTCGTAATTTGCCACTCTTCTAATGACGTCACGCAATCGTTTGTACACGTGTGGTTATGATATAATACGCCTCAGTATATACCACACCAGTGAATATCACTTTTGGCGCGCTCTGATTGGCTACTCAAACAGTGAATTTGATTTCATATTCACCTCCGAGCAAAGCAGCGATCACCTCGCGCGAGTTTTTGTCCATTTGACAGAAAATAAAATAACTATTTGGTGCTGGCTATTCACAATTATTCACCTCCACTTCGGTGAATAATTGTTAATTATTCGCACGTGCTAATTTGAATATAACATGAAAATAATCATCTCAAAGAGCACCTATAAATCAATATTTTTGGTAAGTTTTAATAGTACAGGATGAAATTCCAAAAAGATATCGAGGATGGGATTTAGACTTCCGTATGGAATTTTTCAGTCATGCGTAATATTTGCATAATGTCTAAGTTAAAAGTTTTAAGGAGAAATGACTCTTTACTCTAAAAGATAATGTTTATGTAAGTAAACTCTAGAAGATGGAAAATGAAATGCGTGGTTATAGACTATTTAGAATCTGAGAAGAAAAAAAATCAAAACGATGCTGTGAACCCACGACTGCAAAATCCCATACAAGTCTAAATCTCATCTTTAATATCTGTCTATTAACTTTCCAAAAATGTTGATTTGTAGCTGCTCTTTGTGATGACAATGGTTATTTTCATGTTGGAGATCGCAGCTTGCTGATCTCAAAAATCAGCATCCGTGAATAAGGTGTAATCTAAGCCATTTGCCGATATTTTGGTCTGTGACCCCAATACAAAGAAGCGTTGGCTAGTTTTCAGATCGCCCTTTCGTGCTCTTAGAAGTAGCCGTTGTTCAACTGCCCTTGAAACAATTTCAAACAGATGTCGATGAAGCTCACACCTGTTTCATTGGGCATTTTTTTGAGGGATGAATCATCACGAAATGTTGACCTGATCGCATATGGGACACTTAAATTGCTAAAAAAATTGCAGATGGTTTAATATAGCTTTAGGCCGATGATAGTCGGTTTATAAATGGAACAACAGTTTCTGACCGGTGAAGAACTACACAGGGTCTTAAAACCTGTAACATTTGCAAACGGAAAATAATGTTAATACTGATATACATATGAATAGCCTCTCCCTTGAGTTGAAAACGTTTGAGTTGGTTAAGTATGTTTAGCCATTTGAAACTCGAAAAAGCCTGAGCTTAATGAGTGTTCAATACAAAGAAAGGACAATGATGATGCGACTACGAAGAATTGGGATATATATATGTGAAATCTCATTCCTGAACTAGTTTTAGCAGTGTACGCTGGGCGTGAGGGAACTTGTGAAATTGTCTAAAGTTAATCTAAAAAAATAATCCGTGTTTTTGGTAAGAGGTTTAGCTATAGATTAACTTTGCGTTATCATACGGTTTCTTATATACTAGTGTGACCGGTTTCTAGTGGCCTTATAAACTAGTGTGACCGGTTTCAAATGTCCTTTATAAACTAGAATGTGACCGATCTCATGGTAATAAGTTCATGTCCTAGATACACCAATATGTTACTGACGTTCTATGACCGAAACATAATAGAACGTAATTAACCTATTGTTGTATCTAGGACATGAACTTATTACCGATCTCATGCATACGCCTCTCTCCTGGTTTTCCTTGAGGATTCTGGGCAGCATACCCAGAAAGCGTGTTTCAGTTGGTGAGACGATCATGGGGCTGGATTCCATCCGCCAGAAGGATGCACTGCATTAAAAAAACTTCAGAGAACAGTAACTGGTGTCTAATAAAGGAACGCCTGCCAATGAAACAGCATACATGATAACAGTTCTAAAAAAGCGGTTGTTAACAACAGATCCCTCGTGGCGTAAGGGATAGTGACGGTTAGGGTTTCGGTTCTAATCTTCGTGGAGCCGCAATTTCTTTTTATATAGTTGAGGGAAGCGTGCGCCTAAATGTCTAAGTTCCGCTTTAGTTAGTAACAAATTCGGGAAAATAGTGCAGTGCATTTCGGGATAGGATCTAGCCGCGACCTGATGTTATTCTGTGTGCTATAATATTACGAGTTGTAAAGTTCGAATGACAATATAATACAGTGCAAATACATTACGACAGTAGTAGGGGCATGTCCAGCAAGTTTAATGTATGATACTCTGTGCTATAATATTACTACGGGTGACTCAAGGTAATACAGTGCAAATATATACGCATGTCCAACAAGTTTAATGTATGATACTCTGTGTGCTATAATGTTACTGCGTTTCATAAGCGAGTTGTAAAGTTAGAATAAGACAACGTAATTAAATAAAAGGCTTTTTCTACTTTTTGTCTTGTTTGCCTGAGTATTAAGGTAATTCCGTTAAAAAAGAAGCTGAAATTATTATTTTTAAGCTTCGCCTAGTTGTTTCCCCCAAGCAAGGTCTCTCTAAAAATGCAATATAAATAGGGGGTCACCGTTTACTTTGGGAATCCAATCAAACCATAGTCAGGACAATGCAGCGTTAGTAAAATCACCTCGACGAACAATAGATCATTCTTAATCTCGATAATTACGGCAAGCATATGCACGATCGCAGCAGTCGGAAGGCAGTTACCCGGGAAACTCGTTCTAAAAATAGCTCTAACCGATCATACGTTGTCTCATGGGTATAGTATATATGGACGCTCCTGAAACTACTTATCAAATGAAACTATATAACAATAAAAAAAAAATGAAATTGATGGAAAACTTAAGAGATTTCAGCTCTGTAGTGTACTAACTGTCATGTGCAGTGTACACAAAAACCGGTCCCACATTGATCAGACTGGTCTCTGTGCATTAACGAGAACAGTTGTCACCCAACAGCTGGGATAGGGGAAGTCTGATCGGTTGTGAGACCTCCCCTTAACAGACACCAGCATGTATATCTGATACAACATTAGTGTTGTATGCTTTATTAATTTCCTGTGTTTTTGCTTCATGAATTATTCATGATATGATAAAGTATTTAGAGGTCAGCACGAGTAAACCTAGCCTGCGTCACATCCGGACTTTTCTCTGGTATAGTCTGTCTGCGAAGCAGCGACACAAACCGTGTTCTAGACCCCAGCAGCGTACCGTGATTTGAGTACACGTTCTGATTGGCTTTTAAAAATGCTAATTTCTTTCGTCTTCTGACTTGCCATTGAACTGTCACCAGCCTGTCCCCTGTTAGTCTCCCCAGAATCCAAGAACCACTCGCGCCAGAACACTCGTCTGGCAGGAAATCGTTAGTGGAAATATAGAGGCTAAACTTAAAAATATGGATGTAGAATCTGTTCAAATAGCTTCGTATATATTCTGTTCTTAGTTTTTATCAAGAAATAACAAATATTTTGGAAGAACTCATTTATTTTTAGGCTGAACTAGTGAGCTCGTGTAAAATGCCGACAAAAGCGAGTCGTTGCTTATTTAATTTGTACATTTACGCTGTAATTGGTCTAGACAAATGGGGAATGGAATGTCGTGCTGATGTAACCAGCTGTTGGAGCTATCGCATGGCGTGACGATCCTAGTCATTTCAAAGTAGCCAGTCGGAAGGCGTGTGAGAAAAAGCATTTTTAAAAGCCAATCAGAACGCGTACTCAAATCACGTTACGCTGCTGGGGGTCTAGAACAAGCTTTCCGTCGCTGGTTCGCAGACGGACTTAACCGGGGTTCAGTTCGGATGCGACGCAGGCTAGAGTAAACCGCGCCCATCGACTGCTAGGTATAACTGTTGATAGCGAATAAATGGATACATTACACAGTATGTATACCAACCTTAACGTAAAAACCTTTAAAATACTGCAAGTGGACAGTACTATAGCAGAGTACAACTAATTCTGCTTTGTTAGTACCCCTACACGAGCCTAAAAATAGCTACTTCCAGTATTTGCATAAGAATATCTAAGCATCCAGAAATTAATAATTCTTTATATTCTGGTATCTGTTGGCCAACCTTGCTCTGATTAAATATGTGGAAGAAAAGTAAGGGTCACTATTTTCGTTTCGGAGATATTTTGCAAAATATCAAATTTAGCTCAAACAAGCTCTTTTCCGAGGAAGGACTGGGGCGAGTTCCGTAAAAGTAGTCTTAAATCGCCCAATAGACTTCTCCAAGTCGAACTTTCTTAGTCACTGGGTAAGCGATTACTGGGTCAAAAAGCGAGCGCAAGAACCGAAGCGAGGGCTAAGAAGGACTTTCGGAAAGTTTTATCGTTGCCAAGTGTTGATATACCCAAACAGATATTTGCACCTATGAGTTTAGATTTAACCATCATGCGCAGTAGATAATGGCATTGCAAAACGGGGCATCACCACCATGTTAAATAGAGTACTCTACAGCGATCAAAATGATCGTCGAGTATGTTAAATAGACCACTCTCCAGCCATCACAATGATCGAGAATGTTAAATGGACCACTCTCCAGCCATCACATTGATGGCGAATGTTAAATGGACCACTCTCCAGCCATCACAATGATGGAGAATGTTGAATGGACCACTCTCCAGCCAACACAATGATGGAGAATGTTGAATGGACCACTCTCCAGCCATCACAATGATGGAGAATGTTGAATGGACCATTCTCCAGCCAACACAATGATGGAGAATGTTGAATGGACCACTCTCCAGCGAACACAATGATGGAGAATGTTGAATGGACCACTCTCCAGCGAACACAATGATGGAGAATGTTGAATGGACCACTCTCCAGCCAACACAATGATGGAGAATGTTGAATGGACCATTCTCCAGCCAACACAATGATGGAGAATGTTGAATGGACCACTCTCCAGCCAACACAATGATGGAGAATGTTGAATGGACCACTCTCCAGCCAACACAATGATGGAGAATGTTGAATAGACCACTCTCCAGCGATCAAAAACGTCGCCTTGCGCGCGCCTGGTTAAAAGGAAATTTTAGATTGCAACAACCGCTCGACCATGACGTGCTGTTGGGCAATTGGGTGCTGTATGAGTTTCTTATTTTAGTTATGTCCAGAAGAAGATCAACAAGGCATCACTTGGAAAACATATCCACCTCACAGATTTTCAAGCTCAGAATGTATTAAACTGTCGAGAAATCACTATTCTTCTCAATGCTGGCTATGCGTGTCCAACAAACTTTACGCATAATGACGATTACCCAATTTACATAACAAGAGGTTCATTTTCTGCTTACTGTGTTTATCAACAACTTGGGCAAGTACTTGTCTAGGTACTTTGTAGGTACTTTTCTAGGTACTTGCCCAAGTTCTTGCAAGTCGCGCCTAGGTACTTGTCAAGGTACTTGCAAGTCGTGCCCAAGTTTCGAACATATTTTGGATATGTTTCGATCATATTTTGGATAAGTTTCGAACATATTTCGCATCGAAACAATATAGACATATATGGTATTGGGACTGGGCGGTTGCGAAAGATATGGGAGAGAAGTCCCTATACAAAACGATAGTGCCATTGTCCCGATACAAAGCGATGCCGAATCGGAAACCACTCTCGATTGTGGATTTCTATTCTCGCCTTGGGAAGATAGACACTGCTGCAAGAAATACCTCAGGAGAACTAGGAGCGATTCGAGAGTCGGTTGCCGCAAATAGCTAGAGAGATGGCCGAAGACTCTACAGGCTTCCTCGATGACATAGTCCAATATCTTTCCCAAGAAGACCAAGAATCGATCGAAGATACGGTACAAAAAAAATCTGTAGAAACGAATAGAGCTCTTGGATATAGCTATTTCAATTAATGTTGTCTGGGAGATAGGGAATAGGGTATTAGGGAATATTGCATTTTTTAAATGTCGGATGGCTGTTCAGAGACTAAAAATGGATAAATAAACCGTAAGCTGAGTAGACTAAGTCTTCCAGGTCGTATAACTCGTAACAATAATTCATTATAAGCTTTTTTTACTTATAATACCCTAATGCCCTATTCTCTAATGCCATATTCCCTAATGACCTATTCCCTATCTCCCAGACAACATTAATTGAAATAGCTGTATACGGGGATTTGATATTGCTCTTTGTGTGTATTGCCGTTTCCAGCACAATACATCTAGAAAAATCGAAGACTATTCGTCGTACGAAACCCCAAAGAGGACATCCCGAATTCCAAATATGGCCTAGGGCGATATGTTCGTTCTACTTGGACCTATGTGTATACATGTATATGCAGATGGCCGAATTCGAAAAAGATGTTGCTAGACTTCGCAAAACACAACCCGAACATTGGTGGAAAAGGGTGTTGCATTGCTCGTTCCAAACGGGGGCTATGGAGAAAGGTCTGTCGAAGAAAGAAGCTTCCAAGGCAGCTACCGAGTACGTCGAAAGGGTAGTTTGTAGAAATCTCTACTTTGGCTTTTTCTTTCTTTGGGGGGTATTGGCAAGTGTAGAATTGTTGCTGCAGCAGTGCTGGGTTTCTTTCTATTTCGCAATCCAAGAAATAGTTGGATAGATACATTTTTCTTTCGATTTCGATGGCGTATTTGGTTTTGCCGCCATATGTGTTGGTTGTATGGGGCGGCCTTCACCTCCTCGGAACCTGGAATAGTACTGGCTATCCAAAAAATGCCTAACCCTGAAACAATACAAACCCTAACCCTAAAACATTGGAATTCTTTGTCAGTGCAGTCCAATTGGGGTCCAATACAATGCAAGGTTTTGAGAGGTGAAGGCCTCTTGGGTGGTATAGGCTTCGACTAGATATTTGCGAGGATCGAGGTCTTCCAACCTACCACACAGTTTCCGAGATACGCAGGAAGCGACTCGCATTTCTTGGTGTGTTGCTGGAACCGATTCGAGGGCAACGCGCATAGCTTTGTGCTACGTTGGAGTTGTTCCTATTCCCAAGGTTCGTAGGAGTATTGCTTTTTCCAAAATCTCGGGATTTCTTTCCACTTCCCGCTCCACAAAGTAGTTCGACCAAAAGGTCTCCGAGAGGTAGCCCTTTTCGAGCTGTATTTCGAATCTATACTTTTCCTTGCCTCGATAGATTGCTGTTGCGTATCTAGAAATGTAGTCAGTTCTCCAGGAGGAAGTTCGTCGATTTTTGGGTGGCCTCGTTGCATTTTTTCGTAGATTTTCTCCATAGATCCCAAGCTCTTGGAGGCATCTACAAGTCGAATTTCTTCCTTTTCCTCTCTCTCTTTTCCGTTAGAGCTCCTGCTCCATATCGACTATTCCTTCGATTTGCTTTAGTACGACAATATTCTCCACTATAGGAGCTCTTCGTCCTCCAAAGAAAGGCTCCACAAACCCAGACAATCGAAAAGACAAGGGAGCATAGTCGGGGAGACAAATGTATGTTTTTCTTGCATATTCGCTCGTGTGTGGGTAGCTAGATAGAACCTCGGGTTGGGACAAGACATTGTATAGTATTTTGGGGCCCAATACAGTTCGACGTCTTTTCCCTCGATGTAAAAGGCCAAAACCCATTGCTGTCCATAGGTGGTAGCAATCGATTGGAAAGCGAGGACACGCACTTGCAAAGGCGCCTCGTCCAACAGCTCCGCTAGTTTGTGTGTTTTCTTTCCCGAAAGAACGTTTCCTATGTTCCCAAAGAAACCCCGAACAATGCTTCTTTTCGATCCCTTGCTTTCAACGTTTTTTTTGTCTAGCATCTTCGACTATGGCAGCATGTCAATCCAAATGCCCTTGTAGCGCCTTTTGACGCCTTTCTTCGATTGCCGCCCTCCAGTTGTTTTCCCGAGAAGAATTTTCTCTTGCCACAGCATCTCTTTCCTTTTTCTCGTCGAAACTAAACACACTTCGGTTGTGTTGGGAATTTTTTCGTTGGGGTAGGGCAACGTTTTTTCGTTGCCTTTCCAAAACTTCCCATTCCAAGTCCATTGCACAAATTCCCCATCTGGCAAAGGTCGCAGTCCTTCGTTGGGTTCTGTAGCAGCTTTGGATCTGGCAAATGGGGCCTTGGACTTGCCGATAATGTTTTTCCTTCGAGCTTCCTGTAGGTTTGTAGTTTTGTTTGCTCGTACAAGTTGCTCCGGAAGGAAAAACGACACGCAATGCCCCCCAGCTTGGGTAGAGTCCAAAACTCGGATGTCTTCTTCTTCCAAATGCGGCACAAGCGCTTCCCTATCCAAAGTTCCGAAAAAGTCTTGGGTGGCGTCGAGCGAGTAGAGACCCACACCAATATTTCGCAAATCGAATAGGAATGCTGGAAGCTTCTGGAATAGCTCTTCGTTAGGAATATTCGCAACATCTAGTTTTGCAACCAGGATACATTCTGGGTTGGGGTGCTCTGGATATTTTCTCTTGTAGGTATCGAACACAGCGCTATCTCTTTGCAAAATGTTTTGTATTGTGTTCCTATATCGCCCCCTCCTCCCAAATAGGCGCAACTAGCCACAATACGGATATGTAGGGTGTTTGGAAGGCCATTTGTTTCTGCCACAGCTCGAATTTCGGCAACCAATCTTTTGGAAATGGCTCCCGCCGCCTAATAGATGCCGCCTATCTTGACGACCTCGGTTTTGGAAAGCAATGTCCAAGCATATATCAGATCGTCGAGAAACACAGCCGATACTGGATGCAAATTTGTTTCTTCGGTAGCCCCAGCCAAATAGTCGATTTTGGCAATATCTGTAGCAAGGTTTCTATGTACAGATTTTGGAGTAGAAGTGGAAATCTATTCCTTTCCCCACGCTTCCAAGTCCAATGTCGCGCAATGTCGTGTATTTTGTGCTACAATCCATCGCTATATGTATAGAAATACAAAACACTAGTATGGCGCAAAAAAGTAGCGGCGGCCAAATTTGCCTCCCCGATGTTGGTAGCAAAAGAAAAAAGGTATTTCCCAGGCTAGATCTTGCTGTGGTTTTTTCTACAATCGAAATACTGGACCACTCCAAAAAAGCTGCTTTGTGTCCTTGGTATTGTATTTGCGAAACTTCCTACAAAGAAATGTATGGGGAAGTAGCCGAAAGTTGGTAGTCGAAAAATCGTGCTTCCCACGGATTTTACAGTTCTTTCTGCAATGTCCAAGAACACCTTTGGATCTGGAGCTTCCAAGGCATCCATCCGCGATTTGCATCACCAAATTCTAGAGTTGGAGTAAAACTCATCACACTCGAGGTTATAAGAGGTTGGAGGGATTCTTTCTCTGAGCCTTTGGAATGGGCGGTTTCTTTCTCATTATATATTATGATATTTTATTTGTTTAAATAAAAACCCTTCGAAATCGACCCACAAAAATCTCAGAAATAAGTCATACCCTCCACATGCACATGTAGTAGTAAGGTAAGTGGGGGTGCTAGATTACTTTTCCGGTTCAAACCGGAAAAGTGCTCCAGCACCCCCACTGTCACTACTACTTTATAATGTAATTATATCATGTTTCTATCTTGGTATATAATAGTTAGGAGGACATTAAATAAAGTGTTATTATTATTATTATTATTGCCCGACACGAAAAATAAAATAAAGAAAGAACACTTGCGAAACTTGACTCGGGCGGCCAAAGGCCTGACCCGAGTAATTATATGTCCTCTAACACACGGCTCTTGACCAAACAAAGCGCGCATTTCAGACTGATTATTATATAAATCGTGATATCATGTACACGACTGCATGCGCGTGGCAAATGAGGACAGACGCACAACAGAATGGAATATATTTGCTAAATATAACTACCCAGGATAGGAGCCCATTACCAGACCGTCCATATATATATATATACGTTACCCGTGAGTCAGCGTATGACCGGTTTGAGCTATTTTAGAACATGTTTCCCGGGTAACTGCCTTCTGACTCTGCTGCGATCGTGCATATGCTTGCCGTAATTATCGAGATTAAGAATGATCTATTGTTCTTTGAGGTGATTTTACTAACGCTGCATTGTCCTGACTATGGTTTGATTGGATTTCCAAAGTGTGGGCACGTGAACTCCCGTGAGATCTGTTCTAAATATAGCTCAATCCGGTCATACGCTGACTCACAGACCTAGCATGGGAGATGGACGCTCCTGGTAATGGGCTCCTGCCCAGAGACATTATATAATGTGTGGATTTATTCTATATGACACTGGATGTTCGGGGTAATTCAGCTGGAATGTTGACCGCGGCACATGGGAATGTCTGATCTTTCTCAACTAATTTCCCATAATAATGTTTAACAAAACAATGATCCTACCCTCCCCCCTCTCCGACCTTATGCGTGATGATGTCATGCTTTTGTGATCACCACCAAGCCTTACATTTGTGTTGAGAGGAAATGTTGTGCGAAAGTGAGGCTTGGTGGTGATCACGTGACATCAATCAATCAATCAATCAATCAAATCAATCAACAAACAAACAAATGAATCAATCAATCAATAAACAAACAAACTCTGAATTCCTAACGGACCTGAAACACCATACAGTCTGATCAAAGGCAGGACCCGGCTAATCCACAGATCGAATTGGAATTTAGCGTGTTGAACTCCTTTTGTTCACTGAGTCAAACGGTCAGCAGTTGTTGAGCCGTGGAGAGAGCCATGCAGTCTTTGGGGTCGGACTTTACCGTTTGCAACCTGAATTGTTATTGGTTACCCAAATAATAGCCTACGGCCTAACATAAACACACCCTAACCCTATAACAATACAAACCCTAACCCAACAACAATACAAACCCTAACCCTACAACAATACAGAACCCTAACCCTACAACAATACAACCCCTAACCCTAAAGCAATACAAACCCTAACCCTACAACAATAGGATTCTTGATCTGTGAAATACGACCTTAAAAACAGCGATGTCCATCTGAGATCTTAGGCCGATAATCAAAGAGGGTGAAGCGAATCTTGCACTTTAACTCAGGTTAAGCATCGTTTTCCCTGCATTTTAGCGGATTTAGTTTCCATGCAGATATATTCCAAATCATCATTGTAAAAGAGGAAATAACGAAACCACGACGTATATTATCTTCGAAGACTAAAAGTCTCTTGAACTTCCCTTAACTGCAATCGTGTTGTTTCGCGATTCCAGTCGAGGATTTGAACGTTTTTGACAATTTAAGCCTCAAAAATGAACTACAGACTTTAGAGTTAGGATTTTCTTGTATCCTTCTATCGTAATAAGTAGAACATAAATCCATTGAAGTCCGGCCATATCTTTTACAGTTGTATGTTTAGTTTGATTCATGGTTCTTATTCATCTTGCTTACGTCAGTAAGATACAAACGGCGGTAAAATTAAGCTGAAAACGTTTCCGCGCGTTTCGCGGGAAATATAAACAATACCAGAAGTGAGCAAAATTATAAAGAAAACTGAAATGAAAACAAGCAATTAATATTGGGTGAGGATGAAACCTATAAGTGTTTAATCCGCCAATCAATCAACCCAAAAAAAACTCACTCGCTCGTGCGAACTGTCCAATAGGTAGCTGTCCTTAGGCTTAGATACAAATATCTCGAAAAACGGCCTAAATATGTTTCCGGACATTCTTCAAAAGAGCTCAAAATATCTCGTAAAATTCCCTAAATATCGCCATATATATCTATGTTATTTTAACGTTTATGCGAAGATTTGCCTTAATATTGTCTATGAAGAGTTACACAAACCACATGTTGTGAAAACGGTTTTATTGGATTACTATCTATAGCATTGGAATTGTGGGATACATTATTGAAAAGTAACACCGCTGGAGAGTTATATTGCTGGCTCGGGTAAATCAAGTAAAAACGCCAGAAAACCCCCAAAGTATGCTTTAAAAGTCCTAAATATTCCAGAAAATAACGTTTTATTCTAAATATCTCGGAATTTTCTGAATATCCCAGGAGCTTCTAAATATCTCCAAAAGTATCCGGATATTGTATCTAAGCCGAGCTGTCCTACATGGCAAAATATAGGGCTGGCATGCACGCGACTGGAAGATTGGAGTTGCAGGATTGTGATGGGTATAATAATCGGAAATGTAGTCCAAATAATAGTCCACAAATTAGTCTAGGGTTCTATGGTCCAACAGTTCGGTCCATATTTTTACTTATGCCTCTCTTACTTTGACCGATATCTTGAATGCATGAACCAGCTAATATTCTAGTGTTTCTTTCCTAGCGACCTAACGTGCCCACTGCCACATTTTCGGCTCTTGGCAAGATTCGTGGTCTCGCTCACAACTCAGTATATAAGATGAAATGGTTACCCGGTTTTATGAGAAAAAGGTACCCCAAAAACCCGGATTTCCAAGTTCTTGTGATATATTTCTGCCCCAGAACTTAAAATTAGACGAGAGGTTACTTACCTTGGAGTGTAATTGCAGTTCGCTGAAGATATGCGGAGCATTATGGGCTTAATCTGCATACTTCCCTAAATGCTAACTGGTCAGCGATCATATTTCAAAGTTATTCAAATGCAAATTAGGTCATGTACAAAACCCCAGGAACGTGGTATGATAATCAGTTCTTCCTGGAGTGAAAAACATTGGCGAAGGTAGACAACAACAATGGTGGTGGGTGAAACAAAACCATAGTAGAGGGTGGGAGTCTAGTCCCATAATGCTCCACATATCTTCAGAGAACTACAATTACACTTCAAGGTAAGTAACCTCATATGCTCCGCATTATGGACTTAATCTGCGAATTTAGAGTACCGAAGCCAATGAACGGTACAGACACGGTATAATCCACCTGTTATTTATTCGAATTAATAAATGTTTACATTTATTCAAGGAGCGATCAGAAACTGCGCGCCTGCGTCTGCAGCGCTTGGCTGGTTAGAGCGCAGCTAGAATCTACGGAAAGTTCGCTCATTCGACTAATCCGCAAGCCTTAGAATGTGCTGTATGGGAACGCCCTCATTATAAGCTGCCGACGTGGCAGCGCAACGCACACTATGTGCTTTAAATATACTCGTATCTATTCCTGAAAGAGTCAAAGTATTCTTTAACGGATTTAATAATAATAATAATAATAATACTTTTATATAGCGCCAATTCCCTACAGCCCATTAGCGCTTTACATATAATATAAAAATAAAAATCTTAAGAAAAATTAATTAAAAAGAAAAATGTTTAAAATTTAAAAATATGCCTGTCTAAAAAGATAAGTCTTAACATGTATTTTAAAGCTTTCAACTGTTTGGTGGTCTCTTATAAAGTCCGGTAGTGAGTTCCAGGGCCTAGGCGCGGACACAGGCTTGTTTTATGATATGAAGAGTTTACTACCAGCATTCCTTAAATTCTTAGTGCGCGCAATCTATTCCATGACTGTACTCTTTGGACAAATGTTGGTCTTAGGTGGTGTTGCAGGAAATGAAACATTAACAGCCGCCCTGCCAGGTCTGGACGTTTTCAAACGTTCAGTGATAACAAACTTAACAGAGTTCTCATTCTCCGTCTTATTATCAAGATCAAGTGCACATAGAGTCTGTGCTCTCTGTGCCGAAACTAATGCACATAACGTAACAGTCTTAAGGGTTAGAGACTTAAGATTTAGTGTATCTAAATGGAAACAAAGTTCCTAAATAACTGGTCAAAACAGACACATCCCATGTAGCTGAATATCTAGGTTGGGGATGTCTTAAATTGTAGACTCTTTAAGTAGCCTAGAAACTAACGGGTGAGACCCTGGAGTCCCACCATCATATGGACACATGGTTGAAGATAATGCTGACCTATAGGTATTGAGTGTACTGTAGCTCTTACCCTCTTCATACAGTCAGCGAGAAAGTTAATTACTTCTGAAGTAGTCCTGGTGTTAGTGTGCTTGTGTAAGCAAGCACCACCAATTCTTACTTATTTTTAAAATGTTGAGTGATAATTTGAAGAGTGGGTTATTATGAAATATATAAATAGTGGTATGAAAATTGATTAACGTGATTATGCCATGGATATGATTTGATAAAATATGATATGTGAATAAATTATGTCGGGGAAAAATATATTATGGAAATGGTTTCTCTGAATATTGAGTATAAAAATATGTCTTAAGCTAGTATATAACTGTAATCATTATTGGTTAAATGATGTTCACTCTACCCCCCCCCCCCCCCCCTCTGCATTTTATTTTATTTATCTAAAATATTTAGAGTAAAATATTTAGAGTAAAAATATGTGAAAAATACTTTTACATTAAGGCTGCATTAGAATTGAATTGCCAAGCGTGTATTTCTGATTAACAGACTCCTTCTTCAGGGATTAGGAAGTCTGTTAGGACCTAAATCCCAGAGGTGCTCTGAGACGGTCGCGTGTTTCTGCCTCGGGCCCAGGCCTAACCCAACACGCAAATACACACGGCTAATTCTATGTGTCAGGCATTTTGTTTATAAACTTAACTAGTGTAAGTTAGGTCGCCGAATTTTATTGAATGAACCGGTAGGATTATTTGGCTTGGTTATAATAAGTTGACAAGGGAGATGAAGTTGACAAGTGAGATAAAGTTAAGTATGCTAAAATATGTTTTACTTACTTTTTCATGTTTTTCGCTCGTAGTCTGGTTATGTTTACTCTTTGCTCTTGACTCCCTTGAGTTTTGGGCTTTACCCTTGGACGTAAATTAGTGTAATATGGATCTAAAAGTTTTATATATAGTTAGTTATGTGACCTAATAAGAGATAACAAGGAGAGCAATAAGTTAAGAGTCAGAAAATTAGGAATTTAGCTTACCGTAAACATGAGCTGTTGATCAAAACAAAACGGCTGATTCGGATGACGATTATAAATGCGAGGATAATACGTTATTTTTGTAATGAAAAAGCTGATGTCATAGGAAAATGGCCGTTACAAATAGAGCGAGCAAGATTATTTGTATTTAAAGTAGAGCGGGCAAGATGATTTAAAAGTTGTACAGGTTGATAGGTTAATTAAATAAAACTGTTTTAATACAAGGAGATGTTGGCTATTTTTTATTTTAGTTTAGCTGGGGTTCTAAACTGACAAATGTATAAAATGATGTTTAAGATTGAATGGTATGTGTGGAAGACATTATTAATTAGTTGATGTGGAAATTATGTGAAAATTATGTGAAGGTTAAAACATATGATGTGGGGGTTATGTGAAAGTTAGTGGGGGTTTAGATGATGTTGGATTCATGTTGAGGTTAATTAAGATGAGGTTATAATTGGTGATAAAAATAAGTATTTGAATATGGTATGGTGGACTTAAGGAGCTACCTGGTTCCTTCCTGTATGGAACAGTTGTAGGTTATGCAATGTCCTCGTCGAACCCTACCCCCCACATCTCGTGTCTGATGACACACACAGGCCTAATGGTAGACCTGGGTAAAACATTTTTTTTTTACAAATTATATACATCTATATACTACTTTTATTATTTTTTATTTTTAGTTTAGTCATGTTGATATTTTTTTTAAAGGAGGTAAACAAAATAAAACAAATAAAACAAAAATTTAATATATATATGTATATATATCTATCACGACCATTATTACATATTTTTTTGACACGCATCGAGGACGATGCAAGAATTTAGCGTGGGGGAAATGTTATGGAGTTGTTGTTACGAAATATATGGAATTTAGATTGTTTAAAATTATTTCGAATATCAGGCATAGTTGTGCATTTGTTATGATTTTAGTTTCCGCACAAATTTATGTAATGGCTTGCGGGAGGTACCGGGATCGGTACCGGGATCGGTACCTGGATTCTCCACCAATTTGTTGAGTGTTAAAATTGCGGGGAAGGTACCAAGACTCTTTACTCTGGTTTATTACAACACTCTTTCGTTCTTCTCTCGTTCTTCTGAACTTACACTAGATTGTACTTGTATAAGTACAACTTTTCCTAGACATGTTTTGGCTTTACAACATTCCGTTGTATAACGGGGAACTGAGTTAGCCTAAAATTTCTCCCTAATTTGGTAATTGTTTTTAATAACAATTTGATCAAGTCCCTAATGAGTTGTCTAACTTGGCCCAAGGTTTTACCTTGGTCCGATACTCTAGGTGTGGTCTGGACCAACTCAGTGAAGTTCGCACCCAAAACATGCCTATCACAAATGTTCTACTAATTAGCGATATTGATTTCACCCTGTAACTACCATGTTACCAGCTCACATGACATGTACCCCAAACTAAAATTCAACTACCAAGTTAAATTATTTTGACCCAAAGATTCAACAATCATGCAGTGATTGGAATTAACACATTTGAAGAACTTTAATAACTGGCCAGGTTAAATTCAAAGCTCCCCAACTATGCAATTTCAACTGCGTCATAGCCCGCTCAAATCCGACATCAACTGCTATCTAAAATATATCTAGAACAGTTTTAGTTTTCAGACATTACATAAATTTGTGCGGAAACTAAAGTCATAACAAATGCACAACTATGCCTGATATTCGAAATAATTTTAAACAATCTAAATTCCATATATTTCGCAACAACAACTCCATAACAATACACTTAACGCATCGTTCCCGTACATTTCTTCTTATATTGGCTACAAACTCGCACTGCGAATTTTGCTGTGGTTTAGTAAATAACCACCTAAAATCTGCATCAGATTCTTTAGAACATAATAATGTGTCTTTCTGTTTAAATTTATTGCTGGATGTAGACGATTTAGGGGGAAATAGAGCCGCTGGCGACCGAGTTGAAAGCTGAACGAATAGTCGCTAAAATCGCTTGGGAAGTGGCCTGCTAGTAAGTAGTTCTAGCTAGCAGAGGTTTCTTATCTTTTTGGGGTAATTTTTCCCAGGGTATTTTCCCTTGTTCGGCTTTCAGGTGGTGCTGTTACTGGATCCGGGCTACAGGGAGAATTCAGCGGAGAAATCACTAAGGTAATGATCAGTTTATAAGTCCTAAGTTTGTTCATAAGCTAGCGCATATTAAATTCATTTCATATACCAATGTTTACGTTTATTGAGAAACGTTTTTCCACACACAATTCTATAATTCCATCGGTTGTTGGCCTTATGTCTTCCAAAAAGCAAGCAGGATGCCCTTAGCTTGGAAAACAAAGAAAAAAGGAAAGCAAAACAAGGCCAAACAAATGCATACGACTACGAGCCAAATAGATAAATAGAAGTCCTCGCAAAACCCGACAAGGCCAAGCGTTAGTATTTTCACTTTCAGACAGTGCCGAGGTGGTCCACATCTGAACATAATAAAAGAAGAATTGATAGGAGCCAGCCGAGAGAATATTTGTTTCCAAGAAACCCGGGCCAAGAAAGCTTTGATGGAAACGTATTAAAATTCTGACGGTGACTCTGAATCGCTTGAAACGATCTCGCTATTGCCGTGCTGTTTCAGACGCCTGCAAATCGCTGTCTCCTCTACTAACTCTGCTGACATTCAAGGCGTCTCTAGGTGTTCACCATGGCTTTGCCCTCGAGGTCTTTTTGACTTTCCCATTTTTCAAGTCACACAAGAGAACATTGATCGGAAATCAACATTGGCGGGAAATCTTGACAGATAGTTGAACTGTGATGAGTAATCGATTGGCCAAGAGCTCGCTAATTGTTGGAGAGGCGGGGCTTTAGGACGGCTACATTTTTGGAAATGCTATTTTCTACGCTTTCGATTTTCAACCAAAATAGAGTTTTAAAAAAGCTCCCACTCAACAGGAATCTATTCGATTTGTGTGAAATTTTCACAAAATGTTAATTGATATCGCAGCTGCAAAAGTATATCGGGGAATTTGGAAATTCTAAAAAGAGAGCTCTTGACGGCGTTTCTCGCATATCTACTCGGACTATGTTTTCGCCTTTTCACGAAGAGCATGATAACTGTTGAACTAAATCGAATTTTGAAATTCCCCGACACTGTTTTGTAATACGATTCCTCTGAAATGCGACAAAGCAAACAGTCGGAGCTTCTGAAAGCCATCTCACTAGACCGGAGAAACGGGATCGCGGAAAATTCGAGATTTTCAAAGAACTCAAAACTTTTTATGTATTCTTGTAGCCAATTTTATAAGCTTTAAAATGATACATGGATGATTTATCTACGATGTTTCCTCGAGGGGCTACATAATTTAGACTGGAAACGCACCCTGAAGTTATCCGGTAACCTTAAGTGTATGACGTCACGTGCGCTAAAAAATGACCAGGCCTTCCTCGCCCACAGGAACGGGTTCGCGTATTAAATGGCGGACGTGAAATTCAAGATTCGGAGTCCAAAAAATAGACTTCCTGTCGTCGTATCGAAAAACGGTTTGAACTGGTAATAATATAGCCACTCTACTTTACGAATATGAGAAAAAAATTGATGTCAAAATTTCGTATGAATACCCCATCATTTTTTTTCTGATTTCAAAAGCTCCTTAGGGGGTTCAAACAATCCATATAGATTTTTAGAAAACAAATTGGTTTGTAATTAGTAGGCACTGTCCAAAATAGTTCAATGGCTTAAGGTTTATAACTGGTCTAAATTCACCACATTTTTTCGGCACTATAGACTGAAAAAGGGTAGAAATAAATTTCTCTTCTATAAATTGTACTCTCTTAATTGCACCTTTGCTAATCATAGTCTGAATTTCAGACTCAACCAATTTGGTTTCTTCGTCAGAGAAATAAATTGGAGTTGGTTGTATACCTTGATAAGGTTGCAATGCAAATTCAAGTTGGTAACCAGAAACTGTCTAGTACCCATTCATCAGTGGTGATTTTATCAAGGGCACCCAACGAGTACTTTTTGAAATTCGTTTGAAACCAGTTGTCTGCAGCTTATCTAGCCATTTTAAGGCGCCTACTATGTCTTTTGACGTATTCTAGAAAGCTATTAGCTGTTCGGAATTTCTAGGTGGAAATCGCGTCAACCGAAAATACTATGGCAAAATATTCCCGGCCTACGAATTTGTTATGCATCAATCAGCGGCTTCCCCCTGGGGCCGACCCCCGAGGACCCTGGGGGATTTGTCCAAACGCCCATTCAAACCTCGCCTAATCCCCCTGGGTATGGGGCAGGAGAATTTTGACAAATCCCTTCCCTCTGGGGCAAATATAATGGGTTCCTGTAATATACGTTAACAAGTATCAGTTACATATCACCTATAGATCTTTGCAGTAGTAGCACCCCGGGAGTAGCACACAAATGATGGCTTTTCTCTTCCCTCTGTCGGTGCTCCACGCGTTAAAAACTGGCATATTAAATTAAAAGGGCGCCAGTTCAAACCAAAGTCAAAGACCTCGTGAGCGGAAATCGCGCGAAGCTCGAAGAACAGCCGGGAATAACGGATTGGGTAAACCGCTGACCTGATATTACAAATCCCCAGGGTCCGTCTCCTGGGATAAACCACCGGTAGCAAAAGTGTTGTTTTCCCCCACACCCTCGGGCAACATGGAGCTAAAAATCGTGACAAATGCCCCTGAGTTCCCGTGGGTTCCCCGGGGATCGGACCCAGGGGGAAGCCGCTGATTGATGCATTAGTAGTCTAGAACATAAACAAGAATTTTCTAGCCCAAGTAACTTCATGTTGCAAAGTTTTGGAGGTACGAATTTTTTAGGGATTCTTTTTTCCTATAGGCAATTCTTAGGGAATGAAAATGTGTTGTTCTGACTCTATTGATCAGACGAATTGGGACGTACGAATATTTTAGGGGAAACCTTTTAGTCTCCCTTTTCTTCTATAATTTTCTAGGGATTGAAAACAAATTTTCTAGCCAGTATTTCAGAAAACAATTTGCTAGGGACAATTTTTTCAAATCCGAAAGTTTTAGGCTAACTTACTCTCCAGAACAGCTTTTTAACCGAAAACTTCGTTAGGTGCCCTTGTTTTATGCCAGTTATCAATATGGCTGGCTAAATTTCCAGCATATTTCGGACTAACCTGAGTCAGGCTTTGTCCTTGTATGTTTTGTTGTGGTTTGAGTGCATCCCTTCGCTTTAGTGAGGTCTGGTAAACGGCATGTCCAGTTACACTTAACGCGTCTGCTAAACCTGGAAGCAGTTTCGAGGGACTAATCTTTTCCTTTTTGTTTTTGGCGATAATAACCTTGTCCAAAAGAATTACTAACACCTGGTTAGTCTTCACGATGTACCTCTGAATCTCCTGTAGGGAGAGGTCCTTGACCCTCACGTTTTTCTGGAGGTCAAACCAGAGTTCCTGGCTTGCTTTTGGCACTCCCAGTAGTTCGCAGTTTTGAGGTGTTTGGTATTTGTCCTCAATTTATTTTATCTTTCTCTCGATTGGTTTCGTAACGCATGCAGCATTTACTCGACTAGCGAGCATCTCATTAACGGGAGGACCGAATGAATCTGTCTCCTCGCAGACAGACGGCAAAACATACTCGTCTTCGCTCTCTTTTCCAGAGACCGACGTTTCGTCCACCGAAAATATCGATACGGTCGGTTCAAACTCTTCGAGTACGACATCAGAACTAGGAGGCGGAGCGACGAGCTTAGCCCGTTTATGTAACCCCCATTCGGGTTCGCTCGCTTTCCTTTTCGTAACTTCGTTACTTAAGGAGCTTATTGCTTCAAGTATCTTGTCTATCCCCAACTGAGACTTCATTTCTTCAACGTCGAAATCTATATCGTCCCTGTCAGCGTCGGTATCGGTGTTGTTGACTGTTCGAACCACTGCTTCAACTTCCAACGGTCGGTTGACGTTGAATTTCGCTCAGTTTACTTCGCTCTAGGGATAGGCTTTTCTCAGACATATTGTATAGCTAGGACACACGAAAAGGAGAGAAAAGCGTAATATATCAGCGCTTTATCAGAACTGATAAAGAAAGAAGTCACAAGAAATAACTGAAAAAGAAAATGACCTCGAATCACTGACCTTGTTTGTGTAAACACAAAAGGAAGAATTGATTATCATACCACGGTCCTGGGGTTTTGTACATGCGGCAGGTACAAAATGCAGACTGCAGACTGGAAAATGAAGACTGGAAAATGCAGACTGGAAAATGCAGACTGGAAAATGCAGACTCAAAAATGCAGACCTGACAAAATCCGAATAAGAAACATCTATCGGTCTGTAACAGGGCGACTCTGCAAGGCTTTAGATGACTTAGATCCTTATTTTTTTGGGTTATACACGTCTTATGCGGGGTCTTGCTTTTTTCTTGACTGCATGCCGGCGCCAGCCACGCCGTGTATATGCGAGCCACGCCGAATACGAGCTTTTCATGACAATATTTCCTTAGCAAACAGAAAGGAAAAGCTATGTATTCCGAGGTATTTTGAATTATTTACTTACTTTTTAATTATGTTCGTATTTAGCCGGGTCCTGTCTTTGTTAAATTGATTCAGTCCCATCTTCTTCTGTCCACCATTTTAAATTTATTGTTATGCACAGGAAGCCCAAAGCAGCCTCTCCGATTACATATAAATTTGGGTTTCCTGTTTGGTAAAGCGGACACCCTTGGGAATCAGAAAAAGTGTCCGTAACTGGAACTGTCCGCTTACGGGAATAGTTCTCGTAAGCGGACACTTGTGGAATATGGGATGTGTCCGCTTACGGGAGCTACAATAAAGACCCTGGGGGAACTCAGAAGATTTTTGGGTAGGGGTGTGCCGCGGAGACCTCAAAACCCTGACCCTATCCCAGACCTAAAAATGCCGTTTATCATACCCTATCCCAGACTTGAAGCAAAAAATCAATACCCTATCCCAGACGTGATCTTGTGATGTTTACACAGCATGACATTAGATACATGTATCAATGAGTCCAGATACCGAACAGTTTTTAATTACAATTACACTACGAAAGCCGTTGTTTTGTTTTAATATGGTATTTTAAGCTGTAGTGTAGTCGATAGAGCGCTTAGCATGGCGTCAACGATAAGTATATCAAAATCCATACCCTTTGCAGACCAAAACCGTAAAAAGGATACCCTATCGCAGACCTCGGCAGCTCAACTGACCATACCCTATCCCGCAGCACATGTACCCGTATCCCGGGGGGGGGGGGGGGGGGGGTACTTACATGAAAAATGGGTATGTATGTGAGGCCAAGAGGCTCAAACCCTGACCCTGTTTGACCCAATCCGAGGTCCAAAACCCTGATTGCCCCCTTTTTGGGAAAAAAAAAACCTGATTGCCCCTTCTTTAAATTGTTTTCAAAACACGATCGGATATATATCCTGGCCGGTATACCGCGTACCGGGATTTCATGCAAAATACGGAACATTTCAAGTCGGGACGTGGCATTGGGTAAACAAATCAGCAGATGAAGTACATAGATAAACTTGTAGTGAAGTACGAATTAGCGGCGTCACGATGTATGGCAACCTCAGTGCTTGCATGTGGGCAGGCGATCAAAATGCGGCAACAGAATGTCTTTTTTTGACATAGTAGCTAAAAAAAATTAACTGCCTAAAAAATACTGAACCCCGACCCTGACTGCACCCAAATTATACTCAAATCCTTACCCTGATCTGCCCAAATCAGGTCAAAACCCTGACCCTACCTGCCCAAACTGAGCTCAAAACCCTGACCCACCCGGGCGGCACATACATAATACGTCACAAACAGGAGTACCCCCCCGGGACCCGTATAGCCCATATAAGGGAGTACTGGCCCCCTCCTCTCCCCCCCTCGGGGAATACAGCTGCAGGGATATGATGTCGTCATCATTGTGAGCTCATGTCGGTACATAAATCTGTACACACTAGAATTAGAAGATATATTTGCAAATGGAAGACTGCTTCATTGCGCTTAAAGACTTGAGTTGCATGTCCACCAAGATATCATTGACGCGTGCAACGGCTTGAGACAGTCGCTCTTTTCCTTGCCAGTCAGAGAAGTCTGCAACTTCTTAGCAAGTTCCATCGCACCTTGTACAGAATTAACTTCTGGAACTCTCAGTGGCTGGTCAAAGTCCTTGATCGTATCTTTATACAATACACAATATTATTTGGATGACAGTTTACTTTACAGCGCTGTTTACAATACTGTAATTGCTCTAGAACTGTATCAAATAAACCGATAAAGCGAATTGCGGAAAAGTTCTAAGCTAACACCGGTGTGAAGTTGATTGATTGCAACATAATACTCATAATCGTTCTAGTAATGGATTATTCTGCTGGGGTGTCCACTTTATACGGATTGGGCGAGGTTTGTTGTTGGATCATGGGTGACTGGCCGCGCGGCAACAGATCTCACGGAGCAATACCTATGACCGATTTTTTTTAGGTCTTAGATCCGTATTTGAAACGTGGATAAGAGAGTTAGCACTCGTTCTCAAAAGGAGGTTTATTAAAACGTCACATGAACTAACCCTAGGCCCCTACGACTTTATACCCCGTCAACGTTAACCGTTAACTGAAAAAGTTTCAAGCTTGAGCGCCCAGGAAAACGACGTTTAGTGTTGAGGACTAATTTGTGGCTTAAGTTCACAGGAAAAGGACGATCGTTTTAATAGACAAGAAAGTTCAAGAAAGTCCTTAATTGACTTAATTTAATAGCCCCTCCAAGAACAATTTATATATAATTGGAGAGGCTGATTTGGGCTTCCTGTGCATAGCAATAATTTTAAAATGGTGGACAGAAGATGGGACTGAATCAATTTAACGAAGAAAGGACCCGGCTAAATACGAACGTAATTAAAAAGTAAGTAAATAATTCAAAATACCTCGGAATATATAGCTTTTCCTTTCTGTTTGTTAAGGAAATATTGTCATGAAAAGCTCGTATTCGGCGTGGCTCGCATACACGGCGTGGCTGGCGCCGGCATGCAGTCAAGAAAAAAGCAAGACCCCGCATAAGACGTGTATAACCCAAAAAAAATAAGGATCTAAGTCATCTAAAGCCTTGCAGAGTCGCCCTGTTACAGACCGATAGATGTTTCTTATTCGGATTTTGTCTGGTCTGCATTTTCGAGTCTGCATTTTCCGGTCTGCATTTTCCAGTCTGCATTTTCCAATCTGTTTTTTCCAGTCGGCATTTTCCAGTCTGCAGTCTGCATTTTTCAGTCTGCATTTTGTACCTGCCGTTTGTACATGACCTAATATGCATTTGAATAACTTTGAAATGTGATCGCTGACCAGTTAGCATTTAGGGAAGTATGCAGATTAAGCCCATAATACGGAGCATATTGGAAGAGAATAAGATAGTATTTCGTTAATTATCCTGATTATTTATGGTCGTCGCCATGCATGTACGCAAAACCCAGACAACGAGTGCCCCGGTAGAAGACTGGGTTCTATTTACTCGGGCTGCCTGTGGCAATCTGCAGGCCGTTATTTTGTTTTTGTTTGGTGCAACAAAATTTCTCTGCATGCGTTAAATTATGCATTAATTGTTGGCGTTAATAGATTTCTCTCCAGTCCAGTTGCCATCTTAACATTCTGCGGACGTTATTCTTGTTTGAGGTACGTTTCGTAGATTTTATGCCACATTTCATCACATTTCATTTTACTCTCGGTCATAATACGTACCAACGCAAACATCGTGATCGATAGGCCAACACTGGTTTACCCCCGGGGGGGGGGGGGGGGGCACTCCCTTATCTGAGGGGTACATGGATGCTCGTCGTACCTTTTAGGGGTCAAAATCAGGAGTTTGGTACCACTTAGGGTATCCACCATCAAACACAGACATTAGTAGTAGGAGAGGGATGGAATTAGCCGTTTTTTTAGGGTGTTATGCAAATTTTTAGGGTGTTTTTAGGGTGTTATGCTAATTTTAGGGCGTATGCATTAATTAGGATGACGTCACAATTCTATTGTCCATTGAATTAATTAAGGAATTAATTTTTAAGGTGTTATGCTAATTTTTAGGGTGTTCTATTGTCTTTCCGCATGAATAAAGTGAGGCGCGCTCATGAATAAAGTGGTGAGCTCATGAATAAAGTGGTGAGCTCATGAATAAAGTGGTGAGCTCATGAATAAAGTGGTGGGCTCATGAATAAAATACGGCGCGCTCATGAATAACAATTGTTCCTTTGGATGAGGTCATCGATCTATTCGAGCATGTTTGGGCAAAGCCTATTGTTTCGGGTCGTCTCTAAAACCAGGAGCGTAGGATCTCGAGGCAATCATGGAGGAAGATAAGTTGTACGCTGTAGCCTATACACCTGATGGGGATGGATTTGGAGAACTAACTGAGTATGGAAAGAGAGCATCAAACAAGTCTGGCATAAGCATTCCCAGACATCTGTATGATTTTTTATCAAGGGAAAATATTTTCACTGAAAACTACCAAGCATTTGCTGAATTGTACAAAGCACACAAGATTAAAGGGAAGTTAAGGGAGTACTATTGGCCTGAGAAGAAGGAAGACACTTTACTAACCTGTGATTCTTCACTAGACTTTTATTACTTACCCAAGCACATTATTGAAGGGAGATTTTACCACAAGAACACAACCGGAGACGGATTCGAAAAGATAAAAGTTTTTGACGAGTTCCCTAATGTGTGTAGAATCATTAAGAGTATTTTAACAGACTTGACCACATCCAACGCTGAGAAGATAAATTATGTGCGGCTATTGATTCCGAAAGACCAACCCGTTTCCGTAAAACTATTCCAACATTTAGACCTTTTTCCTAAGTATGGACACCATTTCCAGTAACTGCAGGAGGAGTTTGAGACAATGCAGAATGGTAGAGAGGGAAAGAAAACAGCTTGAAGTAGCGAGACGTGAAATACATCCACTGAATGACATTGAACAACACGGCTTTGCCTCAAGATATTCTGTGTCTGTTCCAGAACAATTTTTTTAGAAAAGATGAAGAGTTTATGGAGATTGATTGACTTTGTAATTACTTTAACTTTTAAATCAATAAAGTTCACTTGTTTAGTTGAATAGGTTTGGGCAAGTCTTTGTTATGAATAACAATACACTATTGTTTTGGTAATCTGCGAGCTGCTCTATAGTAACCCAACGATATTTTTTTATATCATTCACAACTCACTCGTAACGTAATTCTGAGATCAGATTATTCGTAAACCTTTACAGTAAATCCACTGTGACTCATTAGATCAACTCTGCTATTGTTCTTAGGGATTGGCGATAACTGAAGAGCCTATTGTTTTGAGGAAAACTCTTGTGATGCAAATTCTTCTGTAAAACTAAACTAGAATTACCATACGAATAAAAACAAACTACTCGGAACAGGATTTTATTGATCCAAAACACCAATTTACAGTTCGTGTTCCTTATCGTCGCGGAGTTGATAACTTTCTTATTTCTCAGTTCTTGGGTTGATATAATGTACCGTGTTACAAGATTACACTGATTTATGTTTCATTGATTTTTTTTCTTGTTGACAAATGCTGCATAACTTGGATAAAACTTATTTCTAAAAGGTACATATGTATTGTTCATTACGGGAACACTCTGTTCCGGAATAGGTTGTTTTTGGAATTGTTTATTCAACAAGAATTTTCGGTGGTGAATTGCAGCCTCGGTTGCTTCTTGCCATCCATAATCTTCCGTGTTCATCAAGTTTTGCTTCGTTTCCAAGATTTTTCGGAAATCAGGATCTTTTCTTAAGCTGTGAATCCATTTCATATCTTCGAACAACACTTCTCTTAGGTCTTTTCTATAGGTAGGAACCAAAGCGTTACTGGCTTTGATTTCAGCAACTTCATGACTATCCCCATCGTGTTCATACTTTTGAACCAACGCTTTCCATTCTTCCTGGTGCCGTTCTTTAGCTTCGTTTCGAATTCTTTCCCAAACATCCGCTTCTCTGTCATAACTATCATCAGTGGAGTCCGTGCTCTCCTGAGATTCAGAGCTTTGATAAGAATCTTCAGTCATTTCATCATCTGAGTTGGAACGATTAGCAGCCATCGTTTATATCTTTACTCTTCAAGGATCGGGAGTATAATGTCAGACCCTTAAAAGTTTCCAACTTTATAGAAAACAAATTGGTGTGGTCACTAAGTTTAACAAATGTCGATTAGCTGATTTAGCTACGGTCTCTCAGTTAGACCAACATTGTAAGCAGGATTCCTAACCAACATATTTTCCATTATCAACAACTGGATTTACAGTCCTCGACAAAAACTTTCTTTTTTGAAGTTTCTCTTCTTGTAAATATGGTTTACGTTCTTGAGTTGATAACCTATGGACTTGTGCCAAGTGGTTGGATAATTTAACAAGATACTTTGATCCACAATTAGGTACAGGGCAGTTTTTCAAAGTCTGATTTTCCATGTTCACTCGCTGAAAGTTAGTATCAAGTAGCACAAATCTACTTGATCGTCCCTTTTATCTCCTTTCATCCCTTTTGTCGCCTTTCGTCCCGCCTTTTTCCGTTTTGAAATAAAAAAAGAGAGTTTAAAAAAAGAAAAAGGCGGGACAAGAGGCGACAAAAGGGATGAAAAGGACGAACGGAGATAACTATATACGAACGTGGACACGTCTCTTGTCAGTAGGCCCTTTCATCCCGTTTGTCGCCTCTTGTCCCGCTTTTTTCCGTTTTGAAATAAAAAAAGAGGGATAATAAACGGAAAAAAGCGGGACAAGAGGCGACAAACGGGATGAAAGGGCCTACTGACAAGAGACGTGTCCACGTTCGTATATAGTTATCTCCGTTCGTCCTTTTCATCCCTTTTGTCGCCTCTTGTCCCGCCTTTTTCTTTTTTTAAACTCTCTTTTTTTATTTCAAAACGGAAAAAGGCGGGACGAAAGGCGACAAAAGGGATGAAAGGAGATAAAAGGGACGATCAAGTAGATTTGTGCTACTTGATACTAACTTTCAGCGAGTGAACATGGAAAATCAGACTTTGAAAAACTGCCCTGTACCTAATTGTGGATCAAAGTATCTTGTTAAATTATCCAACCACTTGGCACAAGTCCATAGGTTATCAACTCAAGAACGTAAACCATATTTACAAGAAGAGAAACTTCAAAAAAGAAAGTTTTTGTCGAGGACTGTAAATCCAGTTGTTGATAATGGAAAATATGTTGGTTAGGAATCCTGCTTACAATGTTGGTCTAACTGAGAGACCGTAGCTAAATCAGCTAATCGACATTTGTTAAACTTAGTGACCACACCAATTTGTTTTCTATAAAGTTGGAAACTTTTAAGGGTCTGACATTATACTCCCGATCCTTGAAGAGTAAAGATATAAACGATGGCTGCTAATCGTTCCAACTCAGATGATGAAATGACTGAAGATTCTTATCAAAGCTCTGAATCTCAGGAGAGCACGGACTCCACTGATGATAGTTATGACAGAGAAGCGGATGTTTGGGAAAGAATTCGAAACGAAGCTAAAGAACGGCACCAGGAAGAATGGAAAGCGTTGGTTCAAAAGTATGAACACGATGGGGATAGTCATGAAGTTGCTGAAATCAAAGCCAGTAACGCTTTGGTTCCTACCTATAGAAAAGACCTAAGAGAAGTGTTGTTCGAAGATATGAAATGGATTCACAGCTTAAGAAAAGATCCTGATTTCCGAAAAATCTTGGAAACGAAGCAAAACTTGATGAACACGGAAGATTATGGATGGCAAGAAGCAACCGAGGCTGCAATTCACCACCGAAAATTCTTGTTGAATAAACAATTCCAAAAACAACCTATTCCGGAACAGAGTGTTCCCGTAATGAACAATACATATGTACCTTTTAGAAATAAGTTTTATCCAAGTTAAGCAGCATTTGTCAACAAGAAAAAAAATCAATGAAACATAAATCAGTGTAATCTTGTAACACGGTACATTATATCAACCCAAGAACTGAGAAATAAGAAAGTTATCAACTCCGCGACGATAAGGAACACGAACTGTAAATTGGTGTTTTGGATCAATAAAATCCTGTTCCGAGTAGTTTGTTTTTATTCGTATGGTAATTCTAGTTTAGTTTTAGAGAAGAATTTGCATCACAAGAGTTTTCCTCAAAACAATAGGCTCTTCAGTTATCGCCAATCCCTAAGAACAATAGCAGAGTTGATCTAATGAGTCACAGTGGATTTACTGTAAAGGTTTACGAATAATCTGATCTCAGAATTACGTTACGAGTGAGTTGTGAATGATATAAAAAAATATCGTTGGGTTACTATAGAGCAGCTCGCAGATTACCAAAACAATAGTGTATTGTTATTCATAACAAAGACTTGCCCAAACCTATTCAACTAAACAAGTGAACTTTATTGATTTAAAAGTTAAAGTAATTACAAAGTCAATCAATCTCCATAAACTCTTCATCTTTTCTAAAAAAATTGTTCTGGAACAGACACAGAATATCTTGAGGCAAAGCCGTGTTGTTCAATGTCATTCAGTGGATGTATTTCACGTCTCGCTACTTCAAGCTGTTTTCTTTCCCTCTCTACCATTCTGCATTGTCTCAAACTCCTCCTGCAGTTCCTGGAAATGGTGTCCATACTTAGGAAAAAGGTCTAAATGTTGGAATAGTTTTACGGAAACGGGTTGGTCTTTCGGAATCAATAGCCGCACATAATTTATCTTCTCAGCGTTGGATGTGGTCAAGTCTGTTAAAATACTCTTAATGATTCTACACACATTAGGGAACTCGTCAAAAACTTTTATCTTTTCGAATCCGTCTCCGGTTGTGTTCTTGTGGTAAAATCTCCCTTCAATAATGTGCTTGGGTAAGTAATAAAAGTCTAGTGAAGAATCACAGGTTAGTAAAGTGTCTTCCTTCTTCTCAGGCCAATAGTACTCCCTTAACTTCCCTTTAATCTTGTGTGCTTTGTACAATTCAGCAAATGCTTGGTAGTTTTCAGTGAAAATATTTTCCCTTGATAAAAAATCATACAGATGTCCGGGAATGCTTATGCCAGACTTGTTTGATGCTCTCTTTCCATACTCAGTTAGTTCTCCAAATCCATCCCCATCAGGTGTATAGGCTACAGCGTACAACTTATCTTCCTCCATGATTGCCTCGAGATCCTACGCTCCTGGTTTTAGAGACGACCCGAAACAATAGGCTTTGCCCAAACATGCTCGAATAGATCGATGACCTCATCCAAAGGAACAATTGTTATTCATGAGCGCGCCGTATTTTATTCATGAGCCCACCACTTTATTCATGAGCTCACCACTTTATTCATGAGCTCACCACTTTATTCATGAGCTCACCACTTTATTCATGAGCGCGCCTCACTTTATTCATGCGGAAAGACAATAGAACACCCTAAAAATTAGCATAACACCTTAAAAATTAATTCCTTAATTAATTCAATGGACAATAGAATTGTGACGTCATCCTAATTAATGCATACGCCCTAAAATTAGCATAACACCCTAAAAACACCCTAAAAATTTGCATAACACCCTAAAAAAACGGCTAATTCCATCCCTCTCCTACTACTGACATTTCTATGTAAAGCGGTATCTTTTAGGGGTCGGGTGTCAATTGAACAAAAAAGCTGTTATCAATTTACATTTTTATTATCTTTTAGGGGTCAAAATAAGCTTGAGCCACGCCCATTTTAGTACCTCTTAGGGGTCAAATCGAAAATGTCCGACGAGCATCCCTACCCCTTTTATATGGGAGTCCTCCCTCCCCCGGGTGGTTTACCGATCTCGTATCAAGACCTGTTTACGTTACACAGGTATACTGAATAGCTGATTTATAGCGAAGTATACTGAGCGATTTACTAGCAAATACATATACTGTGGTTGAGCAGTTATGGGTTACTATCCTCTATCGAAGACTGAAGACATCTGAACTCCTGAACTGTGAGAGCAACACTGTCACTCGCCAACACGAAGCCAGAAATACACACTCAGCACATAATTAATTTATGATGAGCCAAGCAATATTCAACTCTCGAGGTAAACTTAAACAAGGAACCTCTCACGGCCGAGGTTTTGGTTCGAGAAATTAAAGGCTTCCAACAATTCCCTTTATAGTTCTGTAATATAATGAGCAGACTGAAGTTTTGGGAATGACGGTAAAGCTTTTAATTAATAAAAGATAACCAACAGGCATTTCAGTTAATAATCTTTAATCCAACAAATACCAAGATGGACTCGTAATGGCTCATCATGTATAGCAAGAACAGCAGATAAAGTTACACAGAGGAACACAAATTGACCACGAATACAATTAACATGACTTCCAGAGAGAACAACCGCGGAGAAAGTGCCGCGAGGCAGCGAGCTGCGATAAAGAGCCGCAGGGTAAAAAGATTACAGTAGAGAAATATAGTGATTGCTCCATCACAGGATGGACAGGATACAACTTATAATATGGTACAAATTATACATACATTTGAGACAATCATCTATTAGTACTCGGAACCTGCAGTATAACAGAACAGCAGACTAAATTGTAAACGTGTGTTACATTAATAAGTAGTGTTTACAGTACTAAAATTAAAGGTCAACTTCTTTAATTTACACAGGAGAAAAACAAAAATATTAAATTACATATATACTAGGGGAGCAGAGAATGAAAGTCACCGCGCTACCGGTCACTCTTAAAGACTACTAAATTCAGCTAATAATTCTTCCCTTTGGTTATTACTAACGCCTGGTTTCCATATGATCGCTACGATCGCTGGATTCTTTTGTTCTGCGTATAAATTTACGCTTCGATTCACACCGAACAAAAGAACCCAGCGATCGTAGCGATCATATGGAAACCTAGCCTGCTATGCAGACGTATTTTTTCACTCTCCTGGAACGCAAAATATCAAAGAAAAAAACCTGTCTTGCACAACCAAGGGGCAAAAAAATGACTGCATTGATGTATATAGCGATACTTCAGTACTGTTTGTAAACTTACTGTTTGTAAACACTGACGTCATTTATTGGTGCGAGCTCAGAGAGCACCATACTATTCCCGACGTGTTTCAGCTACACAGTGATCATGTGGGTTACCTGTGGATTCAGAAGCTATCTCGATTCGAGCAAAAAGTCCAGCAGGATGTTTCGGAAGTCGTCATGTCTTCGGAAATGTTTTCGTAAAGTTATAATATTTAATAATTCTACATTTATATAGCGCATTAATCCTAAATGTCCAAAGGCGCTTTACATAGCTGGAAAACAGACAAGTTAATTTCAAGAACTATAAAATCTTACGATCTAAGGAATAGCTAAACTAATAAAAACTTTCCTTAAATAAATATGCTTTTAACTTAGCTTTGAAGACTCCCACCGAGGGGCATAACTTAATAGTAAGTGGCAACAAATTCCACAGTTTTGGCGCAATAACAGAAAAAGCCCTTTCTCCATAGCTCTTTACTGATTGACTGTAGGAACCTTCAGAAGGAACTTATTGTCAGACCTAAGATTACGAGGAGGAGTATAGTACTCTACCATATTACGAATGTAGGTAGGAGCCAGATTATTTAGGGCTTTATACGTAAGAAGTAATATCTTATAAGTTATTCGTTTTTCTACGGGTAGCCAGTGGAGACGCTGAAGAACTGGTGAAATATGATCATACTTTCCACCACCAACAATAAGGCGAGCGGCGCAATTTTGAACTGACTGCAGTTTCTTAATTAAGTAACCCGGAAGTCCACTTAGGAGCGAGTTTCCAGTGTCTAGCTTACAAGTAACAAAAGCATGAACTAGGATTCTTATACTACCTTCCGATAAGTACTTCTTAATTCTAGCAATATTTCTAATATGGAAAAAAGCACCCTTACAAATAGCAGCAACCTGACATTCTAATGACATAGAGTTATCAAATATAATGCTCAGATTTCGAGCATGAGCTGATGGTGTGACACGCTCATTTCCAACTAACAGGAAATCTAAGTCTGGGCGTGAACTTCTGTCTTATTATTATTAAGCTTTAGTTTGTTGATTAACATCCACCTGTTAATATCACTAATGCATGCCTGGATGTTGCTTACAGCGGCGTCCTTCTGTATATCTGATGTTGACTCGAAGGACAAATAAATTTGCATATCATCAGCATAAAAATGAAAAAGCATACCATGATGCCTGACAATATCCCCAAGAGGAGAGGTATATAGCAAATAGAGCATTGGGCCCAATACCGAACCTTGGGGTACTCCACATAAAATATCGCGACTTGAAGACATCCCCTCGCGCACTTTAACGAACTGCTTTCTATTGGTGAGATATGAATTTAAAAAAAGTCGACGGGGCCATGTGTGTGAATATCTGCACGTCTTCGCGATGGAGTCAAGTCAGATTTGGTATCAGTTTCGCTATTAAAAGAGAATTCCTGCAATTGTAATCGAGTCAAGTCAGATTTCGTATCAGCTTCGCTAAAAGTAAGTCTTGCTTTTCTCGAATTTATTATGTCAACCTACAATTTATTCACTGCTGGAAGTATTCATCATGGTCATGAAAGTTTTAGTGACATTTCGAGGGTAAGACAATGTTCTTTTATAAGTTTTTCAGAATCCACAATAATTATTGTTTACACTCCTACATGGCAACAATCACTTCACATTGTGAACCGCTAGTTTCAATTAAAATTGCTGATTCATTCATAGAGTGCAAATAACCTAAAAAGCCGCTTGTCTTATTTGCAATCCTATGCATCTGCAACAACCGAGGCAACGTTCTAAATTAAATGTATTCTTTTCACAGAGAAAGAATAAATTTAATTTAGCACGGAGCCTCGTATTCAAACCTTTGTGCGTGACAAGTAAAGCATATCGCGGAAGTGGGCTTATTGCTTTATAGCCGTTCGCACCACCGCACTTTATTTGCATATATATTTGCATATATATTTGCATATATAATGTATTGCCAAAAACAAACGCGTGTTTGTATGGCTTGAGTAGTATAGCCGGAGTCAAAGTGATACCACTTTTTATTTAGCCACCGGATAACCGATTTGAGTCCCCCTTCCCCAACACTTTTTGTACTCCCCATAAAAGCCGCCTTTCGTCCTATTTTCTGACCCCTTTTAACCATTAAGAACCCTCAATTAGAGAAAGAGTACAACCATATTATAACCCACACATATTGCTGTCAACAAAGGTCAAACAATACGTTTGGGTTAGGGGGGCCATCAAACGTGACATACAACAGAAAACGAAGGTGCTACACCAGAACTACTATAGTACACTTATTATATTTTGACACCCCCGCCCGACCCAATGCCCCCTAGGCATTATTCATGTACCATAGCAAGCTGCGAATTCCCAGATCCTTTCGTCAACAACGATATTCCCTTCTTTGATGTTATCGATTATTGCAATAGATGACGTTGTCCACACCTCCCTTTTAGTTAACTGGAACTGATTGAGGAGCCATTTAATGATGTCGATACTATCATTTCTGGCGGCCCAGTATAGCGCAAAATTATCTCGAGCACGTGCGTCCTCTGTTGGTGAGCTGGAAACGTTCGGTGAGCCATTTAGCGACATCGAGATGCCCCCCATAGCAGGCAAAGCACAGAGCAAGGTTATCTCTATCGCGGACATCCTGCGCAGTAAGCTGGAAATGCTTCGTGATCCATTTGACGCTATCAAGATAACCCTCACGACATAGGACGCCCAGTTCTCGACACGCAGCCGCAGTGGAAATACCAAAAAGTCCTAACCAAAGCTTCCCGATTGCAAGCGTCTACGAAATCATACATGAGGATTCGCAAGATCAGTATTCATTTTTGTAGCGGGCTAGAGATGCCGCATCGCCCAATCGTTTTGAAGTCAAAGAAATGCTTGCAAAAGCCCAGGGCCCCGCGTGCTCTACGATCTTAGTCAAGATTTCTAGAGGGAGGTCCAACATATTAGCCATCGTTATTGGGTATATATCAGATGAACCATTTCTCTAATAGGGTAGAATTACCATTAAAAACCTCCAATTAGATAAAGAGTACCACCATATTATAACCCATAGAAAATTTGCGAATTAGAGAAGGGAATGTATATATAAAATGATGGAGAAAAGCACTTGTAGCTGGTTGATGCTCGGAAAAGATACGAGGTGTGTAAGGAGTCTAGGTCGTTCGAAGACAGAGTACTGCGCCCAGCATAATTTCCAGATACGAGGGGGGAGAATGTTACCCACCCCATGTTCGAAGTGTGGTCGTGGCTGTCTTACGAGTTGCGGGCTTTGCGGAAAGTGCGGACAAACAAAGTGCCATCGCCTACGTGCATTACAACTACGTACTAAAAAGCACTTTGCGAATGTGTTAGCTGAATTGAAAAAAAAAATAACGACCCCTACTTTCCAATTAGAGATAAGCTAGGTATAAGCATAGCCAAAGAAATTTGCGAATGCGTTAGCTGATTGAAAATAACGACCCCTACTTTCCAATTAGAGATAAGTGTTGTATAGGTATTACAAAAGAAAAATGGTTACCCTTAAATAATTACGAAGGCAAGCAAAGCAGTTCGGTCTCCAAGGTTTCTCTAGGCTCAACAAATATGGTCTCATCCAGGCAATAGCTGAGGTTCGAGCCCCAGAATGGTTAAATAGACTTGAAAGGAGTACCAAAACAGTTAGGTTTCCAGCTCTTAAAGAGGGTCCCGAAAATCCCCACAAACGCGTCCAACGTGCCCGTGAACTCAAACAGTTGGGTGAGGAGGTAGAGGCAAGCCTAAGGGCAAAAGCTGTCGAAGAACGGGCTACAGCAAACCCTCAAAACCGCTTACCACATCTACGACGAATAGGACGGCGAGTCCTGCAAAAGCCTCGTAGTGAGCCATTGGACCGGAGTCTCGCCCGAGAGGCAGCCACTATTCTCAACGAGAGAGATGGTATGCTAGAGGTAGGCGCACTATCCAGTGGCGCTTCTTCCAAGGTGTGGCAGGTGACCTCACACCTAGGATTATGGCGAAGTTGACTGCAAATGTTGCTACATGTACGAGTTTCTACCTACGGTATGGCTACTCCTATCGCATTCGCAATGTCAATGACGGGCGCGTGATGCTCTTCTCAAAGACGGTCCCAGGTTCTCCATGGATAAATATTCTAGGCGGCGCAGAGGAGTGGATTGCCAACAAGTAGCTACCTCGTCTCAATCCCGACAACATTGATCGTCCCAATACCCAGTGGGCATTCGTGTGTTGGATCCATATGGACATCAAAGTCGTACTCGATCGCCAGCCCCTGTTGGGAACAGGCCCCCTCCACGATTGGCTTCGCCAGAAAAAGGGAATGTTTGCCCTTGATCAATACGGTGATAACCTATGTTTGTGGCGCTGCCTTGCTTTATACATCGGAGCACTCGCGCAGCAGAAAAAGGAAATGTTTGCCCTTGATCAATACGACGATAACCTATGTTTCTGGCGCTGCTTTGCTTTATGCATCGGAGCACTCGCGCAGCAGAAAAAGGGAATGTTTGCCCTTGATCGATACAGTGATGACCTATGTTTGTGGCGCTGCTTTGCTTTATGCATCGGAGCACGCGCGGATAGGTGTTGCGCCGCAGCTAGAAGACTTGTCCAGGATTTCTATCGTTCGGCAGTACCTATACCAGACGTTCCCAAGACTTCTCTAGACCAGCTGGAGAAGATTGAGTTTCACTTTGGGATTGGCATTCGGGTGTATGAACCTACGGAAGAGGGCGTTTGGCATTTGACTCGGTCTGGTCCCCACTGCAAGCTTGTGATGACTATCGGGGTATACGATGGCCACGCCTTCTATATCAAGAACGTCGACAAGCTCGGGGAAAACTATGTCTGTAATGATTGTAAGCAACGATTCACAAAGGCTTCAAACCTTCAGCGCCATGCAGACCGATGTAGTCGCAGTGAAACTAAGATCGTCTGCAAGGGAGAAGCAATGAAAGCTCCCCAGTCCGAAAAAGCATTCTGGCCAGAGAGCACAGCTAGCAAAGCAGCTCTACGCTGGCTCAAGCGCGAGTCGGAAGCACACCAGCAGCATATCCATCACGCCGCTTGTGGGCACGGTGGAGAACGTTGGATCGAGGGAGCTCCTGTTGATGGCTACGAACCCATTTCCAAAACCATCTTTCAATTTCATGGGTGCTACTACCACGGCTGCCCAAAGTGCTTCCCTAGAGGTAGAAATTTATACCGTAAAACCTGCGAAAGAACGGCAAATCTACGCGAGGCAGGCTATACAGTACTAGAGGCCTGGGGCTGTTCCACAAAGAAGACAAATGGGCCTGTTCCAACACCAACACAAACCGCCTATCCACACGCCATAGTTTACGATTTCGAGGCCTATCTCGATACAACAAAAGGAAGACAACCAACAACCAGATTGACCATCGAAAACATACACGTCCCCATATCAGTATCAATTGCCGACACATACAACCGCACACCAACTCACATCTGTCGATGCGATCCAAAAGGACTCATAGCTGCCTTTGTCGAAGAACTCCAGCTAAGAGCAAAGGTAATCCAAGAAGTTGTCATCGAACAGTTCTGTCCCAGGACCCTCGAGTTCTCTTTCGACACACTATCAAAGGAACAACAGACTAAAATCAACGAATGGGCCAACCAGGTTCCTGTACTAGGGTTCAACTCCGGGCGGTATGACCTCAATTTGATCAGAAACTACTTCGTAGAAACTATCGCGGACACGTGCAAGAAGGTCCGGGTAGCAAAGAAGGCCAACTCCACCATGTTTCTCTTGACTCCTGAATTTCGTTTCCTCGATGTGACGAACTATCTTAGTCCCGATACTTCCTACGAACGTTGGATCACCGCATATGGATGCGAGCTGCAGAAGAGTTTCTTCCCATATGAGTGGTTTGATTCCCCCGACAAGTTGGACCACATCGGATTGCCAGATTATCAAGAGTGGGGATCAAAGTTGAAAGGAGAACACCTACTATCTAGGACAGAGTTAGACGCCTGTAAGCGCACCTTTCGTGATAAAAGAATGAAGATCTTTGCAGACTGGCTACGATACTACAACAACTTGGATGTAATTCCTTTTCTAGAGGCTCTCGAAAAGATGCGGAGTTTCTACCACGAGAAAGGTGTAGACATGTTTAAAGACGCAGTATCTATCCCAGGAGTCTCGCTACAATTTCTTCTTCGAGGTAGCGTCGAACGTGGAGCGGAGTTGTATACCCCAGACAAGGAAGCCTACCATATGCTGAAAAGTGCTGTTGTGGGAGGACCAAGCATAGTGTTCACCAGATGCCACGAAGCAGGAGTGACTAAGATTCGCAGCCATCAGGATGGAACCAAAATTTGTCGTAAGATTCTTGGATACGATGCCAATGCCCTATATCTTTCTACTATGGCCCTCGAAATGCCTTGTGGAAAAGAAAAGGTTGTGCGATATGCAGAGCCTGGGCCAGAAGCCGAAGGACTTACTGAACGTCTACGCAATGGAACGTGGTTTGGATACGCGGAGGTCGACATTGAGATACCAAAACCCTTGTGGAAGAAATTTGAGGAGATGCCTCCCTTCTTCTACAACAAGAAAATCCCTAAGGAAGCAATCTCTCCAGACATGCTAAGCTATCTGGTGAAGACGGGTGGAAAGCGCGGCGAGGAAAATAAGCTAGTTGGAAGTCTCTCTGGGAAACGGATTCTACTCTACGCCCCTCTTCTAATTTGGTATCTAGATCATGGAGCAGTCATCACTGCTGTCTCTCGCACAATAGACTACACACCAAAGAAAATCTTCGAGTGGTTTGTGGATCAAGTTACTGAAGCGCGAAGGACAGGAGATGTAGATAAAAGCAAAGCCTTGCTAGCGGATGTATTCAAGTTACTTGGAAATAGCGCCTATGGAAAGTTGATTGAGGCTTTGGAGCGACAAACGAATGTTATCTATACCAAAGACGAGAAGATTGTGGACAAAGCTTTGCGTAGCACTTGGTTTTCGGACCTGGAGGAGATTGGTGATGCATACGAACTTGACAGTCGAAAAAATCAGATCCTAATCAAACGGCCTTTCCAAGTAGGTATCGCTGTGTACCAGATCGCCAAGCTTTGTATGCTCGAGTTCTACTACGACTTCCTCGACAAGTACGTCGACCGTCGAGATTTCGAATACATACAGATGGATACGGATAGCGCGTACATTGCCATCTCAGGCAACAGCATCGACGAAGTTGTACAACCAGAATTGCCCAAGGAGTTCGCAGCTTGCCGAAAGGATTGGTTAGCATGGGACAAGTGGAGCAGTCGTACGCCAGGCCTCTTCAAACTAGAGTTCGAAGGACAGCGCGCCATTGCCCTCTGCTCTAAGGCCTACTATGTCGATGTATGTGCCAGTCAGAAATGTTCCACCAAAGGTATGTCTAGGCGGCACAACGATGTTTCGTGGGATCGATTCAAAGCAGCACTCCACGGCAGCATCGACCTAGCAGAAAACCGGGGCTTCCGCTTACTGCCAGAAGGTAGGCCAAGCTTCTGCTGTTCATAGGTCGCCATTTCAGCTTACTACGATAAGCGACGGGTCCTTCCAGATGGTATCCACACCGAGCCTATAGAGTACAGTCTAGCGGCTGGGTACAACTAGGATCCCTTTTGGGGGCAGTTCTGTATCCCTGGGTACCACTTGTAGCTCTTCACGTACGAATCCACGCTTAACGGCCTCCGAATACAAATAGTACAGAACTGGCTGCCCTGAAGAAACCATACTACGAGAAATACTATATGTTTCCAAACTCCATATAGGATCAGTTGCACGACGACCGCCTTCCAGCTCACCAGGAGCATATAGATATCTAACACTGACGTCGAATGGAAGCCTTTCCTCTTTGAGACCAGCGAGACGTACCCGGTCGTCCCGAACCCGTGCCGGTTCTGCTGGGTTTGATTCGATTTCCTTTCCGGTAATCGCTAAGGCCGGTCGTTTTCCCGTCAAACGCGTAGGTTCGTTGTTCAAGGCTTTGATAACTGCAGGCAAACGAGCTACCCACTCAACTGACCTATCATCCTTTCCCTGCGAAGCAAGCACCATTTCTTGAGCATATTGGTGTCCAAATAGCCTTTCTGATAGTGTTCGGTTGAATCGCTCAACGATTGCTTGATCCCGGTGAATGTCTACACGCCCGCGTCTCACAGAAACTTTATGCTTGGCTAGTAGTGAATTAACGGCACCCATGACCTCACGTCCTGGATCGACTTGTAAAAGTTTTGGCCATGTCAGTGGACTTCTCTTGTAGATTCGCTCAAATGCCACAGCGACTTCTTTAGCTTCTTTAGTGGCTAATGGCTCGGCTTCTTTGTATCTGGATGCGACATCAACAACTGTGAGTGCATACTTATATAGTTTTCGTCCACGCCCAGGACGATCGTGCGGAAGAAATAGCAGATCGGCTTGGTGAACCTCGTTTGGCGTAGAGACACTGAATTTAGGTCGTGGAACATATTGAGGAGCCGGCAAATAGATCTGCCATATAGCTTGTTTTTCTAGCCACGTCCGAGTCACATCTTCGGATGCGTCGGCCGCAGTGGCAAGATGTTTAATCGCCGCGAGTCCTTTCCAGTAGCCTTTTGGGCTATAGTAGATATTTGCGAATACCTTTGGATCCATTTTCTATGCATATATTGGTGTAAGGTCTAAGTACCCACCCTTTATATGGAGTAGACTTTTGATTTGGCGGGGCTCTAGGTTCCACTCGATCTTCATCGTTTTCACATTTTTATTAATGAGAAAGTCTATAACGTGTTCGTGTCCTATTACTAAACCTATTTCGGCTCCCTCACGCAAATCGGCGCCGCATATAATGCTGTTTAAGAGCTCAGTCGGGCAAATCACAGCACTGTGAAGGTTTAAGACTACGTCCGTCATAAGAGTTTTCAATTCTAGATTTACTAAGGAGAGGCTCTTGGCTACTGACTCTACCTCAGTTAGATTATCGGCTTTTGGTGATTTAAGATCTACTGACTCTACCTCACCTTCGAAACCCAACTCGGTTAGGAGCGAATTTGTACAATATGAAATAGGAGAGTTTAGAGCTAGTAAAGCATTAGTGGTGATGAAGTTTCCACCCCCCTTAGCCTTCACACTAACTGGTATGATATACATTTCATGGCTCTCCTTGACTCGCATGTTTTTCCTTTTCGTTGAAAGTCGCCTCTGCTATGGATATATAAATAGCTTCAAATGGGTACAGAAAACCAACTTACGACGAACATAAAAAAGCTCGTTTTTAAAAAAGCATAGCTATAGAAATCGGGTGGCAACGTATCCTAGAACGAGCACCCCACCACCTACGGCCACCAATTCGGTAGTTTTCTGTGAACTTGATGGGCGATAGTAATCTGAGAAACGAGGCTCCTTTAGGTCCTGCAGACTTATATGGTCTATCCCTACGTGGACCGTATTGTATAAGGATGAAGCTCGATCCGAATTGGATAGCTCTTCCTTAGAGTAACGCTGCAGACGATCCTGATCTCGGATCCAGTCAGCCAATTTTTGACGTTTCTCCTGGTAAATAGCCCAATCGGCTTGATATTTCTCAAGGGCTCTATCGTGTCTTTCAGTCTCTATAGCCAGCAAGTCTGGATCTTTACCACCGAGCCATTTTTCGAGGTAGTGAGCACCCATGCCCATAACAGTAAAAGCAACTGCGGCAGCGATCGCCATGGATTGATACTACGTTACGTAGTTGGTATGTACTTTTTGTCCTCGAGATATTGTTTAGCAGCAAGGCTACCAGACAACACGGCTGTCAACTTTACGTAATTTACGATTGAAGCCGAAGGGTCGCTAAGCATAGACTCCTTGGTTATTTTTTTTGCTACGAATCCGATGCCCGCCACTAGTCCAGATAATATAGCAGCGTCTTTTACTGTTTTCATCAATTGATTCTCACCCATTATGCACATAAGTGGTAGGTTTTCAGTCTTCAAATGGGTGTGGCTTCGAATAGACCTACTCCATTGTCGACCTTCCACGTGTTCGTTCCAATGGGGCGGGTTGTGCGTCTTTTGGCGGCGATGCGGCTCGTCCTTCAGTTGCGGAGCAACCACCCGCGTTGTACTGGTAGTATAGGCCTACTAACGTAGCACCTACGCCGATAGCTGTGAGCGTAGTATTGGCAGACAAGTTCTCATACCAGCCTTTGTTCTTCTCGCATTTGTCCGGTGGTACACCACTTCGTTGAGCCTCCTCTTTCTCACGAAGAGCCTCTTTACCAAGGCGAATGTCTTCTGCCCTTTTTCTCCCAGCCGCAATGCGGTTTGGATTTGGCACCTTAGGTGCGGGCTTCGGGTCCGTATTAGTAATTTGATCTACTTCGGCCATAGCTTCGATATAACTTCGTTATAATTAGCTTCAATACGTTAACGTTACACTAGTTACGTCAACGTTGTACTACCATTACACCAATTACGTTAACATTACACTAACATTACACTAATTGCGTTAACGTTGCACTAACATTGCACTAATTACGTTAACATTACACTAACATTGCACTAATTATGTTAACATTACACTAACATTACGCTAATTACGTTAACATTACATCAATTACGTTGACATTGCACTAACATTACACTAACATTACGCTAATTACATTAACTTCGAATATGTCTCAAGTACTTCATCTATTTGGGGGGTAGCCACTTCATCGTCCATTCCTTACCTAGGCGTATAATGTGCGATAACGTGACATAAAGCACTAGTTATTGCTATAAGGGGACCTGCTCTGTAAGACAACGATCCAGCCATGGAAGATATCTCATTTCGGACTATATAAGTGGTCTTCTTGTAGATCCTTCAATAGTTCTTGTTGAGAATCTATAGGCAGCACGTATGCGGTTGCACGAGCTGCTAGACTTAGTGCTCTATTTACTAAGCAGCTCGTTATTTGCTTTGCTAAGACGGCCTGGTATCTAGTATGCAAGCGTTCTACGTCTTTGTCAGGCAGCTTAGAAATGTCCCCTAGAGAGAAATTCTTCCCTAGGTATTCCTTCGTTGTACCAGTTACGGCTAGAATAGAAAGAGCTTCCCGATAGTCGCCTATTGCTATGCGGTGTGCTTCATCAGTGGTATGGTTACAAGCTTCACATGTAGCTCTGCTACGTGCAGCTCCACTGCTGGGGTTGGGTGGGGGGCCTGTCACATCCTCACCTAGTATGTCTTTGAGTTCTTTATCCATCGCCTGAAGTTTACTTTAATATATCGTGGTATGCCACAGGTGCAGGTAGCTCTAAAACAACTTCGAAGGGACTTCGCAAACAAAAGCATAACCGAGCAAACTTGTGAGACTTGAGCTCTGATTGCAACTTTCTTTTCTCATCCCCCTCTATACCTTCACCGTAGTCCTCGAAGAGTTTCTTACTATCTATAGCAGACACCAAATGAAAGGCCACTACTATGGCTACATTTTCGCGGAAGGGTTTACTTATGCTCGTGAGTTGCTGGGTGAGCACCCAAACGGAAATACCACCGTGGCGAGCAGAAAAGCCCAGTTTCGAGAGTTTGCTAGTCCTTCCTTTTATGTCCTTTGAAGCTGCACAATCATCTAGGATGAAGAGAGTATTGGTTTCTTTGTAGTAGGTGGCACACACACCCAATACAGCATCTATGGCATCCTGTGAGGGTGATATAACGCGAAAGTTTGTGTCGCCTATGGCGAAGCCCTGATAGGTCTCGTTGTGGGTATACGTGGGGCATATCAATACGATGTAGTCAAATTTTCCACGGAAGGCTCCACGAAGCTGTTCCACAAGAAAGGCAGTCTTTCCACAATTTGTTGGCCCCACTATCAGGGCATTAAATGGGATTTTTTCTACTAACGTATCCATCTAATAATAATTTTATGTTTAGCAGCCCCAAACGTTCAATAGTTGCCTGAGCGTCGGCAAGCACAAATATATGCATATCCACAGTTCCTTTATCGCCCTTACGATGAATCCTTAGCTGGAGGTTTTGTCCGCTACCTATTTGGGCCATACCGTCCCCATGAACGGTGCTGTCTTTAGAGGTACGACAGTCGACGAGTACAGCGAACTTGTTCTCGTAGAACTTTTGCGGTGTCATGGATGTAGTTGCTTCTTCGAACTGCCCACCTCAAAACCAATGCTTTGCTGACTCCCAAAAGTCCTCTGGTAGCATCCCAGCAGGAAAGAGATCGTTAGGGCGCCCATTTACATCCATCTCGACCTTGGTGATGCCTGGATTTACAAACTTCTCGCTGTCTCGGGTGCCTGCGGTATGTTGCTCCACAAAGAGAAGAAGAAGTCCAGTGAAAGAGCGACGAAGGATGGATACATTTGCAGATACGAGTGTGTCGGTTGCTAGGTTGACTGGAATGGTACTGAAATACGCGATGTGGTTGTACATGAAGTCTTTGCCAAGTTCGTAGACTTGTTTGACCTGCGCCGCAAGAACAGAACTAACGATGGTTTGGTATTCAAGCTCGATGTTTGTTAGCCGATATGTGCCTATTTTTGTGCTGTCAGATCCAACTATTACGTCAATGGCCGGTGCTAGAGTCAATGCAAAGGATAAGACTCCACGCAGTGCGTGTGGATAAAAGACACCGTAAGTCGTGATAATGTCGTGATCGATAGGTATCTTGTACTTGCTGCCATATATGGCTAGTATCGCATTGTCGACCGCATTCGAGGTATCTTTATTGCCGGCCTTTGAGCGAAGCTTGTTCACGTTGTCGGATTGAATACCTTGCGCTATACTCGCCCCTCGCTTTGCTGTAGGTAGATAGAGATCTCTATATGCCTGTGGTAGATCGATCCTAGCACAGTCTTCTAAGATATCGAGATTCATTTTTGTGATCCGCTGCGAGACCAAGCAGCGTCCGACATTAGCCACCAGTTTGTTGTCAGCATGACCCCCAGATAGAGTGATATTGGCTAGGAGTGCCAGACTGCCAGGTACTAGAAGTCTGTTTTCACCAAGCGTGGGAACGTCAACTCTCAAAGTTACGCCTGGATTGGCAGCCGCGGGGTTGAAATTCATACGATAGATAGCACGTCTGGCTTTGAGAGATTCACCCTCCCTAGGAGCATAGTCCGGATGGAGCTTTGACGATATCATTGCTTGTCTCAACCACTATGAATTGAATATTAAATACTTATATCCGTTAGAACATATCTTCAACATGGCAACTGAGAGGAGCGAGGAAGATGTAGACGTGAAAGATAAGGATGAAGCTAGGGCTGAAGAACACCGTGAATACTCTGAACGCGAAACCCTGCATGATTTGTGGGATGCCTTGTTCCCAAACGTATCAGATGACCCAGTAGGTGGTGAGGAAATAGGAATGAAAACCAGACACAACTATACTGCACAGGGCGCTAGGCCAAAAGATAGCCAGGCTGAAACATCATTCGTCGAGGTGAGGAAGGGTATGGTATTCACCGATCGAATCGCAAGAGAAACAAGCGAAGATCTGGCTAAGACAATAAGGAATTTCTACCCAGACGTGGGCATACGTGGTACGTTAGAGGTATCTATCGAGGGCAATAAGATCGGGGAGGGTGGTAAGATTATCAAGGGTGGTAGGATCGAGCTCCATGCGGCGGGTAGCAAAGAGGAGCCTATACCCTTGGCCACTTTAAGTGGATTTTTTTTTTTTTTTCATTTGATCGCTGGGAATATTTTTTTTTTAAGGTGATACATTAATTAGCATAGACTAAAACAAAAGAGAACGAAACTTGAACCAAGGATAAAATTGAACCGCAACATATATGCTACTGTATATATATTATCTTTATTTATCTGATTTTAAAGTTGCATTTTTAGAAGAAGAAAAAACATCATTACAATAACATGCTACATACATAAGATAGCAAAAAGTTAGATTCCTTATAAATTTATTCAAAGTTGATAGATAGGATCTCGTCATTGAAGCCTGTTTAATATTCAAGGTTGGTTTAAGGTTATTTGTGATTCTTTTGATGGATTGATCCGTCATCTTTCCGAAAAATTTTTTTTTTAACATGCAAAAGTTTGCGAGATATTAGAAAAAAACGTAATTTGAAGGAAAGTAAATAAATCGCTCAGGCGTAATAAATCCCTCTGATCCCATTACGTGCCACAGGCACCCCACTGAATTTTTGCGGGAAACATCCGGAGCTTCAGACTCACAGTGATCCGTCACTCGTGAGTTCAATGATTTTATAGCGTTTAATTTACCGGTATATCGATCGTGGATATGTCCAGAAGATAAAAGAATAATCCTTGGATAAAAGGTAAAAAGAGAAGACAGGCCCCAAGAGGATTCAAGAGAATGAGCTCGAGAAGGACCAAAGTTTCAATAAGGAGAAGAAAGTGATGCTCGCGGAAAGCGACAAAGGCTCGTGGTTCGAACAGCCTTCATGTTCGACGACTCCCATTTCGAGTTATATTAGTACTGCTACAACTCTGACGGAAAGCTGCTCAGCTAGTAGGCTTAAACTTTTGCCAGGTACAAGAAAAGAGACGGAAGATTCAGAGAGTAGCAGCGAATCCGCATCCGACTCCGATTCTAATGTCTTGGGTGACTCGCAGTTTCCAACCTGGGCCGTGGTCAATCCAGGAGTTCTAAAACGTGAACTTGAGCGAAGTTCAGCCGGTCGATTTTGCGGAACTGAAGGAATCATCGCAGCTAACATAGCAGGTTTAGGATCAACATCAATGTTCGGAGCACGAGGTTGCCTGCCACTCGCTTTTCCCTTCGCTCTAGTTTGCGGCGTTGCCTTTCGACGCGATTTAGATTTCGATATCCGGCCCTCCCTTCTTGGTACAACCCGTTGATTTACCTTTCTTGTTCCCCTTTTGCGCATTATCTCTAGTTTTGGCCATAACACAACGCTCTTTTGAATATTTGTATTAAAATGTATTGATTGCATGCCTCAAATAGGCAATATGGCTAATGCAGGTCAATTTGAGCAAAGATATTAAGCATATATTTAATATTTGCATATTGAATGCTGCTGTACTGTGATAATAAAAAATATTTGACACACCAATCTTCAGCTGGCAATATTTTTTTTTTAGGTAACAGGAAGAATATTTTTTTTTTAACACATTTTTTCTGGAAATAATTTTTTTTTGCTTTTGCCCCACCCCCCCCCCCCCCCCCCCCCCCCCCCCATCACTTTTCTAATGGTCCGTCCCTAAACGCAAGAAGTTAGAACCGCAAGAACTTCAACCTCAAGAAGTTCAACTTAATTCAAACGGGTTGAAACTCGCTTACTTATTAACGCGAAGTCGTCCCTTCGACTGGAAAGAAACAATTAAGTTACATTTTGCAGACTGAGGTTCACGTTCTGCGGGAAACATCAAATTAAAGTACTAAAGAAATATATTAGAACAACAAACACGAACTATGCAGCAAATTTATCGCATTTTGGAAGTTAAATTTCACATCAGACTCTTAAATCCAAGTGCAACTTTTCGCTAATACTGCTGTTGAATAATAGCTTGGTTGATTATATGACAAATGGCCCTAATAAGAGTTGTGTTCTTTATTGAATCCCACCGCCGCTCATGTGTTCAGCTGACTATTAAATAAGACAAACACTTCAGAAATATTAAACGTAAAAACTCCGAGACAGCAGCCCAAAATATTTTCGCCTTTCACACTTCTTTATAATATTTATCACCGCCGTTTGTGTATATCGGCGAAAGCACTTACCTCCTTGCTGCTTCACAGCTCGCTTATAACGCATCCTCCCATATATTCTGATAACCTTACTGAAAATCGTTACTTAAAATGTAATATGGAAGCCTGAGCTTTCGACACAAAATAATAACAAACAACGGCCGCTCGATCGCTTCAGTTCCCGTTATAAATACCGGTGTTGCGAGGCCAGCTTTATAGTTTGCCGTGCAAAGCATAACATCAAATAAACTTTAGCATCTGTAGTTTCACATTTATAGCACATCCCTGTGTTGCTCAAGGTTTCGGCTCAAATCATTGCAAATGTTCGCAGTCCTAATATAAGGCATATTTTCGAAATTAAAATCTCAAGTTCTTGCCGTTTGAATTTCTCCACGTGCAAATCAGTCAGGCGTGAACGTGTCAGTCTGAGTTGATCGCTGCACTTTCTGAAGCCAAGTTGGCAATGAAACCGTGTAAAACTATACTCTTAGTCTTACCAGAAAACTTCTACTGGGAAAGTGGAATCCTTTTGAACTAAATGCGCCTTAATTCGTAGAATAGTGAGTGACTGTCTTCCCAAAATTTTACAGGTCAAAAAGAAGTGGTAATTTGCATATTGCGATCGACTCAACAATAATCGCTAAACGCGCAAATCAAAGCAGTTGGATCGAACTGCAAAACCTGGGAAACCTGGCAAAGCGAAAGAAACAGTTAATAAACACTACCATAAACGAATCAAAGCAAATTGTTAAATACATCTATGTCTTTGAAAATAAGTTTTTCAAAAATATTACCGAAAGTCTTTCTAAATAAATTTGCCGTATACACTTGTAAACAAACCACGATCGAGCGTGCATTGTACTCGCGTTTCGAAGTTTGGACTTGAAACTTTTTGTATTGTTTAACTTTGTGCGTGGTCTTGCAGTTGAGCCGCAAAAAGCGGATTATCCACTCTTTACTTCTTGCGCGTTCTTGCGGCTGAGCCGCAAAAAGCGGGCTATCAACTTCTTAAACTTCTTGCGTGTTCTTGCGGGTGAGCCGCAAAAAGCGGGTTATAAACTTCTTGCGGGTTCTTGCGGCGCAAGAAGTTCTTGCGGGACTTCTTGCGGGTGCATTCTTTTTGAGCTGTACTGTATAATCAATGATACACTTAAAGTCCCTAGTACAAAAAACAAATGCAAATGATTCAGAAATGTGATGATCACTTGCATGTTGCTAATTGCTCTCTTAGCTCAACCCTAAGCCTAAAATATAATATTTCATCTTGGGTAATTAATTGACCTATATCATTATGACGTCACGGCTTGTTTATGAGGGGGACAGAATCAATATGAACAATAGAATTTTGAACTAAATCTGCTCTGCTGAGGAAAATTTAACTTAGAATTGTCTGGTTTCCAGATATCAGCTTTATCAATGTTTATCCTACAATATTTACCGTATTCGGTGGCTGTTACCACTATTCTACGTTCTACAAAATGCATTTGATAGCGATTTCCTTTGTGTTGTTGCTGTTTTGTCCCCCTCCCACGACCGTGATCCTTAGCGTTTAAACAATAGATTGTTTTGATTTGACGTCATAACGATATAGGGCAATTAGCCTGGTACTGTACACTCCGGGATGTAGCTATGTACATGTAGTTTTTAAAATAGGCAGGCATTTAGGAAGTACAAGTGGTATTCATGAAAGTAAGTCACGTTTAAAAAAAAGCTGATTGCCATTTCTAAGCCAGAAAAGCAGTCCAATTAGATACCTCTTTACCCCAGCTCCATCTGTTGTACAGGGATGTATTTAGAGGCCTGCACATGGTTTTTCAGTCTCGTAAGTTAGGATGAAAAATACATCTGGTGTAGCAGGCTTAATGGTAAAATATACACCCTAAAAAATAAAACCTAAAAGGTAGGCAGGGTTCCCATGGTCAGGAAAAACTTTTTTTCAGTCAGAAAAGTTGGAAAATTATAGATCAACTCACTCACTGTCAGGTAAATTGTCAATTCCTGCTTTCGTGAAATTTTACAGACGTTTGTATGGAAATTTTGACTGGGGGGCAAGTTTGTTCCCCCCATCGAAATTTCCATACAAACATCTGTAAAATGTTATGATTTTTTTCTGAGTTTGCAGGCCTGTATCTTTGCTCCTATTCAAGATATAACTCTCAAATTTGCGATTTTGACTAACTTCGATGTGCTCTTTTCAGCAGTATATACAATGTAGATGGTTTTGCTGTTATACGTACATGTACGTGATTGTATATATCAAAAGTTCAAAAAAACCTATCATAATGGACTTTCAAAGGATCAGTAGAAAGCTCAATTGACCGACCGTTTGCCTTTGAACTGAAATGAGGCTGATTGCCTGAGTACTGGATTCTTGGTTTGTTGTTATAAACAAGCAATATGCTAATTTGCCAAGCATTAGGAATGAACACAAACATTATGGCATCGATGAGAATAACATGAGCATGATTTACCAAAGATGAAAGCCTTTCATAATTAATTGTACATGTCTACTAAGTTTTAGATGCTTTCAATGAATTATAAAAAAACAAAAATTGAAAGAAATTGGATTAATGAGGGTGAAAACCAATCCCAGCTCAGTATTCAGATCACATGCACAGTACTGTAAATCTCAATATAATTATTAATGAGTAAATTAACTTTTGATAAAGATTTTGTACTCTGCTAATAAATACCGTAAACACCCGTAGATAAGCCACACCTTTTCACGCAAATTTTCGTTCAGAATCAGGGGTGCGGCTTATCTACGGGAACACCTAGAAAGGAGACCCAACATTAACATATAATTATTTACATATCATGAAGCTTTTATTATGCGACGGTGCATATACATTGTACATGTATTACAATCCGGTTCAAATCGCATCCGATCGTGTAATATAGAAATTTAAGCATAATCATTGAAAAAAAAAAACACTCAGTATGAAAGAATTTTAAAGCACCTTAGACCTAATATATTAGAATTTCGTGAATATTTAAACGTGATTAAGCTTATTTACCTTCCAAAACATGCTGATTTGCAGCGCTTGTCAAAGCAGGCATCTAAACAACCAGGCTTTCTTCACAATTTTACACGTGGGAGATTGGCACTGGTTAATGAAAATCCAAGATGGTGGACCTCAGACCTACTCGTGCAAGTATAGTTTCGCCAGAAAACCTTTCTTGCTGTAGCGATTAAAGGAAAGCGGTTCCTTGGAATTGTTGTTAGTTAATAAGATAATAAAAGCGGAAGAATTCTGGAGTGATTTAAAGACTGCAGGTTAAAATATATACAAGAAATGACAAGTCAAGTTGAACCATTCGATTGAATTAAAGTTGTGATTATGTATTTATGACAATCTGATGAAGTTTTGCTTCAAGTATGAGCGTTTATGAACTCCAACAAAACATTATTCTTTTTTGGAAGAAGTTTGGCATCAAGTACAAGCGTTTATGAACTCGGACAAAAGATTTTCTAATTATTTTTTATTTTATTTTTCAAAAAAAGTTTTTCCCTAAATTCAAGCTTCAAAACTTGGGGTGCAGCTTATTTATTAATACACGGGTGTTTACGGTATGCATAACTTTTGATAAAGATCTGTAACTCCTATAGGACATACATGTACATGGTCATTTCAAGTTCCATAATTAGAAAATCACATAACAATAATGTGCATTCCAATTATTGTTTAATTTCACAAGCTCGCCGAAGCGGCTTGCCATTGTAAATGACCATAAAGATCAGATGCAAATATTTTATCTACCACTTGAAGGCGGTCAACCCATTATCAATGTTTGCTTATATATTTACCATGCAGTTGTCTCGACTGAGGAGATACATGACTATGCTTATCATAATGATGGTCCTATTAAGCTGAAAGAGATGATGAAAAGCAATATAGTTTTAATTAGTGACTGTACATGTACATTGTTGACAGTGATTCAGGTGGTGCTGATCGAATGCTTCACATTCATTGTTTGCATTATCTAAAAGCACTAGATACATGTAGTTACTGAACATTCAGCTATAGATATGTATAATAATAATATATCTATGTCAAAGTCAGCACCAGGTAGTTACATGTACTTAACTTTTGGCTATACATATACATATACATTACATGTATAGAATAGTACATGTATATCAATCAGCACCAGATAGTTACTGAACATTCAGCTATACATATACATATATACATTACATGTATAGAATAGTACATGTATATCAATCAGCACCAGATAGTTACTGAACATTCAGCTATACATAATTATATACATATACATTACATGTATAGAATAGTACATGTATATCAATCAGCACCAGATATAGTTACTGAACATTCAGCTATATAATTATGTACATTACATGTATAGAATAGTACATGTATGTATATCAATCAGCACCAGATAGTTACTGAACATTCAGCTATATATTTATGTACATTACATGATTGTATAGAATAGTACATGTATATCAATCAGCACCAGATAGTTACTGAACATTCAGCTATATAATTATGTACATTACATGTATAGAATAGTACATGTATATCAATCAGCACCAGATAGTTACTGAACATTCAGCTATATAATTATGTACATTACATGTGTAGAATAGTACATTTATAGCAATCAGTCAGCAGAAGAGTAGACCAGTGGTAAGAAGTATAAACTTAAATTACAGAGAAATTTAGCTTTATACATGTATACTATCATAGCCATTTAATTTAGTGTTGTTATTCATTACATACAGTCCTGTATTATTGAATTTTGACCAACTTCAGGCCAGGACGAATAAAGGTTATTAGTCTGATAGTATTTCACCATTGAACTCCTACACTCAGTCAAACAGTATGCCATTGTGGTTCTGAATGCCACCCAACATGGTGGCATAGCAACCGTTGTCATGTGATGGTGCAAAATCTCTATGCTCTTACATGTATTGGCTGTCTCGTACATTTAGACTAGCCTGCGTCGCATCCGAACTGAACCCCGGTTAAGTCCGTCTGTGAACCAGCGACGGAAAGCTTGTTCTAGACCCCCAGCAGCGTACCGTGATTTGAGTACGCGTTCTGATTGGCTTTTAAAAATGCTTATCTCACACGCCTTCTGACTGGCTATTTTGAAATGACTAGGATCGTCACGCCATGCGATAGCTCCAACAGCTGGTTACATCAGCACAACATTCCATTCCCCATTTGTCTATACCAATTACAGCGTAAATGTACAAATTAAATAAGCAACGACTCGCTTTTGTCGGCATTTTACACAAGCTCACTAGTTCAGCCTAAAAATAAAAGAGTTCTTCCAAAATGTTTGTTATTTCTTGATAAAAGCTAAGAACAGAATATATACGAAGCTATTTGAACCAATTCTACATCCATATTTTTAAGTTTAGCCTCTATATTTCCACTAACGATTTCCTGCCAGACGAGTGTTCTGGTGCGAGTGGTTCTTGGATTCTGGGGAAAACAGGTGACAGGCTGGTGATAGTTGAATGGCAAGTCAGAAGACGTGTAAGAAATGAGCATTTTTAAAAGCCAATCAGAACGTGTACTCATCAGGGTACGCTGCTGGGGTCTAGAACACGGTTTGTCGCTGCTTCGCAGACAGACTATACCAGAGAAAAGTCCGGATGTGACTCAGGCTAATTTAGACAAGCAAGGTTTGGATGTGGTTAAAAAAATTATACAATGTCTAAAAAGAATATAAATTTATTGTTTATGACAACTTAATCTACAGTTTTTCTAATCTCTAGAATTACAAGATGGATCTAATTAAGCATGGAAAGTGTGCACCATTCTACCTAGCCAGCTCTCCAGGTGAGAAGATTGTTTTGGTTTGAGATCCTTAGAGACATCTGTTAATTAATCAAATAAGAGTGACATATAGTTAATGATGTGTAGCATAACTTGTCACTTGAAATTTGATTGGCTATGCAGTTGATTACATTGAGTATCAACGTATAGTTATGTTTTTTCTTGAAAACTACAAGTTTGCACAAATGAAAATCACCTTGTCAAGCAGGTGCAACAAAAGTTGTGTTCAAAATAGCCTGGGACTAGTGAATTTCCATGTCGGTCTTGTAGATCGGTTTTACAATGTGCCTGATGGACAAAGAGCCAAGTAGGCTTCTTAGTGAAATGAAGTACATTTATTTTGTACATACATGTACAAAAATCACCTTGTTAAGCAGGTGCAACAAACGTTGTGTTCAAAATAGCCTGGGACTAGTGAATTTTCATGTCGGTCTTGTAGATCAGTTTTACAATGTACCTGATGGACAAAGAGCCAAATAGGCTTAATTCTTAGTGAAATGAAGTACATTTATTTTATTCGGGCAAGCTTCAATTTTCTTTCTCTTCTAACCCTGGTCAAGTACTTCACATGTTTTATTGAAGTTAAAGTGCCAATGAAGTGAAAAAAACAACCCCATTTTTTTATTTCATTGTAATAAATTTAAGACTTTCCTTAGTCATTTTGTACAATTAAAAATCAATTTGGAGAGCACAAACATAATTTTTTCGTGCTGAAGTCAGGCATAATTGCACAAATCATGCAACAATTTATACTCTGTTAAATATATGCTAATCACATGCATGATGTCAAAGGATTTGCACATTTATATTTATAAGAAAAATATGGCCGACTTCAAGGCTCCTGAGTAAGACATAGTTATTTTGTAGTATTTATGGGACGGATAGATGTGCAAACCCCTTGACGTCATGCATGTGATTAGCATATCTTTAATGCTGTATATATAATTTATTGTCGCATGATTTTGGCAATTATGCCTGACTTTAATGTGAAAATAATTGTGTTCACAATCTCCAAATTGATTTTGAATTATACAAAATGCCAAGGGAAGACTAAAATTTAACAGAATAAAACAAAAATGGAGTTTACATGTATTTTTAACTCGTGGATGCATGCAAGTGCAGGAACGAGTTATCGGGATGGTTGGGGAAATATTGTCGCTTACTCACTGAGATGGCATGCTTGGAATACTGATAATAGTAATCAATATTTAATTAATAATTGAAGTTCTATGTGGAACATTAATTGCTGTTGGAATAAATTCTCGTTTTCAGGTCATCATTGCGTGTTGTGTTATTGTTATTAGCAGTATTGTGTATTGCTTTGTATTTATATATTTCCAGTGCATCTTTTCAAACCATGTGGGAGATGTTCTTGTTTCCTTTAGACCTGAAAAATCCCAGTTTCATGATCATGCACAGTTGCACAAATCCTTTATTTATTTGGCAGGCTGGTAGATGTGAAATAGTGGGTGGTCTGCCAGTTGAAACAAAAGACTTTAACATTGCACATGATGTAAACACTGATGTAGAAGGCTGGTTATTAGTCACCACATAGTGTAATCATGTTCAGAGAATTTAATGGATACAATCAGAGACATAATTGTTGGGACACTCGAAAAAAAAAAATTATAATAATTATATGAGAAGAAAAAGTACTGGACACAAAGATAAAACAGCTGAAGCTCCCATAACCCCCTCCCACATTTCAATGTACAGTGCTGTTCGAAAGTAACGCAACCGAATTTCGCCGAATTTCATAACTTTGAAATGACATTACGATACTTGTGAAAATACGTCGAAAATTCGAAAGTTTCATTGTTTAAGTGCTGCGAGTTTTACCGAAAACACTTCGAAATTTCGATAAGGAATTTCGAATAGAAATTTCGTAACGTCGAATTTTCGAATAGAAATTTCGTAACTTCGAATTTTCGAATAGAAATTTCGTTTGGATGTTTTATTAACTCCTCACAAAGTGATTAAGTAAAAAAGCTGAAATCAAAACTCCAAAAGATTCGATACGGTTCGTGCGATCTGATCTCACGCTAAATAGCAGACAACATATTAAAACTGTGAATATCGAGAACTATGGACTCAAACCATTTTCCGCATCATGTGGAAACTGTTCAGATACGTAAATGAAGTGAAAAATTTCAAACCGTTTGATTCCATAAGCATCTCGATTTCTAAAAGAAAATTTTATCTGTAGATATTTTTTGTGCGATCTCAACACAAAACAAACACTGCGGAGTCATTGATTATTCAAATCAGTTCTCGGAAAATGTCACACTTCTGTGTCGCGGAATTCAAGACTCGGACCTCCTCACCTTTGAAAACTGAACCACATTAAATAAAAAGAACTCCAGAATATTCTATTTAGTAGACATTTATCATTTGCCAGTAAAGTTGAGAAGCTTTGTGGTGATTTAAACTACGATGCAATAAAATCACACTTCCCGCGAAGTTCGCAGCATTCTTGTTGTGTCAAAAACCAGACTATTAGTCTTCACAGCTGAAAGCACATGTCAACAGAGAATCTTTGTATCTCCAAAAAGCTAAAAGGTGGCTTCTTCAATTGAAAACATATGCAATTACTTCAACAAAAATTCTGAAGGACTGACGGATCTTAGTTTTAAACTACAGAAGCTAAAGTTTATGAGAAATGGAAAACAACAAACCAGCGCTGGGACGATGTTTCGTAATGCAATCCTGTCTTGCACAAATGTCGAAAATACATGTAGTCGAAATTTCGGCGTATCACCCATATTACTGAAATTTCGGTGTGTAAATATTACCGAAATTTCGGTCGGTCCTGTTCGAAATTTCAATATGCTCAACGAAAATTCATTGAAATTTCAACGCATTCACATGCGAAATTTCGACGAATTTTCAAATCGTAAACAAAGAACAACATTTGGCGAATTTTGGCGAAATTCGGTTGCGTTACTTTCGAACAGCACTGTAGTTGGTAGTGAGTTAATTTCAGATTGAACGTGCACCTAAAACCTCATTGTAGGGGTTGAGAGGCCGGGGGTTTATTTAAAGAATGGTCATTATTTTTTTGTCTGCCATTGTAACTCTTTTACTACCCCAAACCGAAAAATGTGGAATGTGGAGTGGAATTTGAAATGGACTTCTGGATTTCGGAGTGATAAATTTTCCAAAAAGTCAGTCCAACATCCATTGCTCCATTCCAAATTCCAGTCACATAATGGCATTAGATAGTTATTAGGGAGTTTAAGAAGCCAGGATGGCGACAGCAGTAATGATGGGAGGTAGAAAAAAAGTGTTTTCTCCCAAAATTAGGTTTTTACTATTTCCTTTACTGTATTTACCTTGAGTTATACGTCCCACCTCCTGCCTCAGACTGGGGTACAGTCACAACGTTGACTGGCCCTCAACTTTCAAATGTTGTACTGAGCATTTTAGAAGATCTTTTTTCAAGCGATGGCATCTAAGGCTCATGCCATATAAGTAGCCAGGACAATCACTTGCCATTGTATTGTATTTAATTAATAATATGATTATGGTTATATAATAATACACAATTTACGGTTTCTAATGTAAATATGTAGTTTAATATAGATTCTATACTTAATAATTTAATTAGCTTAACTTATAAACACACTGTAATTCACATATTTTCGTGCAAGGATATGTCAATAAAACCATTATTATTACTTTAATTATTTTTCACATCCAAATTTTCGAAAGATATAATAAGCATAGAGTTTCTTTCAAGCCGAATGAAAGACAGATATAAGTTGACGTTCACGTTCTCTATGAAACATATGGTTGTCACATCCCGTTTTTTGCTGACAATGGTCAAAATATAGGTGGCTGCGTGCATTTTCACGTGTGGCTATTGTATTTTGTAATTAAGGCTATTTCATTTATGCTGTTGTCCTATACGTTGCTGTCGTGGTTTAATTCTTAAACTCCGTAAAATCTCTAATATTAACAGTCATTGATTTTAGCACTATTAAGTATGACACAGGAAGCCCACATCATTCCTAGGCAAGAGAATGCCAGATTTTTGTATGTCTGTCGGATGCACTCTCGTCGTGCACTATTTTGCAAAACATCATGGCTGCATTTTGCAAGTGCGAGAACTGAGAGGCAAGGGCTTTTGCTCATTGTGAATGCAACAAGTGGTATTTTCAGTTGATCGGGGTTTTCAATATGTTTACCATTGAGAGCACAGTTAAAATACACTTTCCATCAATGAGTTTGCCATTGGTGTTCTATGTTTTCACTTCATTGACACTTAGGCAATAGTCAATTAGCTGCAAACAGTCCCCTTATTTTCTTTAGCCTGCCCTAGTGAAAATAGGTTTGGAATTACAATAGAATTCCACCGGAATACCAGGTCTGGGTTGGATTCTGGCTGGAATCCACCGGAATTCCAGGTAGTTGAAATGTGGAGTTCCAGAGTCCAGATAACTCCCGGGTGGAATTCTGCTGGACTAATTTGGAATTCCAGAGGAATGCCAGCAATAATACCAGTGGAATTACTACCAGAATCCACCTGGAATTCCAGACTCATCTGGGATGGGACTCCGTTGGAATTCACTTGGATGTGTTCACTAGAAATTTGAAAAACAATATTTTGGCAAAGTAAAGAATGGGTGCAAGTTGTTATGATCTTCCATTGCTGGAGCACAGTCCTGAAATTCACGAAAGTGCTTGCTTCTACAGTTTATTTATATTCTGTCCTCCGTTCCCCCCTCCTCCCTCTTGAGCTAGTTTGAGATCTTGTACCCAATCTTTGCTTGGCCAATGCATCATGAAAACCTATATTTAATTTAATGAAAACATTCATTATTACATGTATTCATGCTGTCTCTTAGTTTTTATTTATTTTGTATTATAAGGATATTCTTTCACAATTTCATCATGATAATTATTATTGAGATTTCTGATGGCCTCTTCAGTGTAGGTTACTATTAATAATAATTACAACTTTCATATACATGTAGATTAACCCAAATTTAGTTAACAAAATTTACTGCATCAATATCAACAATATGTGGCTTATAGGGCTGTTAATTACCCTTTATCATTATGACGTCACAGCTTGTTTATGAGGGGGACAGAATCGACTTGAACAATATAATTTTGAACTAAATCTGCTCTGCTTAGGAAAATTTAACTTCAAATTGTCTGGTTTCCAGATATCAGTTGTATCAATGTTTATCCCACAATATTTACCGTATTTGGTGGCTGTTACCGCTATTCTACGTTTTTCAAAATGCATTTGATAGCGATTTCCTTTGTGTTGTTGCTGTTTTGTCCCCCTCCCACGACCGTGATCCTTAGCGTTTAAACAATAGATTGTTTTGATATGACGTCATAGTGATATAGGTCAATTGATTACAAACAATTAAATGCCCCTCCTTCAATGCTTGATTGAAAGTATTTTCAATATTTTACTTGAAAACTGTATATTTACAGTTTATTAATCATTTTTGAATATTTGCTTTGATTTTTACCATCCCACATGTGCGCGAGGTTTGTCAGTTCATATGAGAAGGGCTGATAATGATGGTGTCTGGCCCAGACATCTAATGTCAAGGTCCCTTTAAAGTCATTTAGACTGTTAGGCTCTTAAACTGCAACTGAGAGATTTGGGTGTAAGATAGAATACGAAAGACCGAATTGTATCAGATAAACAATGACAAGCTGTTAGGTGATGATCGAGCCACTGTTAATATCTGATACAATTCGGATACGAATATTGTACTGTTAACTTACATGTATGATATGAACTATATAAAATTATACAATTCTGAAATTTCAATGAAAATCGTAAAATAAGAGTTTGGTGCTATTATGTCATGCACATACAGCATACACAAACACTGGTTCCATAATGGTGAAATGGTCTGTACATTCAACTTTTAGTTGTCATGTTATCCCAGCTGGGGTATCTTCAAATATTCAACTCTGTCAAGTTCAGTACACAAGAAGATAAATTTTGTACCAGTCCAAGTATCCATGTATTCTGTTAATTTTATAACCAATACTACTAAGAACAAATTTAGCTCAATCAATGTTATGATTTGTTAAGGTGAGAGGGTTGACAGGCAAATTATCCACACACGTAAAATTATTGTATTTGTATGTGTTCAGATACAATATTTCTAGTTTATATAATAATATGTTGTATTAAAGGTCAATCATATGTCGATTGTTATGCTTTGTGAGGGAACATGTAACTATTATTACAATATTGTACACACCTGAGAATACTAGAAATAATTATTATCATTATTGTTTTTACACATTCAAGCTCTGAATGTCATATACTGTAATACGAAATTTGCTTGAGTTGTGCAAAGCAAAATGGTCAATTTTACAGAAGGGTCTTAATAATTTGTTGAAGCTTATTTAGGCTGTTGAGTATCTAATTAGTCCAATTATTTTACTAACTTAAAGTTTACACAATTCCTTCCAGTGCTGTATCGATGCATTCCAACAATGGTGGACCTTTCTGGAGTATTAGATTCAAGCACTAATAAGACTAAGACAAAAACGGAAGTAAAGACTGGCATCAAGTAAGTTACCTACCTTCATCTTCCCCAACAACTGGTTCATATCCAAACTAAAAGTATATATATTTGGTATGTAACAGGAATATAACTGGTATCGAAAGTTTACCCCCGGTAGATAACAGGTATGTCAAATAATTGAAGGGACGTGTGCCACAAGGGCGTTAAGTGACTCCTGATCACATCCTAAATTCTCCTACGCGTTCTTTGTTTTCTAAGGGAAAATTTAGAATGTGATCAGGAGTCACATAACATATATACCTTTCTTTACATACCATCTACAGTGTATAGCAACCTAGACCAAGTGGTAAGTAATATGTACTACCTTTTACATACCTATATACCACTGCATACCTAATACATACATTTACCTATTAAATTCAAATACGGTTTATCTTTCAAATTATACATGCCAGTTTACATACCAATATTTAGACATTAAATCAATTTTATGACACAACTGTATACCTTTGACATACATGAATATACAGGTCTACACATGTACATGTACTGCTGCTTTATTTACTACACACATACAGTATATTTACCAGTTATCGTAATGGGAGACTGGTATCAATCAATATGTTTTTGAGCCAGCTAGAGAAAGGTAAGTTTGCGAATGTTATCAGTTAAAATAATTATTTATTTATTTATTTATTATTACCGGTAAACAACACATACAACCAAAAACAGAGCAGTTCATGAAGATGCGGTCATGTGTTTCGAAAGCCATGGTCAGCGGTGACCCCATCAAAACAAGGTGGCAAACAACTGGTGGAGTACCATATTTTATTACGTACAAGCCGCACCTTTTTTTGACTTTCAGATTTTGAAAGTAACAAAAAAATTGGCACAAAGTTGGGGGTGTGGCTTATATGTGAGTGTTTTCAAAAAACTTTTTTGCAATGACCGTAAACAAAGCAAGCTTCTGTTTTATATCAGGCTGAAGTTAGGGGTGCATCTTATACGTGAGGTGCGGCTTGTACGTGATAAAATACGGTATATACAAAATGTATGGCATTGCAGTGACTTGTTCTTCTTCTCGTGCCAGTGTCATCTACATTTTTCCTTTTTGGACGAGGACGAGTAAGCATTTAGGAGGTTTGAGAGACCAAGTACTTTCCTTTTATTGAGAGAAATGGCAACCTTCTTAACCATGCATCCCTGATAGAATCCAAGCTGCTAACCAAGTTGAACACCAAGTATTTTTTTGGAATGTCAACATCATAAACCGATCGGATTATGGAACAATTGTGCCAGTCAATTCCCAACCATCTTGATTATTCTCAACTCCAACATTTATAAGAGGGATAGACAATACCTGAAATCCACATGTTCGTTATTGGAATCTTCATGATGTATTACTTGCAGAATATTGAAGGTAAATACTTATTGTTTGTGTATTGTGTTCTTTCATGTACGTACATGTATGTCACACTGCGTCAAAGGTCATGTGCATGTGCTTTTAATGATCTCAGCCTGCACACGGCCCTGCCAGTTTCCCGCCAAAACTAAAAAGAAAACAAACCAAGACTAGTACTCCTGTTTCTAATTTTAGATATGCATGTGAAATATTTTGCAGTAAACAACAAAACTACTCAAAAGCCTAAAACTTTAACAGGTTGGACTTTTCTTAATTTGTAATTCATTGTGGGTTTACTAAGTTATAAATTAAATTATGTATTAGCTAACAAAGTTTAAGACCTCGGAAACTTGTATTTGAACTCCAGAGCCTTAGTTCTTTTGGCCAGCGGAGCATAATGTTTTGCAGCGGTGTGCATGTTAATAACGTACAAAAACTCTGAATTTCTAACAAGACCTGAAACAACCATGGGGGCTGATCAAAGCCAGGTCCCTGCTAATCCACAGATCGAATTGGAATTTAGCGTGTTGTTTTTTTGCGGAGGGAGGAAAACTAAAGAACCCGGAGAAAAACCCTCGGAGCAAGGGAGAGATACCAACAAACTCAACTCACATATGGTGTTCCGTCCAGGAATCGGACCTGGGCCACAGAGGTGAGAGGTGAAGCGCTTAACCACTGTGCCATCCTTGCTCCATATTGATCATGAAAGAATGCAGCAGCAGTCAGCTGGTATACAAGTCATGTATGTTTGTATTATAGAAGATCTATCAGTATAACAACTCTCATACATGTACACATTATTTTCACAATATCTTTCATTGTATCTAATATCCTTATTTAGTAGTATACCTAATAGGAGATAGTGAATGCTGCTGCTATGTCAAGGAAACATATTATAACAAACCTACAGTAGCTCTCAGTTGGCAGGAAAAATATCATTGGGTAATTAAAATGTTGTGATGTTTGTGTTAGATGAATCTGTTTTGTAGATTTGGGACTATCTTTAACAGTGAGACTGTGTCACAGTTTTAACTGAAGCCTGTTTCAGCAGTGTCAGGTTTTCCCAAGAGTAGTAACGATATAATTATTATCATTTCATCCCAATATACATGTATCAACGATTTCCCAATAAATTCACTGAGTTCCCAATTCCCAACATTTTCTTTTCCTTCAGGAATTGTGGTAAAACAATACGAACAAACATGTCGATCACAATTAACCATAAATTCTAAACTTGCTGTGGCAGCAAGCAATCAAGTTTTCAAATCACGCAAGAAGTAAATTGACAATAAACTCTCACAAAGTAGCAATAGGAATGACTACAGTTTAAAATGCCTAGGAGGTCGATTCATTAGTTATTCATGGCTTTGAGAAGTACATATTTGCTTATATGGGATGCTGGTCCATGTTGTATAAGGAGCATTCTGATTGTTCTCTTAAAGCAGTACAGTGGCAGCCAAATCAATCCAGTTGCAAGGCTTCCATAGTCATTTTAGCAGTATGAATCCTGCAGACTCTGGTTTGCATGTTCACACAGGCCAACAAAATAAACTCAATTGTATATACCATCTGGACCTCGTGATCATGCTTGGTCAGTAATCTACATTATACATTATTTTCTTGTAGATCAACATAGCAGGAGTTAACTCAAGAATGGATGATTCCAAGGAGAGCAATTAAGGAACCATTGTAGCTCTTGCAGAGTCCAGCATTATTGAAACATCCGTATCAAAGAATCCAAAACCATGCATGCAATGTAAACTAAAACTTTAAGTAGACCTCTCAACCATGATCCTTAGCATGCTTCTGTTATTGTATACATGCATATAATGAGTATGTAGTTGATTTGTAAGAGGTATCTATCGAATATGTACCAAGTATGTATTTGATTATATATAGTACATATACATGTATGCATGTAAGAGATACAGAATGAGCAGCCGTGTTTTATCGGAGTTTACATCCAATATGCATGACCACTCATTCTTTATATGGCCTATCAAACATCTAGATGTATAGTCATGTTTTTATTATTTTCATAATTGGCAGTGTGATCGACCTACATGTACTACTCTTCCCAGTAAACTGCGACACCCCAAGTTTTTTTACGGCTCACGTGATGTGAATATTCTGTACCACGGATGACCATTTGACATACCCCCGGGTAGATTTCTTGTTGGCGGCATTTGTAGACAAGTTTCGACTGCCTTGTTGATTTCAAAGTTTATAAATCGCTGGGAAAAAAATGCTTCTTGCTCTTCTTTGAGCTCTGGAGTTTATTACTAAACGTATTTGAAGAACCACATAACGTGGCTTAACTATTAAGGGAAATGGAGGAAATATTTTTACCAATTCATCTGCAAGCTGAGATATTTTAAGATTTAAGATGGTAGTTCATATTTTAAGATCTCATAGTCAGTCGTTCTGCGGTTTTGAAATGTCAAACTTGTCTACAATGTGTCATTCTACTGTCTCCAACGAGGCATTCTTTGTCTACAATGTAGAACAACACGTCGCTTTTCTCACGCCGCCACACAAAAATCTCTACCGGCGGTAAGCAAAACAGTGATCACGTGGTACAGAATATTGACATCACGGGGGCCGTAAAAAAACTTGGGGTGTCGCAGTTTACTGGGAAGAGTAGTATTTGGCTGATAAAATTGAAGCAAAAGTTTATGTAGATCAAGACAATCTGTCATTTATACATGTATACTACTCATTAAGCTCATTAAATGTCCTTTGTGTTGCCTCATGAATTATTAATGAGTTTGATATGAGGTATTTATTTGGTATATCTACAAAGTATGTATTTGATTTGTAAGATGTATATATCTATTGGCTATGTAGATAGTATGTACCAATTATGTATTTGATATGTAAGAGGTATAGATGTATATCTATTAGCTGTGTAGATGTATATACCAAGTACATGTATGTATTTTATACATGTATGTAAGAGGTATATCTATTGGCTTAAATGCAGATGGTATGCACTAATACATGTACATGTATGTATTTTATATGTAAAGAGGTATATATCTATTGGCAATGTAGATGGTATATGCAGTAAGTATATATTTGATATGTAAGAGATATATATCTATTAGCTATGTAGATGGTATGTACCAAGTATATATTTGATATGTAAGAGGTGTATATCTATTGGCTACATGTATGTAGATGGTATGTACCAAGTATGTTTTTGATATGTAAGAGGTATATATCTATTGGCTATGTAGATGGTATGTACCAAGTATGTTTTTGATATGTAAGAGGTATATATCTATTAGCTATGTAGATGGTATGTACCAAGTATGTATTTGATATGTAAGAGGTATATCTATTGGCTATGCAGATGGTATGCACTAAGTACATGTATGTATTTTATATGTAAGAGGTATATATCTATTAGCTATGCAGATTGTATTGTGATAGTTCATGTCTGTCACTAACTACCGTATGTAAATCTTTGAGACTAGCTTGTATTACGTGATGACCTTTTATTGACCCTGTAAGGTGTTAATGATTATCGTCTGTGGAATTGTAAGTGTCGTGACTAACACAGGCTTTCAGATATCAGGATCGATTAGCTGTTGAGCAAGAGAACGTGTTTTGCCCTATCAAGGAATAAACAACTTTTATCTAAATTACCATCTCGTGTATTGGAAATCGTGGGCCGTTACAACTGGTGGCTAGCGGTGGGATTTGAATTATTATGGGAAGTCATTTAGATACGGACAGCGGAGTGCGATTGGTACTTTAATCGACATGAACCCCGATGAAATCGAGAGCTTGCTTGGAGACGTGGAGAATGTTGATGCCGCTATCGACTAAGCCACAAGCTATTCCCGAAATAAAGAGCATAATCACAGCAGTCGAGTCTCTAGCAAATGTGATCGACATGCAGAATAGCCGATTCGACGAACGGCTGGGAGAATTCACGGAGCAATTAAAGACCATGAATTTGGACAATCACGTAAACACACCACTCCAATCCAGTAGCGTGAAGTAAATACCGGCCTCGGAAGGGGACAAACTACCATATTTAATGCTCTGGTTAAAATTGAAGTGTTGGCAGAAGAGAACCAAGGGAGAGCTGGTCCAACAAACCAAGGGGGCGATGGTCAAACGAACCAAATGGGCAATGTATCAACATTGCAGTGGAAAACCACACATGCGTCCCACTGCGTTCGATGGGTCAGCATCCTAGGAAGATTAAAAAGCCCAATTCGAATTAATAGCTGACCTGAACGAATAGGATAGCACTACAAAAGCCACCTACCTGGCTGTCAGCCTCACAGGCCAAGCTCGGGTAGTGTTAGACAACCTTAGCAGCTCGGAGAGATGGAATTATGAATGCCTCTGCTTTGTCAACAAGATTCGGCACGGAAAATAGAACAGAGATGTTCAGAGCAGCCATCAAGACCCACACCCAGGAGAAAAGTGAGAGTCTACTGGAATTATCCCAGGCAATAAGGCGCCAAGTGTACCCAAGTGGACTGGCATACCTGCGTGAAACTCTGATTCATGATTTTTTTATAGACGCCCTTAATGAAGCCGAATGTGCTGGAAATTTTGTCAGGCCCGGCCAAAGACACTGAATAGCAGTAGAACTTCAAGCATTCATCAGTGCCGAAAAACAGTGCCTACGACCAACTAGAGCAGTGCATATCTCGACTGGGCCTGAGCCCAATAAGGCGTTTAAGGCAGAAAAGGAGCTATGGGAAGAGATCGAGGAGCTAAAATGACTTACTCAGTGCCTGGGGTCACAACAGCAAGGTAGACGGCAATACAGAGAAGGATGTTGGGCTTGTGGTGACAAAGACCACCTACGACGTGACTGCCCAGACAAGCCGAAACGGCAGCAGAGAAGACCGGCTAAAGTGAACAAGTTGCACCGTAAATTTGTTGTCGGTAAGTGGTCGGCCGACAGCTTGCCAACAGCTTACCGACAGCGTACCGACAGCGTACCGACAGTACTTGACGAATGGTTTCCACAGGGAATTTTAGTCTCAAAGTAAAATCCAGCTGATAGTACAAATACATGTAGGGAATTTTCGTCTCAAACTCAAAGTGTGCGTATGTGCGTACATACTCGCTACGCTCTTGATATCACGTAGCTTTCCAATGTTAGAACGAAATTTGTCAATAGCATATTCTAACTACGTTGTAGATAGTTGGATATTGATGAAAATAGTGTACTCATTATATCTGTCTTTTCTTCTTTGCAGCAAATTCTCGATTCAAATCCGTGAATTAGTGAACCCGCGCCATCTTGGTTTCCCACGTGATATCACGTGTTCTTTAACTGCGGCAAACTGCTGCAAACTGCGGCAAATCTATTATTTTAGAATCCTGACATTTTGACGCCTCTGGCACGCAGGGTATTTACCAAAACCATCTTACTGTACGTTTGTAAAACTGTTTGTCATGAATTCGAATTCGCGTTGGCATTCGTAGGAACATTAAGAGCGAAATTCGTCGTAATATGTTTGCATGACTTTAGCACAATACTGTAGTTATCTGTTAATTTGCCGTGAGATCGCACTGTATCGAAGGGGTTTATCGTTGTCACAACGTTGGAAACTTTGGAAACTATTAAGCGTATTTTGGTTGAAAATATTCTTGAGCCAGTATGAGATAACGATTCATGCGCTTTCAGACTGATTGTCTGGTTTTTGACACAACAGGAGAGGCCCAACAGTGAGTGCCGCGGATATTTTAATTTGTTATCTGTTATCGAAGCGGTTTATCGTTGCCAGAACGTTGGAAACTTAAGAAGGTATAAAGCATATTTTGGTTCAAATGAGTCAACCACTTACCGACAGCTTACCGACAGCTTACCGACAGCTTACCAACCACTTACCGACACAATTTTACCGACCACTTACCGACCACTTACCGACCACTTACCGACCACTTACCGACCACTTACCGACCACTTACCGACAACGTATTTACGGTGCAACTTGTTCACTTTAGCCGAGAAGACCACCACTACAATCACGGCAACTCCAGGGGCAGCAAGAAGCAGGGAATCTGCCTTTGGGAAACGACAGTCTGCCGAGGTTGAGGGTCTGAACTCAGCAGATCAGCAGCCATTAAGGCCCACCAACCCAGCAGTAAAGTCAGGGAAAGTGACAGACTGTAACGATGGACTTTACATGGCCAGATGTGTACAAGAGATACTGGTCAAATTCTTAGTTGACACTGGCACCAACATCACCATTATAAAGCCAGCTGGTATGGAACAGATCTCCCTCAAGGACCGACCAGAGCTGGACAGCGTGCCGACTACCATGGTACTGGTGTGGCTTATTTAGACTTCACTTGGGAGGCGTAGAGACTGATCATCCTATATGGGTAGCGGACATCGAGCCAGATGCAATTCTTCGCTTAGACTTTATTCGTGCCTTCAACGGTGAGCTTGTACATAAGGATGATGAGTACGAGCTGAAGTTCGACCAGAAAAAGGTCACAATGATGGATCCAAGCCAGCCATGTCGCAGAGTTGCAGTGAAGGGTACAACAGTCGTCCCACCAGGAAGTGAGGTTCTTGTTTCGGGAAAATTGACTGGGTCCCGCTGGAGCGCAGTAGTCGACAGCTAACCAAACAACAACGTGACTAACTTAGCTCCCTATTAGTTAATGGCCATATTTATATACATGTAGCGCCATATCACCACAGTATGTTTCATGGCGCTTTACATATTACTGACATATCCAGTCAGTGAATTATTTCGGACTGCTTTACATTTACAGCGCTAATAGCTGCCACGCAGTTTACAATGTTGAGTGTGTGGTTAGTGCAATGGCCAGGCTGCTGTACCGGGTGACAATCCCCTGCTCTTTTATGAGTAGTACAACTGGTTCTTTCACATCCCCTTCATATACTGATTAGAAGTAGGAGACAAGGCCATCGGCCTATAAACATCCCTGCCCAAGTACGCGGCCGGGGTTCGAACCCCCGACCTCCCGCACTCTAGACTGTGCTCTACCAACTGAGCTAACCAGTGAGGCGGTTGAGTACTCTGACGATTTTGCCTCTTCATCCAGTGATCTATAGGGCACACAAATCTTATGCAGCACCAAATCAACACGGGAGATGCAAAAGCAATCTGACAGCCGGCCCGCCGACTACTGTTACATAGACGAAGTGAAGCAGAGACCCATGTGCAACAGATGCTGAAAGACGGAATAGCAGAGCCTTCTTCGAGTCCGTGGGCGTCACCCATTGTGCTTGTCAATAGGAAAGATGGCACCACCAGATTCTGTGTGGAGTACAGGAAGCTTAATGAGGTGACCATCAAAGTCTAGTACCCCCTACCGAGAACTGACTATTGCTTTGATGCACTGGCAGGGTCTGGTTGGTTCAAGATGGGCAGCACTGACTAACAAAAGACCTTCGCAACTGGTATATAGCGGTGGTCTCTACCAGTTTAAAGTAATGCCTTTCATTTCTCATGCTCTGCTCAGGCAAGCTTACCAAACTGCTCTACTGCCTGGGGAATGAACTGGTGGGCTGTGTTTCCCTTGCTTGACTCTCCAAAGGTGTTTCGTGTAGTAGGGCTCATCACAGTCCTTGCTGCATTGTTCTATTTCACCATTAACCATGTGCAGATGCTGTGGTGTAGCCAATTTCTTCCCCTGCACCTGGTGGAGGTGGAGGTCACTGCTTGGTGACATCCACTGATAAGGATGCCAGCCCTTGTATGTATACCACCACATTTATCACCCCATGTTGCAACAACCTTCTTACCCTCGTTGCTGGCCATTTTTAGCCTAATACTATACTGTAGATGAGGACTGCATGGCTGGCTATTTCTTGCGAAATTTTGTTTGGTACTCTTCAAAATTTCGATGCCCGTCCAAGATCAAGTTACTTTTTCCGGCTCACTCGGTCAATTCGACAAACCTGAGTTGTAAATTTTATTCGGACTTGGAGTAACAGATATTTTACTGAACTTTACGACTCATTATCGAACGGTACAGGAGGACAACTGCAGAGTTTACTTCAGTTCAGTCCGTATACTCAGGCTAAGAATAGAAATCTGATGCTTTGAACCCTGAATCGAAGGCCGGAAGGCTAATAAACGAAAGGAACATTGCGTTACTGATCGCATGTCCCAACTTCGGAAGTGTTCAATTTTGTAAACGTTATCCGTATATCCACAATAATATTCAGATCCGTCAGACTTCCAGATCTTTGTAAAAGTCATTGCATAACGTTTTCAAGTAAATTCGGACCATGCAGTTATCGAAATGTCGTGAGCCGTAAAATAAACAAAACATTACGGCTGCGTGGCCCGCTTTAAAGCTTGACTCACTCACTGAGCACAAAGCATAACACCAAATAAACTTTTGCTTCATTGTAGTTTCACATTTACGGCATATCCTTGTCTTGTTACTAGTATTAAAGTGGTACTACGACGAAATTTGACTATTTCTTTTGCCACTTTTTTGTATTCCATAAGAACAAACAGTGGCAGAAATATCCAAATCAGTGAAAAGTTTGCAAAGGGGCCAATTAGACCACACATTTTAAAGAGAGTTTACCGTCAAAATCACGTTCGCCATTACGCGAATCCGTTCCCGTGGGCGAGGAATGCCTAGTCATATTATTTTAGCGTATGTGAAGTCATACACTTAACACATCGTTCTCAAGTTGCTTCGAACCCATACATTTCTTCTTATATTGGCTACAAACTCGCACTGCGAATTTTGCTGTGGTTTAGTAAATAACGACCTAAAATCTGCATCAGATTCTTCAGAGCATAGTAATGTGTCTTTCTGTTTAAATTTATTGCCGGATGTAGATGATTTAGGGGGAAATAGAGCCGCTGGCGACCGAGTTGAAAGCTGGACGAATAGTCGCTAAAATCGCTTGGGAAGTGGCCTGCTAGTAAGTAGTTCTAGCTAGCAGAGGTTTCTTATCTTTTTGGGGTAATTTTTTCCCAGGGTATTTTCCCTGGTTCGGCTTTCAGGTTGTGCTCATGTTACTGGATCCAGGCTACAAGGAGAATTCAGCGGAGAAATCGCCAAGGTAATGATCAGTTTATAAGTCCTAAGTTTGTTCAAAGCTAGCGCATATTAAATTCATCTCATATACCAATGTTTACGTTTATTGAGAAAAGTTTTTCCACACACTTCTATAATTCCATCGGTTGTTGGCCTTATGTTTTCCAAAAAGCAAGCAGGATGCCCTTAGCTTGGAAAACAAAGAAAAAAGGAAAGCAAAACAAGGCCAAACAAATGCATACGACTACGAGCCAAATAGATAAATAGAAGTCATCGCAAAACCCGACAAGGCCAAGGGTTAGTATTTTCACTTTCAGACAGTGCAGAGGTGGTCCACATCTGAACATAATAAAAGAAGAATTGATAGGAGCTAGCCGAGAGAATATTTGTTTCCAAGAAACCCGGGCCAAGAAAGCTTAGATAGAAACGTATTAAAAGTCTGACGGTGACTCTGAATCGTTTGAAACGATCTCGCTATTGCCGTGCTGTTTCAGACGCCTGCAAATTGCTGTCTCACTAACTCTGCTGGCATTCAAGGCGTCTCTAGGTGTTCACCATGGCTTTGTCCCTCGAGGTCTTTTTGTCTTTCCCATTTTTCAAGTCACATGCACAAGAGAACATTGATCGAAAATCAACATTGGCGGGAAATCTTGACAGATAGTTGGAACTGTGATGAGTTATCGATTGGCCAAGATAAGAGCTCGCTAATTGTTGGAGAGGCGGGGCTTCAGATTCACACACGACAGACGGCTAAATTTTTTGAAATGCTATTTTCTACGCTTTCGATTTTCAACCAAAATAGAGTTTTAAAAAAGCTCCCACTCAAGAGGAATTTATTCGATTTGTGTGAAATGTTCACAAAATTCAAAAATAGATGTTGCAGCTGCAAAAGGGTGTCGGGGAATTGGGAAATTCTAAAAGAGAGCCCTTGACGACGTTTCTCTCATATCTACTCGGACTATCTTTTCACGAAGAGCATGATAACTTTTGAACTAAATCGAATTTTGAAATTCCCCGACACTCTTTTGTAATACGATTCCTCTGAAATGCGACAAAGCAAAGAGATTTTAAAACTTTAAAATATTTTCGGAATCGGAGCTTCTGAAAGCCATCTCACTAGACCGGAGAAACGGGATTGCGGAAAATTCGAGATTTTCAAAGAACTCAAAACTTTTTATGTATTCTTGTAGCCAATTTTATATGCTTTAAAATGATACATGGATTATTTATCTACGATGTTTCCTCGAGGCACTACATAATTTAGACTGGAAACGCACCCTGAAGGTATCCGGTAACGTTAAGTGTATGACGTCACGTACGCTAAAAAATGACTAGGCATTCCTCGCCCACAGGAACGGGTTCACGTAATGGCAGACGTAAAATTCATGATTCGGAGTCCATCGAAAAACGAAAAACGGTTTGAACTGGTAATAATATAGCCACTCTACTTTACGAATATGAGAAAAAATTGATATGTCAAACTTTTATCGTAGGGGCACTTTAAAAGGTTTCGGCAGAAATCATTGTAAATGTTTTCGTATTAAATCTCAACTCTTCTTGGAGTCTGAATTTCCACGTGCAATCAGTCAGGCGTGAATGTGTCAGTCTGATTTTTGCAGAACATGAACAGTTTTGAAGCAACGTTTGTCATGAAAGACGTGCAAAAACTTCTATACTCTTACTAGAAAACTTCTACTGGGGAAATGTAATTTCTTTTGACTTAAAAAGCTTTAATACATCGGATCAGATCAGTCAGTTCGCGTAAATGGAAAGTGCCCTGGCTAGCTAATTGCGCCACCGCGGTATTTGTGAGTCAGCTCGCAGCGCTGAAGACGGTGCTTGTGATTGGCTCTCGCTCGCTCAAGTTATTTCGATAGATGATTGTATATTAATCATTATCTTTGTCTCTCACCAGTTCGTGCTCACTGCTGGTAGCGCACGGCATTGGGTTAGGTAGCACAGCGTAGCACGGGAGCCGTAGCACGGCGTAGTACATGTACATGGTAGCAAAGGGTAGCACGGCGTAGTACATGGTAGCAAAGGGTAGCACGGCGTAGTACACGGTAGCAAAGGGTAAGCAAGGCGTAGTACATGGTAGCAAAAGGTAGCACAGTGGAGTACATGGTAGCACATGAATGATGTTAGCAATATACAGACTGATTGCTGGGAACACAGCTATCTGGGGGCGGCCTCCACCTCCTCGGAACCTGAAATACTGAGCCGGAAATACTACTGGCTATCAAAGAATGCCTAACCCTGAACAATACCGGCCTAACCCTCAAATGGAATTCTTTGTCAGTGTAGCCCTAACGGGTCCAATAAAATGCAAGGTTTTGAGAGGTGAAGGCCTGCTGGCTATCTGAAGCTTTCGTGTACATCAATGCCGGTAATGTTGTTGAAATTTCCATGGTCAAATAAAGATTGATTCATTCATTCGTTCACTAGTATAATATGACAAAATCTTTGAGCATGAAAAACAAATTTTCAACCCTTAAATGCTAAGTATTTCTTCAGGTAACACATGTGTAGTGCCGAGTGATTGTTGTAGCTTTTTTAATGTTCTACAGCTTCAGGAGTGTTTTTGTCAGACTACAGAACACAGCAAATCCTAGCTGTTTTGCGAACGTAGTGCACAAACCGTTACGTATCTCTACCGCTAGGGGAAGCTAGTCATTCTTGTTTTTACGTTCTCCTCTTCAGTTCTGTTGCCCCAGGACACGTCCAAGAAGGCATTGTGACATCGTCAACAAAGTCTTGGAGTTCTCTATCAATTATATCTTGAAAAAATAGTCCACTACTACACAAAATCTGCCATTTCGTGAAGAAACCATTGCCGTTAGTTCTACTTCTCAAAACCAATAATCAGAGCGCGCATTTGTGAAATATGACGTCATCTCCATGATCTACACTCTCGCAAAGTTACGGCCTTTGATCAATAATAATAATAATAATAATAATAATATTTTGACAGGAAAGCTCCACTCACAATTTGTGATTTTCATGGAGGTCCTGTATTAAAAATATATTTCACTAATATATGGAAAACAGAAAAGATAAATGGTTGAAATAAAATAGAAATAGAACAAGGATTATTATGAAATTACGTTATGTGCCAGTAAGATTTAAAAATTGATAATGTAGTTGATTGTAGAGTCTAAAGAGTTCCAGTCTAATAGAGCATGGTAGGTAAACTTCAATCATAGCGCACTTTAGTAAATATCTATTACATATCGCTGCAAGTTTGAAAGTACGTTGATGTCTGTTTGTTAGTTTGTTTTTCTGTATGTCCGGATTATTTATGAGTCAAGTCTGGTGAGAAAGTGAGCACGTGAGCTAGCCGTTATAGCTAGCGAGCACGGAGGGTACAAAGTGCAGGTTGCAGGTTGACAAATGAAATAAATTTAAGTGCATGACTTTTTGGCGATCCTCGCTGGTTCTGCAAGAACCCACAGTATCCTTCGCAGCCGTTATTTATGTCGTCACGACATTTTGGATAGGTTATGTTTTAATGTAGTGTTTAAAATTATTTGTTTCAACACGGATTTAGTTAAGAGGTTTGATTAGCAAGGACTAGTTTAAAATAGCATATTATTACAATGTGATTATGTATTGGCTAGGTTATGTGCAAGTTATGTAAAGTCCCCATTTAAGTACTTTAACGAGACTGTTTGGAAATATTAGAGCAGTATGCAGTTTAAAGGATAAATTATTTTATAAAACCGTTAAATTTAGATACAAGGTGTTGAGACTAGTGTTAATAACATATAATTTACATGTATAAAATTGTTTTTATATCCAAGAGGCACTGTTTGAATAAGTTATGTTTATAAACTGTAGTGTCAAAATAATTGTACATCAAGGATTTAGTTATGGCATTGTTTATATGATTAGAGTCAACTGGTTAAAAGGTTTGATTTACATGGACCGGCTTAAGTTTAAAGTAGCATATTATTAGAGTATCATGTATTTGATTTATTATTTTTGTCTTAAAATTCTTATATTTTACGTTTGTAGTGGGCCAATCAGTCAAGTTGTACTTAGTCATTTTTAGGGTTGTTAAAGAGAAAATTATATTGTTTTGTTTAGGTTTTTAACTGGTAACATGTTTATATATGTAGCCTTTATGTTTTAGGTTGAGATTTATATATGTAGTATTGACAATGGGAAATAACAGAACAAGAACTGAGTTTAGGGTGACACATGTGTTTAAAGGTCTAGGGTGTAAGGCCCTTCTACGCGGTAAGGTCGCAGCTCTGGGGACGGCCCCCATCCCTCCCTCCCACTATATTCTGACCAGTCCCTGATTGGGATAAAAATGCTGTGATAAGTTACGATGAATGATCAGGTTAAAAAATTAAATATTTAATTAATGGTTGATAATTAATAATTATTGACAATCATTGGTAAATTGAACATCGACAAAAGAAATAAAAATTAATAAATTAAATTAAACAATGACTGAGACCTAAAGTACATAATTGATAATAAAGACAAGGTGAATATAATAGGCTGCTCCCATCACAGAAGTATTTTCAGGGGGGCCCTGTATAATCTGTAAACATACAAAAGAAACCACTTGTATAAATTAAAAGCTAAGTATTTACACTATTAGGGCAGATTTCGTATGTGTGGGACAAACTATGGCATGTACATGTATGTAGCCTTACCATAACCGTACTGTAACTTACTGTACCATAATTGGATCAGCAGGACAAAAACAAGTATGGTAACCATTTCAACATTACGGCATGTTGTAGAGTAACCATGTGTAAGTCCTGCAGGTTTCCGGGTTTCCCCGGAAAATTTCCCCTGCTTTTACCCCGGAAAAGCCTGGATTTTCCGGGTTTTTGGTGCAAGGGTCATTGCCATAACTTTCCCACTTGTGCAAAATCTGCTACATTGTGGAATAAGAAGTTACATTATGGATCAAATGTGTTAAAAAAGACTTAATGTTCAGCTGCTTCCTAATAGATACTGGCATGTTGATACTGTCCTGCCTGATCCAGTCCTATTGCATTGTACATCATGTATACGTAATCGGGAAATTGAGTAATACAGTACCACTTTCAGACCTGTATTCTGATTTGACCATTATACTGTAGCTCTATTGTTTTTGTACTGCTCGTTCTTTGGGTTAGGGTGTTTTTTGTTTTGTTGGGTTAGCCAATACTGTCACCCATTTTGAGCAGTGCTGTCTGGTGTAAAATGGTTTGATTTGGTGAAATATCAGGGTGAGTTATATTGAGCCACAGTTGCATCTTGCCAAAATACCCATGGGTATGGTGAAACCAACAAGTCCTGATAATTTGCCACATCAAACCAATGATTACATAATTATTTTATCATCCCACTATTCTGCATTAGCCAAATCAGATTATGTAGTCACTACAATAGTTTCCCAGGTGCGTTAGTGCAAATCTGTTGACCTCTCAGTATTTTCTCTGTTTTCAGCTTCAGTATTCTTTAACAGCTCATCATCTGACATAGGTTTTTTATCCTGTTTTTTTGTGTTCATTTTCTGCATTTGTGAATGAAAATCTACCATTTTGAGGTATTTATTTCGTTTACACATGACTGAAACCATTCAGCAGAAATAATCACTAGCACTTTCACTTCTTTCTTGAATTGTAATGCCAGTCGACAATACTGCAAAATCAATTAGCAGATTTTCAAACACTCATTTATTTCAGTTTTACTTTAATGTTTTTAACAATCTAAATGTATTTTTATTTAAACATATCCAAGATATCATAGATTAGTATATACCACACCAGTGAATATCACTTTTCGCACACTCTGATTGGTTACTCAAACAGTGAATATGATTTCATATTCACCTCCGAGCAAAGCAGCGATCATCTCGCACGAGTTTGTCCATTTGACAGAAAATAAAATAACTATTTGGCTATTCACCTGGATTGTGGTATATACTAAAACAATTATTCACCTCAGTGTTGGTGAATAGTGTTGGATATTTACCTCGCCGAAGTAGCTTGGTAAAATATCCACCACTATTCACCTCCACTTCGGTGAATATTTGTTAAATATCAAGACAGACTGTCTCGATATCCCAGAATATCGGACAGTAGATGTAGCTTCTGATTGGCTAATGACAAATAGTGGGATGATAGCGATTAAAATGCGAATAACGAGTGGTCATACATGTAGTGTACAGTCATCAAACAGAACATATTTTACGGAAGGGTTAAATACAGAGAACCGAGGCTTTTAGCCAGATACATCCCGAGGGGCCGTATTAACTGACTTATTTCATACTTGACGAGGTTTTGCAAACTTTTCATTGATGTAGCTCTTTTTAGGTAGATTTTGGGCAAGTACCAAGACGGAGAAAAGGTTCTAAATCATTATAGGGATATTTAGTAAGTTTGGCTGAAGCCAAGGTGAATGAATTACTTGGAGAAAATAATAAGCTAGAAACAACAAAATATCGTTGAATTGCTCGTTATAAATGCAAGGGATGTATGAGAAAAGTTCCCGGGATGTATCTGGATACATCCCAGGAACTTTTCTCATACATCCCTTGCATTTATAATGAGGTATGTATGGAAAATAAAGCCTCATGAATAACGAAGAAAACCGTGTCAAGTATGAAATAATTCCGGTTAAAAACGTTTGCTATTTTTCTCTGTCAATATTGACATTCTTTTGAATGGAGTTCTTAACTGGTATACATTGTATGACTTAAACTCTGCTACATTTCTGAGGAAAACATTTCCTCCCATCTTTTGCATTTTGAAGGTATACGGTAACCTTAAATGAATGAAGTCTGATATTTTTTGCCCTGCAATAATAACCATGTGATCCTGGTAAAAGCTCCATTCTGTGTAGGTTTGTGCTGCAGTTGTGCTGCAGTGGGTACATGGATGCAAATGCTAGATAGAGCAGTTTTCAACAAGTGATTGCTTTGGTTTTGCATTTGCGTAACTTTTCTCTTGGCTGTGAAAAATGTTTTCCAGTTATCAGCCAATCGAGTTCTAAACTAAAACCAAATGCAATCACTCAATCAGGTTTTGTTTTAGGAACATTATTGATGACTGCGTTTACTTTGCCTCGTGATTGGTTGAAGTAAAACCAATCATGAATTACTTCAGTTCGTGATTGGCTCATTGTGTTTTCACCTGCTCCTGTGATTGGCTATGTAATTACTTTGGTTTTAGTTTTACTACACTCAACTTAAAACTGCTCTAACTGATTATGTACATTTGGTTTGTATAAGATGGGTAAAAGTATGTACAAAATGTAGGTGATAATATTATTGTTAAACATCATATAGATATCATTATATACCTGTTACATACCAAAATTCCTGCATGGGATGTTACAGGTCGAGCTGTTAATTTGTTTAAATACTATTTTTTTTTTGTTATTGACAGAGAGCTAAAGATTCTTTATGATGCCCAAAATATTGGAATGAAAGTGAGTACTGTGCAAAGTGTTAATTAAGATTAATGTGAAATATTGAATGCGACACATGTGATGGGTTGAATGTATATCAGGGATTCATAATTATCGTTGTCACACGTACAGCGTACTATGACCAATCATTCCATATTTTTTTTTTTATAGATGTAGATTGTCTACATGGCAGGAGAGTGGTCCGATTGCTTTCTCTTAGTCCTTCCATTTTAGTTCAATTTCAAAAATAAATCATTGTCACTATCCTTTGGTACATGTATAAAAAAGTTTAGAATTTCCCCTACCAAAGTAAGATGAAATACTGGAGGACAACTCGAAAAGAATATTTTGAAACTTATTGCTTTGCTGCTCTTTTGAACTTTAATACAAATGCATCTGTCCCAGTTGCTGTCTACTAATATTATTAGGGACCTTACGCAACCAGGACGGCAACGTCTAGGATGATGGCATAAAACAATAGCCTTAATTACAAAATACAATAACTGCACATGAAAATGCACACACTCAGTCACCTACATTTCAACCGTTGTATGGAAAAAACACAACATGAAAACCCCAAAGTTTACGTTTACAAGAGAATGCAAACGTAAGAAAGTAAATCACTGTTTTTCGTTCGGTGTGAGCAAAACTTTGTTTTTCATATTTTTCGAAGACCTGGATATGAAACGTAATTAAAAGCAAATAAAGGAACTAGTAAACACCAGATTTCGGGAGAAAACACTTCTACTACCTGTTGTCACTGCTGTCGCCGTCCTTTTTTGCGTAAGGTCCTATTGTTAAGTTTGATTTGGTTTGGATGTTAAAAAAACAAATCTCTTACATTGTAACTCAATTGTGATTGTCCTGTTGATCTATCCCAAGCTAGGACAATAAATTATTTTATGGTCTTAGTATAAAAATATTGACAGAGTATAAAATTCTGACATAATCCCTGGAACAATATACAGTTAAAAGTATATTTTATGATCCAGCTGACACATGTCAGGTGACTAATGGCCAACTGTTTTTGCTGACAGTTTGGCCAACTGTCCGGCAACAGTTCCTGTTGGTTACATGTAAGTGTTGGCCAAGTGTTGGTCAAGTATTGTCTCCTGTGTCCAAACAATACTACAAGTATAAAAGGATTTGCACCTTCCATTCATCACATCAGTTTGTGCCTTGCAGCAAGATTCTGATTAGTAGTATATTTAAAATCATTTGCAGTGATTAGTAATAGTTCTAGCATGGTTTGTAGTGGTATTTGGCATGTAGTGGTATAATTACATGTATTTGGCATAAATACATGTACAGTGTATCATGAGAGATTTCAAAATTCCTTGTAATTGCAAGAGCCGTGTTAAGCGGTGAGTGGAATTAAAAGGGATTTTGAAATCTCACGAGTGGTATTTATGCCATATATCGCGTACAAACCATGATATTAAATGTTTATAATACGAGCTACAAAATGTTCTGGTGCAGTCCTCACTGCTTGACCTTGCTCTATCAAAAACCAACACATTCATGCTCAGACAGAAAAGGCATAACACAATAAAAAAAAATCTGAAAGAATAGAAAACTTACACATCTATGTGGTCCATTTCCTTCAATTTTTTTAAGTTCTTCATCAAGTTAAGGAGAGGATCCCGCCAAGCTGGGGATTTCCTGTTCAAACTTCGGCTTGTTCGAGGACCCGAAAACTGAATTGTGCTTGAGTCTTTAACAAAGATTTTGCAACAGCGGTATCTCAACAACATGATTCTACACTGTTTTTCTCTTCGCACTTTCGGGTAAACATGTCTGCCATTTTTCTTTTCAAGAAACAACTGGTTGCATATTTCCCAAACATAGCAACAGCTACCATAATGTGGAATAGGATCGTACATACGTGTAGGCATTACAAATTACGCTAAAATACCACTGCTCTCAACCAATCAAATGACAAAAAATTCTTAGCCTAAACATTTGCAAAACTATAAAAGCATTCCCAACGCCGTGTTGGGCAAGCGTTGGTCAAGTGTCACCCATTAGGTGCCTGCCAGTTGGCCAACACATGTCAGTTGGTTCATAAAGTATACATTTACCCAATATACATGCATTTACATGTACATGTACATGTACATTTGTAGATACAATTTTAACATGGTATTTGTTTCATATAAATTCTAATGCTATCGCTTTATTAACCTCCAAATTAAATGTGAACTGCCTAATAAAGATTATCATTCAACTCATTCCCATCCTGTATTCTGATTGGTTGATATATTTTCTAAGCATGTGCACTATACTGACCAATTCATTTTGTAAACACAGCAGCTCGATTTGCAGAGCTGTCGGAGGCTCAAATGTCCAGTTTTAAAACCTCTGGAGCTAAAGCTTTATTTTGTCAAACATGATAAAACAGTTATTGAACTTGGCTATCGCAAAATATTGTGATCTGTCTGTTCTTGTCATCAGTTATGTACCTCTGCCTTGGCAAATAACTTACAGATCCTCACGAACAAATCATGATATTTTGCTCAGCCTCGTCCAATAATAATAATAACTTGTTGCTTATTTGACCTGTTCAACAAGTCTGTTTTTATTTTAGATCTTTGAAGATGTAAAGGCAGTGTGGCACTGGATTTTGATGTAAGATATACCTGTTGTTGTTTTAGTTACATTTTATTTAATTACTGCATGCGTTTATCACCAATCTCCTTGACTGCTAAACTACAGAGATTTCAGAACACTGCAGCAAGACTAGTATTAAACATGGAAGTATTCCTTCATACTCCAGCTCTTTATAATTTCCATTGGCTGCCAGTTACCTCACATGTTCATTTTAAAGTTTTATTGTAAACATTTAAAGCTATATACGGACTACTTTGAAGGACAGTCTTAATCAAGCAGCAATTGATCATTTATTTAATTCTCTCATCATACCTAAGGTTACAATTATGCACTGCCAGTCAATGGTGCAAGCGCACCTGAATTAAATACTATCCAGTGCTTCCTGGATCGCTGTTATAAAAGAACATATACCACAGCGAGACTGGCACGATGTTTACATGCTGCTGGAAAAAATGCAAATCATCCTCTAAGATCTTTATTACCAGTTACAAAGAAAGTGTCCTTTTATTAAAGACATAATTAAGAGTAACGTTAACCACAGGCCCAGGGTTTACACAGAGCGCTTTAAGAACAGTTTCGTAGATAGGTAATTTCAGATTACGATTTAGCATTAGATTAGATAATGTCATCCATTTTGTTCATTAATATATTTTAACTTTTTGAACAGTTATGTAGATAAGTAATTTCAGATACGATTTAGCATTAGATTAGATAATGTCATCCATTTTGTTCATTTATGTATAATTATATAATTTGTGCTACAATGTATATTAATGAATTCCTTTACCTTTTAGGTATATGCTTTAAGAATATTTGCGTATAGTGTGTCTAAGGCAGTAAAAGACTCAGATTGAGTTAATGTATACTATTATTATATGTTGGAGAGAAGCCTGGGAAGTGACCATATTAATGAACTATAATTTATTGCAGAGGTTTTATCATTTCCATGGTGTTAGCGTTCATCTACATTGTCATAACAAGGTGAGTGTGTCGTGTAGTCAGCAAATTACATACTGTTTAATAAACGAGCAACAGTGTTTTATCAGGTTTAAAACTCGAGGGTGCAGCCCGAGAGTTTTAGACCTGATAAAACGTGTGCTGCGAGCTTATTAAACGGCTTCAAAAAATTATAATGCCATGCAAAATATATTTTGCAATGCTGAAAGCATTGTGTGGCAAAGAACAAGCTTGGGCAAGAAGCTGCACTTGAAGGATTTGGTGTTGTGTTTCACATCGATAAAGTTCAAGACAGCAGACTCTAAATTTTTGACTCCTGCACAAAATATGAAGAGGATCTTTGTAAGTTTAAGGGCCCATTGACACATTCCGTTGCTACGCAACACCGTTGCTATGCTCGCAGGAGCAGATGCGATTTTGACTTCCGGTTTATGCTCGCCTGAGAGGCGATATGAGTCGGCTGTTTTCTCAGGCTAGTTTTATGCATACCACCGGCCACCCGATAGTTTTAATTTGTAAGTATTGTTCATGGTTTTAATACCTGAAAGGTTTTCATGAAGGAATGAAGTACAGTGTTCAAAAGTAGGAGCAAGCCGTAGCGGGTATCAATGTGTTGGCGGCGCCGTACGCTTGCCATCACTTTTGTGCTCGGTACAATTTATTAATTATTTGCCTTTCTCTAGGTTCAAGTACAGTTAGGCGCCTTTCGAGTCATTCATGAACGATTCCTTCAAAATTGTCGGATTGAGTTTCTTGTCAAGTATTATTTTCTTTCACACGATAAACCAAGCTTTTCATTTTCCAGCGACAAAAGCCGAGTGAAATCAGTCAGGAAATCGTCGATGTAAGGGAAAGCAAACTTGTATTGGATTCTCAGATGTACCCGAGCTTGTCCTGCTGTTGATAGATTGAAAGAACATCTTGTAAATAGTATCTAGTTGTCTAAGATATAGAAGCTGAAATGGCTGCTTCCAGTGAGAACATGGCTCTTAATAACACTAAGAAATGCATGGACGGCCATGCACTCAAGAAGTCAAGTGATTTTCGACCGGCAGGTTTTCAACTTAAATCTTCCACAAACATGCACACTTTTGTCTCCAGATAATGCTTTTGGGTTCCTGTTAAAGTTGTGATTGAACCTCAGTGTAACTAATTAAAATGCAGGTCAGTTTTCATCCTTAAAAAAAGTATTTTTGATGTCGGAAAACAAACTGTTGTGAACGCCACGAGATTCAACTTCAAGTGAAATAAAAGTTGTCGAATAAATCTCTGTCTAATTTTAGCTCGATTTCTATTTCTCGGTTTGCCGCGAAATGGGTTCCTGGCTTGTGCTCCACACAGTCCGAAGCTCATGCAGACAATCAAGATAGCTCATTGCAGACTGGAGTATTCAGCCAAGCATCAAAACTGGCCATTGTTGGAAGAAATAGAAGAAAATGCACATCCTGTTTGACCAATTATTGTAGACTTTACTGCAACAACAGTTCTGCGACTATTTAACGACCACAAAACGGGTACTTTTGCGCAAGCGTTAATTTCTTCACTTCCGGTTTCTAAGAATCCTAAACATTTTGCAGGCTTTCACTAAACACCAAACTTTTCCCGGTTAAAATGTTGTTGACCACGTTCTCCACAAAATCGAGCATGGATTTTGGAAACGACAAATTTTCATTTGCCAAAAAAGCTTAAATTGGACTGAAAAGTGTTTATGCGCCTTTAAATAATTCGTAGGTTCGGAAAATATTCATAAATTACTAGTAGATCAAAAATCCTTGGAGAGTTTAGAAATTTTCTGATTTTGATGACGTCATCATGATGTCATCAGACTACAAGACTTTACCATAGGAGTCGCCTTGACAATAATTATTGCCCACTCTTTAATTTTCCGGGTTCTACGAGGCTGCAAACTTTCCCTAGCAACGGCCGATTTAAATATATCAATGGGCCCTTAATACACGTTTTTTGTTATTTTACAGCTTTGAGTTTGGTTTAATAATTGGAACTAAAGAGCAGCTCGGTGAACAAGTAATGGTAGTTGGATAACTACATTAAAAAAATATTATCTGTGTATTTCAGTAGTCTGCTGATATTAGTAAATATAGTGCAAAATTTATTATCGAGGTACCTTATGTTCCGTGTACTTTTTGCTATCTTTGGGTCTTTATCAGTGAATTCTTAATTAGGATGAATCTTTATATAAAATTTCATGTTCATTAGTATTCTTTATATAAAACGTTCATCCTAATTAGCAATTCAGTGAGAAAGCTGAAACATCAATAGAAATTCCATTGTCTCAATCATTAACCCCGTTTCCCTCTGGGACAGAATTCAAATCCCTCCGCGGGCCTTTTAGAATGATGAGATTTTATCAGGTATAAAGGAGCATGCACGTGACTGATTTGCTTCATCTGATTGGACAAAATGCTCATTAATTATTCATGAGTTTTTGAAATGTAGGCTATACTGTAGCCAATACTCATACAGTCATGTACAAAATATATGTGAAATGGTTTCCACCCTGATTGAATATTCCAAGTCGTCTATACTCAGAATTCCACATTTTTACACACAACCTGGACACTGAAGTCTAAATCAGTTCAAACCTATACCCTGTACAGCAGCTGCACATATATAATACGTATGTACCTCGTAAACAAGAGTGCCCCTGCGCTAATACTGCATGCATGCCCACTCGTTAAACAGTTTAAACACAATTTATCTACATAGTCTGTCTGCTTTGAAGAACATGTTTTGAAATTCTCATCCACCTTCTTGAATGTGTCCCTGAGTGAGTTATACAGTTTAACTCCCTTGCACACTAATATTTGTTTGATGGAGTGAGTCCCAGGGACTCGTAACATGCAATTTGTTACAAAATCAGTGTAACTTATTATGTATTATACATGTAGTTAGATTATTGTTTCTTATAGCTTTAAATGTAATATATTATCTATATATTGTAATATAGTTAATTAAAATAATAAACCATTGTATAATGTGTATTATTTAGGGGTTAGAGACTGATGTGAGTGTTTTGTTGGCCAATAACTGCACGCGCTGACTGTGTAATGAACGAGACATTTTAATACTGCACGAGGCCTCCTGCATGGCCGAGTGTAGTATTTAAAATGTCTACATGTAGTTCATTATACACAAACAAGAAGTCTCTAACCCTTTTAATATGCAAACTGAGTATGCTGCTCTTGAAATTCGTTATTGACCAATTTGAACGTAAATTTGATTCTCTTCAATTTAGCGTTCAATGATTTATTAGAGACTTTGAAAACGGGATCAGTTATTATAGAAAATGTCTTTCCAACTTGTTCTGAAGTTAGGTAGCGGTTGATACCTGCTCTGATGCAAAGGTGAGCTGAGCGGCTGTAGTCTTTTTCTTGTTCGACTTTCAGTTCTTGATATAATTTCTTCAGCCTTTCTGCGAGGATTTCTTTATCCAGAATTTCCTCGGTATATCTCTTATGAAGCCATTCTGTAATGAGAAACTAAATTAAGCTGTTATTTTTAAGTTAACACTTTAAACAAGAAAATGTTCATTTAACACTTGATATTAACTTTTGACAAAGCCACAACAAACTCGGTTTGTTTTAAATACAGTCGTTGGGTTTTACCTTTCAATACGGAAATGCTCCACTTCGTTTGTCGCTTGGAATCAAGTGGAATGGCTTCATCTATAAATTCTTCAATTTCACGGTCGTTAAGTTCTTCAAATCTGTCATTTCCTAATGCCATTTGTTTAGTGCACTAGAAGTGTGTACTAAACTGTTTAAAATAACAACACGCCTGTTGTCCTCAGATACAATGAAATCACATGATAGATTTTAGCCAATGAGCTGAGCTGGAATTTGATCAGCGTACGACGTTTGTATAATAAAGTTAGATATCAGTTAATTAGGCATCAATTTTCTTGGAAGTCATCCTATGTTGCTGAAGAAATGTTCATTATTTAATAATGATTGATATATTTAACATAAGTTAGGGGTAGACTATTGCTCAAGATATCAGCACTCTGGATGTTACTAATCTATGGCACTGTAATGTGTTTAGGTGGATTGCTGGGCCCCTGATATGGTTTACAATCATTGCTGTTATCGGTATTATTGTATTTGGTAAGTGTCTTCATCTTAAAATAATATTATTCACCTCATAGGAATTTTGGCAGTATTTTTAACTCGTGGATGCACGCATGTGCAGAACGAGTTATTGGGGTTAGGTGGATTTTCATTTCCGAATGTTGTATCCTTTTCCGAAGTTATATGTTAGCTGTGGATATACTCGTACGATGTTCGGAATATGAGAACTCCTGGTGCGGAATGCATGTTCGGGATATGAGATTTCCGTGGCTAACTCGCTTAATGTTAATGGCAGGTGGCTCAAACTTGGTTAGACATGTCATCACTTAGTGGTGTTGACATAACGATGACGTCATCGGTCACTTTATTTTAAGGACATGCCCATACCCCTCATTTCTAATGCCAGAGCTCAAACTTGGACATGCATGGTATTGGGTCACCATAAATAATTTAGTGACTATGACGTAACGATGACGTAACAATGACATCATCGTTGACTTGATTTTAAGGACATACCCATATCTCCCTCATTTCTAATGCCAGCTCGCTCAAACTTTGTCAGACATGGTACTGGGTTCCCACCATTCAATTAAGGTCCTGTTACACGAGGCAATTTTTCATGCAACTTGCAACGCAATGTCGACGATCGAAAATCATTGCAAGTTGTTGTGGGGTGTTAGACGTACGCAACGTTCTTTGTAACTTGCAATGCGATATACTTAAGCTGGCCTACAGATAGTTAAAATTTTAAGCCGGAACTCCTAAATAAAATTAAAACTAGTAATAATCAAAAATTATGAAGTGCATATGGCTACATGGCCGTGGATCGCCGTGGGAAAGCGATGTGTATTTAACTACGATGTTTTTAGAGTTTGAACATGAAGAAGAAAACGATAAAAAGATACGCAGAACAACGTTGTTAATACATGGACGATTGTTCAACTCACTCATCAGCTCAACCTACTCTGCATCCGTCAACTTCCTATTTACATTTGCGGCGACGCAAAATAAGCTGTTTTCTTTGTCTACCTCTTTGCCGGGAAACTAAAACAAATCCATCTTGGATTGCGGTGCGAATTTCACCTCCCTCCCCTATCCCCTTGGGCTAGCTCTGAAAATTGTGATTGGTTGATTCTCCAAAATTGCAACACAAGTTGCAAAGAGGAATGTTACACGGTGCAACCGATCGCGCAGCGTTATGAAAAGTAGAAGATCCTTCTACTTTACCTGCAACTTGTGTCACAATTTTTCATTATGAGACGAGTTGTAAAGAGGGTGTTACACAAGCAATTTCTTCTGCAACTTGTCTCGCACTGGTGTTGCGTTGCAAGTTGCAAGAAAAATTGCCCCGTGTAACAGGGTCTTTAGTAGTGATGACATCGTCACATGATTGTAAGTATATACCCTTATCTTCCATATTTATAATGGCAGGTGGCTCAAACTTTGACAGGCATGGCATTAGGTCCCCAAAGATCACTTAGTGGCGATGACGTAACAATGATGTCATCGGTCACGTGATTTTAAGTACATGCCCGTATCTGCCTCATATCTAACGGCAGGTGGCTCAAACTTTGACAGACATTGTGGGGGGACCACGATTCACTTAGTGGTGATGATGTTACGATGCCGTCATTGCGGGTCACGTGATTTTTAGTATGTGCCCATATCTCCCTCATTTCTAATGGCAGGCAGCTCAAATTCGAATGATGTATGTTAGATCGGGGTATACTCGGAACTCCTGGTGAGCATGTGCAGAACTGTAGACATTTTATTTAGATGGTTCACAAAATAGTGAACTTTTGGGAAAATAAATTATCAAGTAGACCTACATGTTTTGGAATTCAGTACAAATGTTTACAGAAGAGCTTCTGGCCTCAACATCGATATCGCTTCCATTCACTGGGGAATGAAAATTCTTACAGTTAAGCAAAGGACAAATTGACGGCTGTCATTGGTCGTTGTGACTGTCCAAGCTGTAGATATGCCACTTTCTAAGGTAAACATTCCTCCATGACTTAATTTACTGCTGTGAAGTTTCTGTGTCTTCTGGGCCATCTACTTTACTACAAGCACCAATTCAAATCGCTTGACATTATCGAAATTATGTTTATGATTTTGAGAATAAGATTCCGGTTATTTTCCGAGAAGGCGTATGCTTGTCCAGGCCAACATTTATTCGCAACTCGTAGCCTCATCTGGTTAAATCTAGCTAGGTGGCTGGTGCATAAGTAAAAACAAATCAAGTAGCTGTACTGTAACTTCATATTGCATATGTAACATACATTTACATGTAACAACTAGAATGGGGCTTCATTTCATTTGTGAATTTATTTAGATTTTTCCATCTCACTTGAAATTCAGTGATCAGCAGTTTGTCGCTAATCATATAATCCTGCATGATCTCGATTTGGCCTTTAATAACATATTAATAGCGACGAGAAATAAGCATTTCCGGTTTTGGCCAGTTGAAGATATCGCTTTTCTAATCTCTGTCTTGCTGGGTTTGCAAACAAATATTGTGGGATTTTTTTAGAATTGAAAAAAGTGACTTTATTTAAGTGTCAATGTAGCTTTGCAGCTAATTGGGGACACTAGTTTTAGGCACGGCAGATCCACATCTCTTGCCCTAACTCTATTTACTGACGAAATGCTCACCAATATAGACAATGGCTTGTTAAACGGTGCGATGTACATCGATTTTAAAAAGGCGTTTGACACAGTCAATCACACAGTTTTACTCCATAAGTTGAAAGTTCTAGGAGTCTGCGGAACGAGTTTGGTGTGGTTCCAGACTTATCTAACTAATTGTCGTCAGCAGACAGTTATTGGACAAGTTTAATCAAGTATTCGGAAAGTGTCTGTTGGGGTTCTTGAAGGATCCATCCTTGGCCCCTTATTTTACATTAACGATTTACATTAACGATTTGCCCAATTGCCTTAATCATACTTCGGTAACATTATTTGCCGACGATACAGCCATATACTGTTCTTTGAATTCAGTTAAGGACTTAGAATCTATGCTTAATGAAGACCTAAAGAACGTAGCACAGTGGCTTTACAATCACAAGCTAACTTTGAACACCGCAAAATCTAAGTTTATGCTTATTGGAAGTTCAGAGGTTGAAATCCCTTGACACGATTAGTGTGCAAATCTACGACAAAGATCTTAATAGAGTAGATTCATTCAAGTACTTGGGCGTTGTCATAAATGAAACCCTTACCTGGAATGACCATGTCGATTACGTCAACAGCAAGGTTAAACAAGGATTAGGGACACACAGCGGTCAAACGTCTGCGCATGCGTTAAAAGTCTTGCAACAACAACGTTTCCATATCAAATTCAAAGCGAGCCGTCACTGTTCACAAACCCGCTTTCAAACCTTGAGAACTTATTTGGTAAATTACGAAACAATTTGGTAAACTCCTACTTTGAAGTTTGTTCAATTTCCCATCGACTGGGAAAATAAAAAGCTTAAACTTTCACGTATTTTTCTTAACTTTTGGGGGTAGAAGTTCACTGTAATATGTTTTTAAGGTAATTTTGCGCAGGAAATCTGACCGTAATACGCACGCGCAGACGTTTGACCGCTGTGTGGATTAGGGATACTAACCAGGATCAAGTACTTACTTCCCGCTTCTGTTAGATAACTTTTTAGCAACACAATGCCGATCTTACCAATCTTAGATTATGGCGACATTGTTTGGGGGGACAAAAGCAATACTACTCTAATGAAATCCCTTCAACTTCTGCAAAACAGAGCAGCGAAGCTAATTTTAGATAAGTCCAAGCACTCCTCTGCTTCAGAGGCCTTGGAAGAACTTGGCTGGGGTTCCTTATCAGAGAGATGCAGAAAGCACCGTATCTTATTTGTTTTTAAATGTTTAAATGGTTTTATAGACTGGGATTGTACTTTTACTTTTAAGAGAGACATGCACGACTACAATACCAGAAGTAAGAACGACATTTATAAGCCTAAATCTTGTAGTTCGTTTGGTCAACGTTGCCTTTGTTTTCATGCCATTCAGGACTGGAATTTGCTGTCTGAGAGCACGAGAAACATTCTAAATCTAGATCAATTTAAACGATTTATCTAGTTATTTATATATATAGTACGTTATTGTTGTTATTATTATTATGTTTATAGCTATTTTTTAATTAATACTTTATATTATTAGATTTTAACCTTTTATAGATTCATAGACATTTTTACATTTTTATTTATTTTTACTCTAATACAGGACCTTCCTGAAAATCACCTTAGGGTGAGGTTTGCCTCCTGTATAAATATTTAAAATTATTATTTATTATTATTACTAGTCCTACGGTTTTGCGTCCTTATCCGAGAAGACGTGAAGGTCTAACCGTTTACTGTATTATGTAAAGGCAGCACCTTCTACTCAGTTATTTTAAGACCCTGAGTGTTGGTCCGGCTGGGGTTTGAACCCGCGACCTCCTGCTCGACATACCGGAGCTTCACCACTGAGCTAACCGGGAGGCAGTTAATGCCAGAACATATTAAGTTAAGACAGAACATAATTATTGCCCTGACATATATGACGACTGCAACGCTGATGCTCTCTGTATGTTACACAGGCATTCAACAAAACTAATCTTGTCACACAATATAGGCTCTGCCAACAACATCCACAATAACACAACACACAATAGCTCACTGACATCTGCGAGTTGCCCTTAGGTGTTTGTGTTTGTTTGTGGGTGACGTTTTTTTAAACGTTCTATAAATGCATCCTTGGACAGAACTCGAAATAAATAGATGACATGCCTAAGTGTATCGCTATACAGTGCTGAGGCGATATACATGTGAAAAGGAGACACAATGGTTGCAGTTTTGTATTGTTAATTGTTCATTATCCACTAGCCAGAAAGACCACCCTATATATAAAATTATGTACTGTTCTTGCACATGCTGTGTGAACTTTAAAGTGCATATACATGTAAGCCCAATATTTTATCTTTAATATCGATTATACTTCAAGTAAAAGTTGAATAGTACAATATTTCATAAAGGTTTATATTTCGAACAGGGAATAATTTATTATACAAAAACTTGCTGGTAGAGATAAATGATCTTTTACAAAAATCTATGTTATGTTAGAAGCTAATATCGGTGATGTTACCAAATATTTTGTCTAAATCAGAAGTAAATTTCGTTCACAACGAATTCCCAGTTTGACATCACGTAATTAGCATATTTAAAATATAAACCTCTAACTTAGACACAACACTCGAGTCAAGAAACTTTTACCATTCAACTATTTAGTTGATGTAGAATTGATTTTAATAATGAAATATTTGGCCCCATGCATTTTAAATACTGCGACTTTAGCACGAGGCAACCTAGTGTGGCATTGAGTTTGTGTAAATCCTACCAACAAATCCTCCATTGTGGTTGTAAAATCTCATGGAAAATTACTTATATGTAATTGTTTTTATCAATGGAAAAAAATAGTGAACCTGTGTTAGCAATGCAGCTCATTGAAGCCACACATGTTTGCTCTAGGTACGTATTGCTGCTTCTCCAAGTACATTGAGCTGAACAAGTCTGGGACGAGCAAGGCATTCGAGTTCACCGCAGACTTGTCTAAGTATGGAGACTCTAAGGAGACCTGGCTAGCACTTGGTGAGAGACTATCCTTAACCTTTAATGTTCTTACCTTCGACAAATGATCCACATGGAGGCTAAATATTGAACCTTCATTCTTGTCTGTGTTATAGACTATGAAAAAACTTGGAACTGAGAAGTTAATGCAATGTAGTTTCTTTGAATTTTGAAAAATTACAGGGAACAATGCTTTTTTCTGATCTTGTGGACGTTGTTATATGAGATGAGAACTAATTAACACCGTTAATTGTTGCTAATTCATAGTTAGGTTGGTTATCTTTGATGTGCCGCGGTCATCCATCCACCCGAATTACCCCGAACATCCATATCGTATAGACCCATTCGAAAAATGGCGTCCAATTTAAAAAGCTATTGTTCTGGTAACGTGAACACGAGGCTAGTCAGTACACACAAAAGCTTTCGACCGTGTAGGCGAGGCTAGTCAAGCCTAAACAATAGTTAGTTAAATTGGACGCCATTTTTCGAATGGGTCTATACGAAAGAATAAACCCATACATCATATCCCTGGGATGATATATAACATCCCATGCAGGAACGTTATTATTAGTTAGTCTGGAAATAAATCATAGACGAGAACAAAATACATATGAAATATTTTTTTTGGTAGCACGTAACTCGACCGGACTGTAGACCTCTCAAATTGTGTCCCTTTCCTGGCTGTAATGTATTGCCAAAATCCTTATGATAAATCGTTAACGATGGACCGTTCAAACATCTATTGTTTTGCGTTTTACCAGGGGAATTGTGATCAACAATGCCTTGGTTAAGAATGGTTGTCATGTAGCCCATTGTAGGCATTCTCTATTTTGTTTAGATAACATTCCTGACAATAAACTAAGATGGTTAGTTACTCACTCCTCGGTGACTAAGCGATTTCGATGCCCTCGGGCTGCACCATCGGACATCACTCAAAATCACTTAGACACCGAGGAACGAGTAACCTTCACTTAATGTTCATCCAAATGGCCCAGGGATTACCCCTAATTACAGAACTAAATAAGAAGGGTTCTCAAACATGTTCTGTGGAATGGAGTTAACAGATGGAGATGCACTGAAATCTGGTCCATAACTACGTTGTAGTAATACATGTGTATATGTTGACAGGAATTCTGCTCGTCATCCTCCTGGTCATCATCCTGCTAATAGTGCTGGTGCTGTGCAGTCGCATCAAGATTGCAGTGGAGCTGATAACTGAAGCAAGCAAGTATGTCACTTGCACCCCTCTGTCTCCCTCTCTGTCTCTCCCTCTGTCTCTCCCTCTGATCGAGAAAGCTCAAACCTTTCACAAATTAAGAACCATGTCATGCCCCTATTTTAATAGCATTTTCACTTCTGTCTTACCCACAAAGGTGTAACTTTATTATTGGCTTTATTGGTTAAAAAAGAGAAGCTAACGATGAACCTTTTGGTTAACATCAACCAACATGGCAGTTAAGTGACATCATTTTAATTGCGTGATTGACATGAAATTAGTGATATAGATGGGTTGCACATGACGTCATGGCGGCCATGTTGGTGTACCTTTAACAATAGATTATTCGTTAGCTTCTGTTATTAGGTACACCAACATGGCCGCCATGCCCTTTGTCATTTGAATCTCTGGGGATTGAGTGCAACCCATGCCATCTATAGATTGTGAAAGAGTAGCAAGTTGCAGCCAAACCAAATCTGACAAAACCTGAATGTTTCTTCTCTTTGCTAACTATGCATTGTGTATGGTATCTGTTGCTAGGGCCTTGTCATCTATGCTGTCAACTCTGTTCTTCCCAATCATTCCATGGCTTCTCCAACTGATTTTGTTCGCATGGTTCCTGGTCGTGGTGTTGTATCCTTGTATACTGTATAGTACATCTTCAGTAACTCGTGCTCTGATTGGTCGAAAACCGTTTAGTATTTACTTAAAGCCTAGTTTTCGCTCTGACAAAGGGCTATCACTCAAAACATCAGCTGCTACTCGCTTCCCAAGGCGGTTGGCATACCTCAATTGACTTGTAGTTGATGACACCACTGTTTATTTAGAGCAGAATTGAGTGGGAACGAATTATATGCCTAAACTGTAGCTGTAGATTTTTCAGACCCTTTTTCAGACCTGTATTTTCATAAAAAGAGACATATATGAAAATATGAGGTCTCGTACTTCCCTGTCAAGGTCGTAGCCTATTCCAGACTAAAAATGCGAAATTTATGACCCTATTTCAGACTAAAACCGCTCGAAAACCGTACCCTTTGAGGTGGCACATATACCCGTACAGCGTATGTATTGGAGTACCCCCTGGGGATGCAGTATAATACTGTGCCGTGACTCCTTGCTTAAACCCAATGCTGTTCTGCTTACTTAATTTGTATCATATGTCACAACTAATTAGATTTTCTAGCAGCTGTGATTAAATGGACTAACGAGAATCATGCTGACTTTCTCCAGTACTTTTGTTGTTCAAGATTTTGAGAGCCTAACAAAGTCCTTAACACTATGGCTAGATACCTTTCTACTAACGGCGTGCCACAGTATGAAGTTGTTAATGCTGCTAAAAACGAACAATACAACTTGACCGACAAGAGCACTTGTGATGTCAAGGTTGGTGATCTCTTATTGCCCATTTTTATTGTACAGATACAGTACTTACTGTTCAACACACAACATCAATCCGAAACCAAGACCTTCCATTTTCGTCACCAACCTGGAAACTGTTTGGGGTCACTGAGAAAAAACGCACTTGCACTACCTGGGACATCAAACGGTCAAAACACAACACAGCCATAATGTAGAATAGCAAAGGAATATCATTATGTAAGAATTCTAATGAATGTCTATTTTCTAGACTTTTGACTCGTTGTACCCTAACACCTCTGCGAGCTGCATTCTTGCTGGCTACAAGGAAAATGTGTAAGTTGCACAAATAATAATACAATATAATTTATCAATTCCACTGTTTCTTATCCAGGGGATAATAGAAAAGTTTTGGATGACATGCGAAAGTGTTAGATTTATAAGAAAAAGGTGGAAATTTTGGAGAGTTTTGGACTCTCACATTTTCAGTATGAGATATTACAAGTTGTCAATAAATGCGTGAAATTTGAGCTGGATAACTGAGTTGCTCTCCATACATAAAACAAATGTTAGTTTTCTATACAATTTGAAATGTTCTCATATGAAGAGCAGCAGTAGTTAGGGTACACTGTATATCTTCACTAGATACCAAAGCTCCAAACTTTAGAAATCTCAACATTTCCTTATAAATCAAACACTTTTACCCCTCATCCAAAATGTTGGAAAAAAACTATGAACTGGTCTGTTCAATACTTAATCAATTTAATACTTTAGATATTACCTAATTATTACTCAATTAACTCTTCACAGATTATTCTCAGGTAAATATATGCAATATGCACTATACCTTTATATTTGATATCCGTATATACAAAACAAGTGCAATGTACTTTTCGCATGCTCTGATTGGCTACTCAAACTCTGAATATTCAGCACTATTCACTGTTTTCAGTCTTGTGCACAAATAGTTAATGGCCATCCCCTAATCATTACTGAACTCTGTTACTTTTGTGATTTTCAAAAGCTTGCTATTTAGTTCGTTAAACATACTAATTTCGATGTGGTCTCATGTGGTGGGTTTTCGTTTTCAAAAATGAGTTTGAATTCGATTAAATTCACACTTTGTCCCAGTCCTTTATCAGTTTATGAAATGGCTAATAGTATTACATTTCATGTGTCAGTTTGTTTGTATGTGTTTTGCCAGCGATCTCGTTCTCTGAATTCAAATTCTTATCTCTCTTCTAAGACTTAAAAATCTGCTTTAGACTGTAAATTACCCGGTTTTTCTCTCCCAGTTGGTGTTTTGAAGTACTTTCTCTATCAAACATCTCCAACATCACGGTAGAAAAGCTGTTCTCGCTTGAGAGAAATTACATGTACTTGAGATTTCAATCTGTTCAGTCGCATCCCATGCACATTGAAATGGCTTACCTGTCATTCACTTTTGCTTTAACATGTACCGTGTGTACTCCGTGAGTTGGTCTGGTACAGTTGGTTCGATGCACGAGTATTTCAAGCTCGTGTTCAAGTTCAGAAATATTATTTTCGTAAACGCAAAAAATATTTTAAACGTAGATGATCCTATATTTTCCTCTCTCTTAATCTTGGGAAGAAAGAGAACTATGCCAACAGGGGAACACCAGAAATGCCTTTCATAGAGAAGTACAACTATTACACTCGAGGAGGAAAGACGGACCTCAAGTGAACACAGTGGATCAAACCACTGGGAAGGTTTACCATCCCTCCTTCAGATATAACTCATGAATGGTTTCTTTAATGGACTTGAAAAAGTCCAGGAATAGTGTGATGTAAATGTCCCTGCTTGCAGACCCTTCTATTCCTCCCTTTCTGTAATCGGACTGGCGGGGGAAAGAAGGTTCTGCCTCACACCATTGTTTGTTGCGCATGCGTTGCATTACTAAGCAACACGAAAATACTTTCTACCACGCTTGGACGGGCTTAGCCTGCTATGCAGACATATTTTTTCACTCATAAATTCGAAGAAAAAACGTCTGCTTACCCGAGTGCTTAATTAGTTTCCAATATGCAAGCACGACGTTTGTTTTATGATTCTGCCCAGTCAAAGCCATTGTTAGAATTTTAGTGAATTGGCGCGCCTGTGAACACTCTCCTATGATTGGTCAATGGCAAATGTATTGGTTGAACCTTTTAAATGCAACATACGTCACTTTCCAGGATATGGAAGGTAAAATCGGATTGTTCCATAACACAATGAGGTGTGCATATTGTAAACTAATTAAGCGCCCGGTAAGCAGACGTTACTTTTTTCTTCGAATTTATGGGTGAAAAAATACGTCTGCATAGCAGGCTAGGACGGGTTGGCAATGAGATGAAAGTGATCCCACGATAATTAGTATGCAAACTAATGTGCGGTATCATAGCGGGCGCAAATTTAAATCAGCAAATATTTTACACAAGCATGCGTGCTGTCAATCTTTGTAATTTCTTCGTCCATGGTCGTGTATGGCGGTTAGATCAAACAATGTTGCGAGTGGAGGCAGAGCCTCCTTTTCCCCGCCAGTCCGATTACAGCAAGGGAGGAATAGAAGGTTTTGCAAGCAGGGAGGATGTAAATAAACTATCAATAAATCTAGCCAAAACTAATTTACGATCAAAGTTTCCTATAAAAAAGAAATGAGTATTGATTATACAATTAAGAAATACATATGGATCGTGCCATTCTTTGGAAAGAAAGACGATCAAGTATTTAGGTGTTATGATTGATGATTCAATATCTTGGAAATACCACATTTCTTACATTTGCTTGTGAATTTCTCAAAATATAGGTATCATATCCAAAAGCCTGGGTCGATTCGGTTTCTTACTTCATCTAATTCATTCGATTTTGCAATAAGTTGAATAAATATTGAGCATTTTGTCTAAAATAACTGTTTTCTTTATTAACAACTCACATACCGTATATATTCTCTGTATATCGAAATTGTTGTGGTAGAAAGGCGCCATGGAGAATAATGCATTAATGAGGTGACGTAAGAAACAGAATCGACCCAGGCTTTTTCTTACGCGGTCATGGGTCAGGAAAGGTCAAATTTTCACCATTTCAAACAAGCCTAGAACATTATTATTATTATGAGTATTCTTTGTAAGCCAAAAATTTCTTCACAGAAGTACTCAAAACCTTTCAAAGATTCATATGTATAAATATTGCAAAAGGGGTTAGTTGCACTTTAATTACTATACTTGTGGCTGTTTACTAGTTTGCACTATTGGCTGTTATATGGACTGGAAACTTATTTTCACAGCTTAATATGTATGTCGATTGGTCAGAAGGATATAATGCTATGGTCCTTTCGGCATCAGAATTTTTTTAAACGGGAGTTTTTGTACAGTATTTCAAGCTATGCTGTAGCGCGAGTTCAGTAGTCACAACTGTCCGTGAAACTAATAGCGCTAATATGCTCTATGGGTCCTCATGTATAAAATAATTATTTCTGGAGCTTCATATGTGTGTCGATTGGTCACAAGGATTTCCTCTTTCAGTTTTCCCCGTTAGTTTGGACATTAGGGATTTATTCTGTGAGATTTCGAACAGTTTAACGACAGTGTGTCGAAAGTAGAAAAGTTCGCTTGTCACGAAAGTGCATAAACTGACAAGCGGTTTCATAGCAGTTCGATGTTTGACTTTCATGTAGTCGATAATAACTAATATAGCTTAATATGTATGTTGATTGCTCACAAGGCTATCGTGTTTGAGTTTTTTTTTAGTTTTTTTTGCCAGCAAAGAAAGGTTTTATCTAACTTTTTGTACAGTCTTTGCACTCCGGTCGGTTCATATAATTTCAGCCTCGTTTCTAAGCCGTAGATATATTTCTTCGTATCGCTGTTGAAAACTGCCATATCATTTATAATATGACTTGAAAAGTTTCCATGTGTTTCGTGAACTCTACTGGACATCCAAACCCTCTTCGCTTCTGGTTGGAATGCCAAAAAGCTTCAATTTCTTGCGTTTTTCGGCTGCTGTATTCAGAGTACTCAGTGGCCGTTTTCCCCGCCGGTAAGAATCACTGTTGCTTTTTTGTTTTAGTTGTGTTGCAGTGTGCAACGACTAATTTTCAATAAACAAATAATTAACTTATGGAAGCACATCTTACATTTCCATAAATGACCAAAGGAGGCAAGGATGAGTTCAAAAAGAACACTGATGGAAGTCTATTTAAAAAGCGATATTTCACCGCTCTGAGAATTTTGTTCCGGGCTAGAACATAATAGCCCACTTCCGCGATATGCATTACTTGTCATGCACAAAGGTTTCAATACGAGGCCCCGTGCTAAATAATTTTTTTCTTTTCACAGAGAAAAGAATAAATTTAATTTAGCACGGAACCTCTTACTGAAACCTTTGTGTGTGACAAGTAAAGCATATCGCGGAAGTGGGCTATTCAAAAAGCATCAAATTTTCACACATGCGCAGTACCGTGATACAGCGCCTTTAAACAAATTTATTACAATCTATGCGATATTAGGTTGGGGTAGCGCTTTTAAGTCAAATATACAAAATAATACAAACAAAACAAGTAGCAAAACTGATAATATGCTAGTCATACACAACTACAATACTACACGTAGGTATGCAGCCAAACGACACTTACATAAATCAAGTGTGAGAAACAAATTATACTGGTAAACAAATGATCTCTTTCATAGCAATGGACCTCTGGCCAAAGCTTCCTAGTCACCTCAAAGAACTAAATGTACATTATTTACTGTCAGGAAAATACTCTAAATAATTAGTTCTTGCCAATTATTATCGTTTTATTAATCTTTATTTCCTGTCTCTATATTCAACTAATAAGTATCAATAGAGGTTATCGGCTAACGCTGTTGCCACCCACTTCAGATCATGTGGTGTAAACACACATTACTCTGGAGAATCGACTCTTTGAAAATTAGAATGAAAAAGGAATAATTCCCCAGAGTAGCATCTGTTTACATCACATGATCTGAATTGGGTGGCAACAGCGTTAGCCGATTACCTCTATTGATTTTCCACCCTTATTTCTCTGTTTATAATTAGACTTTAAAAGGCTCTAGGCTAACTAGAGAGCCCAACGGTTTATTTATTCTCTAGGCTTATACGTTTTTCCTAACTTTAATATGTCCATATATATCTTACTCTAAACTAGTCCTACCAATATTTAATTAATAGTTATTTAATTGAGCGAATAAAATATTTATTTCTTTTCAGCCATTTGCTTCGTATGCAGGTTTACCATTTATTCGGCTGGTTGTGGATCATGAATTTCATCATCGCCTTGGGTCAGTGCGTCCTTGCTGGTGCGTTCGCTTCATGGTATTTTGCATTCCACAAACCCGAGGTAAATGCAATTCAGTTAATAATGAACAGTTATCACATATCTTGCAATTTTTTTCAACAAATTGATAAAATAAGGAAATACTAAACAATATTTAGAGAATTAAATTGTTTGAATATGTAATGCTGACAAACTTTGCAGTTGGTAATTTGTGTTCAGCTTGAAAACATAGGTTGGTTACAGTGTGAGTAGCAAGTTATTTTGCTATTGTGTGCTTGGAAAGTATGAGCATATGAGAAGTTATTAGGATTGGTAATAGGATGGTCATACACGGGGGAATATAAGGGACTGGTCATAAATCAGCAGTGGGGGAGGGGTGGACAAGGAAATCAAAGTCTAAAAAAATATTACCCTCACCTGCCAATAAGCTTGAAATATGTTGCCCCTTTCTCCTATAACCCCCCGTTTTCATTGGGCTATTTTTTTTGACCCTCCATTTTGGGGGGTTCAAAAAATTATGACCCTCCCCCTTTTACCACTCCCCTCCCCTGTTAATGTATGGCCAGTCCCTTACGCCAAGTAGTCTCCTACGATTTGTACGATGTTACCATAACATTCTACCTTAAAGTGTATAATAGAATATACCTTTGAAAATACTTTAACATAATTATGTTCACACTAAAAGTGAATTACAACATTATGTTTACAACTGATAAAAGAAGGCACTGCCAAAAAGTTACATACAGTATCATACATGAAAATTTAGCAAAAATTTGCATTTAATTTTGTCAAGTAAGCTATATTGTTGGTTTGCAATCAATCCCATATATTCAAATAAAAAAGAATTGACGGCTATGTTGCTTGATCTAACAAGATAAGCTAACGAGGAATATTTTGTTTTCTCAACCAAGATGGCGGCGATGACATCACGTGAACGAGGAGATCAACATTTTATAGTCCCACCATCCTCCAATATAGACATGCAGTGACCATAATATGATTGTAGTCATGGGCTAATATATAGAACATTCCCCAGAATGTAGACAATATTACTCAATATTTCAGAATTGTTGGCTCCTTCGTGTACCAGATCTATTGTATTCTGGTGTTAGGGTCCATTGTATTTCAGGGTATTGTTTTGCTGAAGTTCAGTGTTATGAGTGTTTGTCTTCTTTGTTTTACGTAATGTGTTCCCGTACATAAAGTAACAACAACAAATATATTTATTAACACTCATTTTTACAATATAAAACATAAACAAAGATAGCTTTAGGAAAACTAAACGAGCCAGATACCCTAAGACACGTGATTAAATACATTTTATTATGATCGAAAAAGAAAAGCGGAAGAAGGCAAAACACACACAAATTGGTATTCTATAATGTAATATATGTAAATATAAATAAATACATGTATAGATAATCATATAGAAGCACTATTAAAGTGCTGCCATAAGAAGGTATCCGGAAGAAAAAAAACTAATTATTATAAAGTAAAAGTAATAATAATAAAGATAATCAAGGTAGGGAGACTAGTATTTTTCTAAAAGTTTGCGACTAAGAAGATTTAAAGCGTTTAATATAGGTATTCAGTTTGATCTTTCAGGAAGAGAATTCCATAAATTTGGACCACGGTAGCGCAGACTAAATTTTCCATAATTAGTGTGGATATTTGGAATATAATTTGAGGACTTGGAGGCCAATCTAGTGTTATAGCTATGAACTTTCTTGATAGGTAAAGTAGGAGCCGAACTGTTTCTATTTTATTTCAGGACATCCCAACCTTGCCTGTCGTATCCTCTTTGAGCCGCACTCTCAGGTGAGTAGCTGAAATTTACCTCTCGTTCTTTAGTTCAAATGCACAACTGAGACATGTTATGACCTCAGCCCTAGTTTGACCAACCCTAGTGACATAATGTATTCAAGAGACGCTAGTATTCCCCAGAATGCCATTCGGGTAGGTTCTACTGTGATGGCGACCACTTCAAGTTTCTCTTTTAGGATGAATGAAAAACTACTCTTGTTAAAAAAACGAAGCCTAAATGAGTACTAAAATTCCTATCGAATTTTATTGAAATTCTGAGTTATCACTGCAACGTAGCTAATTTTCAGACGTGTATGGTATATTACATATTTCTAGTGATACAAACATCTGTACATTTTGCAGAATTAACTATTTTGTGGAGATAATATGATCAAATGTGATCAGAGTTTAAATTTCTCATGGTCATGTATTTTTCCAGAAAACTTAGGTGAGTTTCTCAGTTCCATTATTTTGGTAAACGTTGTATTAGTTCATTCAAAGCCTGGTGGCGGCTCTTCTGGGTGTTTTTTGGGGGGGGCTCATTTGATTGAGCTACCTGTGAACAAATACGCGAAACAGCCACCCAGAAGAGCTGCTAGCAGGTTAGTTCATTCAGCTGCTGTATGTGTCTAAGACTGAGTACCCGGGTGTGTAGTTGCCACTCATTGAATTGACCCCTGCGGTAATTTGATTCTTACACTGTTCTTAATCTTGTTTTGACTGTTTTTAGGTATCACACAGGTTCGTTGGCGTTTGGGGCAGCCATTATTGCCGTAGTGCAGCTGATAAGGGCTATACTGGAGTACATTGACCACAAGCTCAAGGGTAGGTGGTTAGAGATTTAGCTGTGCGTTTGCTGATTGGCTGAGTACTGAGTTTTGATTGTTAGAATGCTTGTTGAGTTTAGTGGGAATTCGTTTTCCACCTGCACTTTTGGGTACCCCAACAGGGGTTCGATCGAACCCCCCTTTTCTCTCCCTCCGTTTTATAAAGTAAAACAAAGAAGGTGCCATGATTGAATCCCCATTTTCAGGAACTGATCGAACCCCTCTTTCAACCAACCCCCTCCCCTCCCCCCTCAGAGTATCCTGGATCCGCGTCATCAGTGGTATAACCCGCCGAAAACAATAACAACACAGTAGGAGTACTGTGCCTTTAAACAGTAAACAGTTGTATTGAATTGATCGGCCCAGCTTGCTTAAAGATTGAGTGGATGTGACGTTAAAGCGAATTTCGTATGAGTGGGAATATTAAGGCAATAACTTACAGCACACCGTACGGCATGCCGGGACACTCAAATGGCTTCATTATTATTTTTATCTTTCTGATCCAATCAAATAGGCCTTTTGCAGGTAACATTCACGAATGAATTGAGCTTGTGATCTCCATGGGAACGGCGTTGCCATGGATACTGGATGGCAAGCTATCTTTAAAAACGCTGTTTTAGAAAGATAACAATCGATTGGAGGTGGAAAATAGCATTTACAAACAGGTTTTGCTAATAACACTACGGATCTCGTACATGCAAGTGCCTTTCAATATATGAATTGGAGACTAAAGCCTCGTGTTCACGCTGCCACACTAAAGCTTTTTTACATGAATGTAAGATTAAAGATTCTCCATATTGGACGCCATTTATGCGATGGGTCTATGAACTGCATGTACAAACAGTAGTCGAGTCCCACTGACATGCCACTTTTCATTTCTGTTTTCAAGAATCCGGCCAAGACAACGCTCTAGTCAAGTTCATCATGTGGTACGTTGATCCATTAATTATTATTCTTCTATTGTTTCATTGCATCATTTTAGGAAGGAGTGTTTACAGCTATTTCAAAAGACGTCGACTACACGGCCAGACCGAAAGGGATCACGAGTAGAATGTAAATTTTGCCTTCTAATATAACGGCAAATGATAAAAAATATACATGTGTGCATTTTACATCAGCAACAAACAACAGATGACAGCTCTTCACTTGACTATTTCACAATTTCCATCTGCTGTTCTGTTCTCATACTGCCTTTCGGAGTCATGTAGCTTGAGTCAAATTGACGGACAATATTATTTGAAATATCTTATGGAGATGCTCATTATGAAAACGTCCCGGCACCAAATTAACGTTTCTTTTTTTACTGAAAACGTTTTCTATCGTTTAAGTACAATGAAATCGCATTGTGAAATGTTCTTTTTCATATGCCCAAGTGTATAGCTAAAACGCCGAGGTTAATAGTGAAATGGTTTTTATCTCCTCGTTTGTCAGTTGTTGCAAGTGCTGTTTCTGGTGCCTCGAGAAATGCCTCAGATTCCTGAACAAGAACGCCTACATCATGGTACGTCATTCAACAATATTGTCACAGTTTGTATATGATTAGAAACATGAATTTGTTGTTCATACATCATCATTTGATCATCATTTTATTCAATACATACAGTCGCAAACATTAATTATGGGGGAACTGAACTCTAGAAGCAACCCAACGACTATATAAAGATGTATTCGAAAGAAATGTTCTGCTGTTTTATTTGTTTCTGTTGTGCGTCTATGTTGCCTGAGAAGACAGCCGCAATTTCCGCTCGGTTCCGGAATCCTATCGCGAAAATGGCGTCTGAGCAACGAGCCAGGAAATTCCATACTGATGAATTGACATAGAAATTTAGCTCGCCCTGTAGTGTCTCTGATTGGTTGAAATAAAATCACGAATTATCGATTAGCTCTTAGCTCTTAGTTTCAATCTCAGTTACCGAAGAGGCGAACTACGAGTTTGTTTGCAAGGTGTATAACTACCGAGGCTGGTCGTTTGCTTGGCAGTGGGCACGGTCATGAACAACCATGAAATTCAAGCCTATTTAGCGTGTTTCGGTGCTGTCGATGGCTCCTTTGCTTCGTTCTTTGAACGGCCAGTAAAGCGAATTATCGTACTGTCAAAACATGTACCTGTAAGTAATTAAAAAGTATACTGTAATAGTTGTTTGTAATTTCATAACCTACACACACTGAGCTATCACAAAACACAGGGCCACTTTTCAAGCTGGCTCATTTGCTAGGCAGTGAATCTCGGCTATGAATAAAATCTACATGTAAGTGCGCTATCACGAACGTGATGGCTGTTCTTTCACCCAAGCAAACGGGCAGCCTCGGTAGTATACCTTGAAAATAACTGCATTATGTAGCTAACTGACCTGGCAAAAGAGCTGGCTTGAAAAGTGGCCTGCTGTACTGTGTATAGGTTTTGAAATTTTAAACAACTATATGTTTTGACAGTCGTAGGACATAATCACTTGCGGGCCGAGCCGCTGAAAGAACGAAACAAACGAGCTACCGATACACACTAAATATGCTTCAATGTCATGGTTGTATATGACGGTGATCCACTGCCAAGCAAACGACCAGCCGCGATAGTTATATACCTTGAAAAGAGCTCTGTTGTTCGCATTCGGCTTCTGAGCTTACACTTAATTTTATGCTTAGTGAAACGGGCTTTCTGCTACGTCATCAGTATGGAATTTTCTGGCTCGTTGCTCAGACGTCTCTTTCGCGGGGGATGGAGTGGGGAGCGATAAGGGTGGGCTTTCTTCTCAGGCTAGCGTCTATGAAGAAAAAAATAACTTTTCAAGTTCGGAAAATAATCGATTCTCCGCTGATGAATCTAACTTGTGTGGCAGCTCGAGTCAGTGCGCATACACCATATTGTACGTCACACATACCAAGCAATCACACCTCCAGTAAAAAGAAAACAATGGTCAGCAATTAGAAGCCATTAGTTTATCTTTTCGATGTCGGGGACAGCATGGCAAAATTAATTTATTCCCGTACCTGACGTCACGAATTAAAATACTCAAGCCGTCTGTACATAGCGGAGGTTGTGAGGAAGGTTTTCAGGTTTTCTGTAGACTGCTAGCAACTCCCTTCTAGTCCTCATTTTTTTAGAATGGCTAAACATGGTTCCAGATGGCTAACGATGACTAGATATGGTACACTAGACATGACTAGACATGGTGCAACTTTAGTTTGCCATCTGGAACCATGTTTAAAGGGGCTGTGTCGCGGTAAGACTTTAGCTCTTTCCGGCCCGGAAAAACGAATGTATTTCAACCGATTTTGATATGAACTAACGCACCTCTCGGCCATGTGGGATGCTTAAAATGAAAGCAAATATGCAAAAATGACTAACAAACAGTGTATATAAACAGTCTCCAGGGAAAATGTTGAGAATTCTTTCAATCAAGCATCGAGGGAGGGAAGTTTAACTGTTTGTATCCAATTAACAGCCACTAAACGAGCGATTACTTGATACATGCGCAGTACCTTAACCATTCTAAAAAAAATTGCAAAATAGAAGGGACTTGCTAGCAGTGTAGATTTTCTCTTCATAGACGCGCAACACAGAGAAATAACATAGCAGAACTTCTTTCTTTCTTTGTATTTACGTTGGGTTGATGTTCAGTTCCTTTAAGAATGCCGGATCTGCATTGAATATGATATATACATGTAGGTCACGAAAACAATGACCTTGAGATCGCTTTACTTGCACGTTTAAAATGCCAATAAGCCCTAACCAGTTATCTTTGATTTGAAAGTCAAACTGGAAAACAAAATAACCGACATAGGAAAATAATAATTGTAGTCTGCCAGTTTCGTTTATTAAGGAATCTGTTTTTATGTCAGCTCCACTCCATTCTCTAAGATCGTAAGTAATCGAATGTCTGACACCTGAAAAACAACAGCATAAATGAAGAAACTCAATGTTATGACTCAATTCATTTTCAATTCATTTGCATAACGTCCCTTAAATGACGTCATTTCAAGGATTTGTAATGCTTTTTATAGCAATAGAGGTTTTGCACCACCACGTGATGGCAGCCATGTTGGTGGCCAGAACAATGAGATTTGTTCAATCATGTGAAAAATTAAATCTCAAAGGAATAACATTCTATTGTTCTGGCCACCAACATGGCGGTGCAAAACCTCTATACTCGACCATAAATATTGACGGACATCAACTAGTTAACTGTATTTTTATATAATAGTAATGTTTCCTAATTTGAGATTTTCTGCCACTTACCTTTTAATACATTTTAATATAATTGTAAATTAGCTACATTAATTGACTTTGTAGTAATTTGTAGATCACGGCTTTCATGAAAATCAATCTTACATTGATGAAACTACCATGTTTAAATAAAGGTGATTCGTTCGTTCGTTCAACTCGAAGATACTAATGTTTCTAGTTAACATGTGTATTCATCAGATTGCCATTTATGGTAAGAACTTCTGCGTATCAGCCAAGGAGGCCTTCCAACTCCTTCTCAGGAATATACTCAGGTAATACGTATAATAATAATGAATATTTAATATGCATAGGTAAAGTACTTATCTATGTTACAATTACCCTATATCATTATGACGTCACGGCTTGTTTATGAGGGGGACAGAATCGACTTGAACAATAGAATTTTGAACTAAATCTGCTCTGCTGAGGAAAATTTAACTTCTAATTGTCTGGTTTCCATATATCAGCTGTAACAATGTTTATCCCACAATATTTACCGTATTTGGTGGCTGTTACCGCTATTCTACGTTCTACAAAATGCATTTGATAGCGATTTCCTTTGTGTTGTTGCTGTTTTGTCCCCCTCCCACGACCGTGATCCTTAGCGTTTAAACAATAGATTGTTTTGATTTGACGTCATAATGATATAGGTCAATTGGTATGGTGATATATTAAGAAATGTAGCAATAATAGAAGATATTGTAATTCGATGCGCTTACATGAGAGTAGGAAACTAATATGACCAAACCATATTTAAAAAATAATCTATTTATATAACTGTTCTTGGAGCGTTCTGTGCTTACTCTGGGCCTGGCGCTGGTTTTATTCCGTAAAGCATAAGTAGTAGGTTTAAATTTAGGGATTATAGATCTTAGCGGGTGTGAGGACTGTGCTTTGTTTTTATTGAAAATACGCGTGCCGCTATTTTCCAAGATGCTATGAATTGAGGACGGTTCCGAGGTGTACTTTCGTTTATAGCACCTCTTGAGAAAGCGCTGAACTGTACTGAGGTCGGACTCGCTTGCACTATAGACCGATAAATCGTATGTTAGTTTAGACAGGACCAAAGGCTTAAGGATATCTATTTCTTGTTGATTGCAGTCCTCTTTCCTCAAATTTCTGATAACAAACAGGCATTTATTTGCGTCTTTAAGCTTCGCCGCAACATGGGAAGAAAATTTACAATCAGATTGGAAAGTTATACCCAGTATTTTCAGCTCATTATACTGTACTATGTTGGAGATCGTGTTAAATTTCGTGGTCTGTCCTTTCTTTCTAAAAGTCAGAGCCTTACATTTAGATGGTTGCAGGCCATTCCATTAGAGGCGGACCAGGACAAAATATGGTTAACGGCGAAATCAGAAATATCTGGAGCATTTCTCTTCACAGCAACATGGAGATTGGAGTCATCTGCATACTTAATAAGAGATGTTTGACAGCTGTCCATTGTCTCTAGGTCGTGTTGTGTATCAACAATTACATGCAGTGCGGAATGATCACTTGGAAACGCGTGTTGTTTCTTTGGGATTCGTATAATTTACCCACATAGCACCGAGGGGCTTCAAGTATAGATCGTTTTATACGTGCATTCCGAGATCGAATTTGATTTCAGGTTGGTTTTTGTGAAGGGAGGAAAACCGGAACTCGGTGAAAAACCCTCGAAGCAAGGGATAGATGCTGACAACCACAACTCACTTAAGACACCAAGTCCGGGAATCGAACCCGGTTAACAGACGTGAGAGGCAAACGCCTTAACCGCTCGGCCATCCTTGTTCCCTTAAGATATGCAAAGTCAGGATAACATTGTGGTGTGACGACCCCCTCTCTCGCCTTAAGGCATGGGCTCAATCTATTCTCTGCCTAACTCTCAGGTTCATGGCTTATTCTTTCCCATCATTCAACCAAAGCCTTTCTTATTCGTACTACCTTCAGCTGATTTCTCAACTGTGTGTATCTCTCTCTTCAGGGTTGTAGCTGTCAACAGCGTCACAACGTTCCTGTTATTCCTCGGCAAATTGTTCGTCACCGGTATTGTTGGTATGTATACAAAACCTTTGCTTGAGACTATACTTCAACGTCATTTTAATCACAATCTGATTGACTCTCAGCCATTGCCAGTGGACAGTGTTTTCCAATTGTTCGCTGTCGTCATGTGATTGGCTACTCGCAGTAAGACCATGTCATGTGGATATGAACAAAAATGTAGAAAAGTCTTGGTCGAGTAACCAATAATATGTGAGGTCATTACAAGGACATTAAGCACCAATAGGCTATTTCAATAATTCAGCATTTTAGTCAATTGAAAACTGTTATGGCCGATTTTTTTAAACTAAGTCTTAACCTCTAAACGCCATCTATTGTTTTGAACACATTAATTTAGGCTTTGTTTACAAAATCGGCCTTTTAGTTTCTAGGTTTTAATTTAATTTTACAAAACACCTTGCTACTGGAAATGTTTTTACAGAAAGACAGCATAAGTATTAGCGAAGGACTATTATTTTCCTTGAATATCCCATAAAAGTCCTTGACATTTGGTGAACTAAAGCTGTAGTAGCCAGGCTACCAAGTACACGTGTTGGTAAGTCTTAATCTGATATCTCTGTAACATTTCAGGTGTAGCCAGCTACTATTGGTTCCAGAAGGTCAAGGCTGGCGATCCTGACAGCCTTAACTACGACGTTGTACCAGTCATAGTAAGTGCAACATAACGCCACAATCTCATTTGGGGGATTGCTTACCCATCTCAAATCTTTTACGTAAACTTCAAATTTGGTTAAAAGTGAAGGACATCTGTTTCTGATCTATTTAAGGAACCTTCTTAGGGTTAAACAAATGTGACTCATTCTTTTGAATACCTTACTACGGTTGCCATGTTTCATTGTATGGATTTGGGGGGGGGGGGGGGGTGGGTGTGTACTGGTTTGGAATTGACTGATAACAGAATAGGCAAGCTTCGTATATCTCACGGACGAGCTGGAACGAGCATGCAATGGAGGCGGGGGAATTCTCTACAAGCTATTTAGCATAATAGCAGATTTCGTATGAGTGGGACAAACTACGGCATGTCCGTGCTGTACCGTATTTCTGTAATTTGATTGGATCAGCAGGACATAAACAATAGGGAAACCATTTCAATGTCACGGCATGCCGTACGGTAGCCGTGCTGTAGTCCCACTCATACGAAATCTGCTCTAGGAAAGATACCCCCGTGTTAGCCTCCATTGAGTGCTTATTCCAGCTCGTCCGTGAGAATACGAATCTTGCCGATAGTAGTGACAGGTAGGGAGTTGGGCAGGCACATGTCATTATCTTGGGATGCAGCTCATCAGTAGTTTATCGTTGTAGATCACTGTGATATTTGCCTACGTGGTGACCGTGATGTTCTTTGATGTGTACGACATGTGCATCGACACCATCTTCTTGTGCTTCTGTAAGTATCTTACTCTGGTCACAAACCTTCTAAATAAAGTTGTCACAGCGAGACAACGTCACAGCAGTCACGTTACTCGACTGCGGCTCGTGACGCACTTCTTTGTGACGTCATCTGTGCATTGTTAAGAGGACATGCACGGCAGAATCATGTATGTGTCATTATCCGTTGCGCATGACGTTTTGTAACGCGTTTCTTCGCTTCTGCAGTGGAAGATCTCGAGCGTAACGACGGTAGCGAGGAGAAGCCGTACTACATGAGTAAATCACTGCAGAAAATCCTGCACAAGCAAAACAGGGAATCGCGGGATAAACTGGATGAAGAAGCCAAGTGATCACAAGGAATGCACCACAATACTAGCATAATTACACCACAATACTAGCATAATTACACCACAATACTAGCATAATTACACCACAATACTAGCATAATTACACCACAATTCTAGCATATTTCATGACAATTAGTGAACACTTATAGCGATTAATGCTTGCATAGTCACATGAGTATTAGAAATAACACCCTCAACTTCCTAACGGTTTCTTGACTAGTACACAGCGGTCAAAATCACTTCCGGTCGTGATTCAACTTGGCAGACCGACAAACCTTGTTGTGACATTTTACCAGTTAAATACTTAGTCAAGTCTAATTTATCGTATTCTATGCAGCAGACAGCTTTGGTTTCCAGTATTCAGCTAAGTTTTCAACAGCGCAGTTGAAGAGTGAGCTTTTGAAATGCTCATTTAATGTGCGTATGCGCTTGTCACTTGGCCGCTGCCTCGACTCGTAATTTGCCACTCTTCTAATGACGTCACGCAATCGTTTGTACACGTGTGGTTATGATATAATACGCCTCAGTATATACCACACCAGTGAATATCACTTTTGGCGCGCTCTGATTGGCTACTCAAACAGTGAATTTGATTTCATATTCACCTCCGAGCAAAGCAGCGATCACCTCGCGCGAGTTTTTGTCCATTTGACAGAAAATAAAATAACTATTTGGTGCTGGCTATTCACAATTATTCACCTCCACTTCGGTGAATAATTGTTAATTATTCGCACGTGCTAATTTGAATATAACATGAAAATAATCATCTCAAAGAGCACCTATAAATCAATATTTTTGGTAAGTTTTAATAGTACAGGATGAAATTCCAAAAAGATATCGAGGATGGGATTTAGACTTCCGTATGGAATTTTTCAGTCATGCGTACCATTTGCATAATGTCTAAGTTAAAAGTTTTAAGGAGAAATGACTCTTTACTCTAAAAGATAATGTTTATGTAAGTAAACTCTAGAAGATGGAAAATGAAATGCGTGGTTATAGACTATTTAGAATCTGAGAAGAAAAAAAATCAAAACGATGCTGTGAACCCACGACTGCAAAATCCCATACAAGTCTAAATCTCATCTTTAATATCTGTCTATTAACTTTCCAAAAATGTTGATTTGTAGCTGCTCTTTGTGATGACAATGGTTATTTTCATGTTGGAGATCCCAGCTTGCTGATCTCAAAAATCAGCATCCGTGAATAAGGTGTAATCTAAGCCATTTGCCGATATTTTGGTCTGTGACCCCAATACAAAGAAGCGTTAGCTAGTTTTCAGATCGCCCTTTCGTGCTCTTAGAAGTAGCCGTTGTTCAACTGCCCTTGAAACAATTTCAAACAGATGTCGACGAAGCTCACACATCCTGTTTCATTGGGCATTTTTTTGAGAGATGAATCATCACGAAATGTTGACCTGATCGCATATGGGACACTTAAATTGCAAAAAAAATTGCAGATGGTTTAATATAGCTTTAGGCCGATGATAGTCGGTTTATAAATGGAACAACAGTTTCTGACCGGTGAAGAACTACACAGGGTCTTAAAACCTGTAACATTTGCAAACGGAAAATAATGTTAATACTGATATACATATGAATGGCCTCCCTTGAGTTGAAAACGTTTGAGTTGGTTAAGTATGTTTAGCCATTTGAAACTCGAAAAAGCCTGAGCTTAATGAGTGTTCAATACAAAGAAAGGACAATGATGATGCGACTACGAAGAATTGGGATATATATATGTGAAAAATCTCATTCCTGAACTAGTTTTAGCAGTGTACGCTGGGCGTGAGGGAACTTGTGAAATTGTCTAAAGTTAATCTAAAAGAAAATCCGTGTTTTTGGTAAGGGGTTAAGCTATAGATTAGCTTTGCGTTATCATGCGGTTTCTTATATACTAGTGTGACCGGTTTCAAATGTCCTATATAAACTAGAGTGTGACCGATCTCATGCAGACGCCTCTCCTGGTTTTCCTTGAGGATTCTGGGCAGCATACCCAGTAAGCGTGTTTCAGTTGGTGAGGCGGTCATGGCTGGATTACATCCGCCAGAAGGATGCACTGCGTTAAAAAAAATTCAGAGCAGGAACTGGTGTCTAATAAAGGAACGCCTGCCAATGAAACGGCATACATGATAAAAGTTCTAAAAAAGCGGTTGTTAACAACAGATCCCTCGTGGCGTAAGGGTAGTTACGGTTTCGGTTAATAGACTGGTTAGGGGTTCGGTTCTAATCTTCGTGAAGCCGCAATTTCTTTTTATATAGTCGAGGGAAGCGTGCGCCTAAATGTCTAAGTTCCGCTTTAGTTAGTAACCTACAAATTCTAGAAAATAGTGCAGTGCATTTCGGGATGGTAGCCTTGTGGCGTTAGGATCTAGCCGCGACCTGATGCTACTCTGTGTGCTATAATATTACGAGTTGTAAAGTTCGAATGACAATATAATACAGTGCAAATACATTACGACAGTAGTGGGGGCATGTCCAGGAAGTTTAATGTATGATACTCTGTGCTATAATATTACTACGGGTGACTCCAGGTAATACAGTGCAAATATATACGCATGTCCAACCAGTTTAATGTATGATACTCTGTGTGCTCTAATGTTACTGCGTTTCATAAGCGAGTTGTAAAGTTAGAATAAGACAACGTGATTAAATAAAAGGCTTTTTCTACTTTTTGTCTTGTTTGCCTGAGTATTAAGGTAATTCCGTTAAAAAAGAAGCTGAAATTATATTTTTTAAGCTTCGCCTAGTTGTTCCCCCAAGCAAGGTCTCTCTAAAAATGCAATAAAAATAGGGGGTCACCGTTTACTTTGGGAATCCAATCAAACCATAGTCAGGACAATGCAGCGTTAGTAAAATCACCTCTAAGTACAATAGATCATTCTTAATCTCTATAATTACGGCAAGCATATGCACGATCGCAGCAGAGTCAAGAAGGCAGTTACCCGGGAAACATGTTCTAAAAATAGCTCTAACCGATCATACGTTGACTCATGGGTAGAGTATATATGGACGCTCCTGGTAATGGGCTCCTGAAAGTACTTATCAAATGAAACTATATAACATTAAAAAAAAAATGAAATTTTGATGGAAAGAGATTTCAGCTCTGTAGTGTACTAACGGTCATGTGCAGTGTACACAAAAACCGGTCCCACATTGATCAGACTGGTCTCTGTGCATTAAAGAGTACAGTTGTCACCCAACAGCTGGGATAGGGGAAGTCTCATCGGTTGTGAGACCTCTCCTTAACAGACACCAGCATGGTTGGATACAGGACTGATGATTAAAACATGTATGTATATCTGATACAACACTAGTGTTGTATGCTTTATTAATTTCCTGTGTTTTTGCTTCATCAATTATTCATGAATATGATAAAGTGATTTAGAGGTCAGCACGAGTAAACCGCGCCCATCAACTGCTAGGTATAACTGTTGATAGCGAATAAATGCATTTATTACACATTTGGGGTTGATATCCGTGTGATAAAGCCGTGAATAAAAACCATATCAGTGAAGTGATACGATATCACTTCACTGTACTATTGCTTTTAGAAATAAAATTTATTATGCTTAATTTTGTGTTATTGTATTCACTTTAAATGTATAATAAACAAATTATAACATGTTAAAGAGCCTGATATCGTTTTTATTTACTCGATTTTCGTATCATATCGCTCGGGACTCGCTCGTTCGCGATATGATACGAAAACCTCGTGAATAAAAACGATATCAAGCTCTTAACATGTAATAATCTCTATACATTGCACAGTATGTATACCAACCTTAACGTAAAAAACCTTTAAAATACTGCAAGTGGACAGTACTATAGCAGAGTACAACTAATTCTGCTTTGTTAGTACCCCTACACGAGCCTAAAAATAGCTACTAAGCATCCAGAAATTAAAATTCTTTATATTCTGGTATCTGTTGGTCAACCTTGCTCTGACTAACTATGTGGAAGAAAAATAAGGGTCACTATTTCCGTTTTGGAGATATTTTGCAAAATATCAAATTTAGCTCAAACGAGCTCTTTTCCGAGGAAGGACTGGGGCGAGTTTCGTAAAAGTAGTCTTAAATCGCCCAATAGACTTGCTCCAAGTCGAACTCTCTTAGTCACTGGGTAAGCGATTACTGGGTCAAAAAGCGAGTGCAAGAACCGAAGCGAGGGCTAAGAAGGACTTTCAGAAAGTTTTATCGCCCAAATGAACAAGTCGTTGCCAATGTTAAATAAGTGTTGATATACCCAAACAGATATTTGTACCTATGAGTTTAGATTTAACCATCATGCGCAGTAGATAATGGCATTGCAAAACGGGGCATCACCACCATGTTAAATAGAGTATTCTACAGCGATCAAAATGATCGTCGAGTATGTTAAATAGACCACTCTCCAGCGATCACAATGATGGAGAATGTTGAATGGACCACTCTCCAGCGATCACAATGATGGAGAATGTTGAATGGAACACTCTCCAGCCAACACAATGATGGAGAATGTTGAATGGACCCCTCTCCAGCGATCACAATGATGGAGAATGTTGAATGGACCATTCTCCAGCGATCACAATGATGGAGAATGTTGAATGGACCATTCTCAGCGATCACAATGATCGAGAATGTTAAATGACCACTCTCCAGCGATCAAAAACGTCGCCTTGCGCGCGCCTGGTTAAAAGGAAATTTTAGATTGCAACAACCGCTCGACCATGACGTGCTGTTGGGCAATTGGGTGCTGTTTGAGTTTCTTATTTTAGTTATGTCCAGAAGAAGATCAACAAGGCATCACTTGGAAAACATATCCACCTCACAGATTTTCAAGCTCGGAATGTATTAAACTGTCGAGAAATCACTATTCTTCTCAATGCTGGCTATGCGTGTCCAATAAACCTTACGCATAATGACGATTACCCAATTTACATAACAAGAGGTTCATTTTCTGCTTACTGTGTTTATCAACAACTTGGGCAAGTACTTGTCTAGGTACTTTGTAGGTACTTGTCTAGGTACTTGCCCAAGTTATTGCAAGTCGCGCCTAGGTACTTGTCTAGGTACTTGCAAGTCGTGCCCAAGTTTCGAACATATTTTGGATACGTTTCGAACATATTTCGCATCGAAACAATATAGACATGGTATTGGGACTGGGCGGTTGCGAAAGATATGGGAGGAAGTCCCTATACAAAACGATAGTGCCATTGTCCCGATACAAAGCGATGCCGAATCGGAAACCACTCGATTGTGGATTTCTATTCTCGCCTTGGCAAGATAGACACTGCTGCAAGAAATACCTCGGGGGAACTAGGAGCGATTCGAGAGTCGGTTGGCGCAAATAGCTAGAGAGATGGCCGAAGACTCTACAAGCTTCCTCGACGACAGCCAAAATCGTTCCCAAGAAGACCAAGAATCGATCGAAGATACGGTACAATTTTTTTTGTAGAAACGAATAGAGCTCTTGGATACAGGCTATTTCAATTAATGTTGTCTGGGAGATAGGGAATAGGTCATTAGGGAATAGGGTATTAGGGAATATGACATTAGGGAATATTGCATTTTAAAAATGTCGGATGGCTGTTCACAGACTAAAAATGGATAAATAAACCGTAAGCTGAGTAGACTAAGTCTTCCAGGTCGTATAACTCGTAACAATAATTCATTATAAGCTTTTTTTTACTTATAATACCGTAATGCCTATTCTCTAATGCCATATTCCCTAATGACCTATTCCCTATCTCCCAGACAAAATTAATTGAAATAGCCGTATACGGAGATTGGAATTTCTGTCTTTGATATTGCTCTTTGTGTGTATTGCCGTTTCCAGCACAATACATCTAGAAAAATCGAAGACTATTCGTCGTACGAAACCCCAAAGAGGACATCCCGAATCCCAAATATGGCCTAGGACGATATGTTCGTTCTACTTGGACCTATGTGTATTCATGTATATGCAGATGGCCGAATTCGAAAAAGATGTTGCTAGACTTCGCAAAACACAGCCCGAACATTGGTGGAAAAGGGTGTTGCATTGCTCGTTCCAAACGGGGGCTATGGAGAAAGGTCTGTCGAAGAAAGAAGCTTCCAAGGCAGCTACCGAGTACGTCGAAAGGGTAGTTTGTAGAAATCTTTACTTTGGCTTTTTCTTTCTTTGGGGGGTATTGGCAAGTGTAGAATTGTTGCTGCAGCAGTGCTGGGTTTCTTTCTATTTCGCAATCCAAGAAATAGTTGGATAGATACATTTTTCTTTCGATTTCGATGGCGTATTTGGTTTTGCCGCCATATGTGTTGGTTATATGGGCGGCCTTCACCTCCTCGGAACCTGGAATAGTACTGGCAATCCAAAAAGTGCCTAACCCTGAAACAATACAAACCCTAACCCTAAAACATTGGAATTCTTTGTCAGTGCAGTCCAATTGACCTATATCACTATGACGTCATATCAAAACAGGGACAAAACAGCAACAACACAAAGGAAATCGCTATCAAATGCATTTTGAAGAACGTAGAATAGCGGTAACAGCCACCAAATACGGTAAATATTGTGGGATAAACATTGATACAGCTGATATCTGGAAACCAGACAATTCGAAGTTAAATTTTCCTCAGCAGAGCAGATTTAGTTCAAAATTCTATTATTCAAGTCGATTCTGTCCCCCTCATAAACAAGCCGTGACGTCATAATGATATAGGGTAATTGGGGTCCAATAAAATGAAGGTTTTGAGAGGTGAAGGCCTCTTGGGTGGTATAGGCTTCGACTAGATATTTGCGAGGCTCGAGGTCTTCCAACCTACCACACAGTTTCCGAGATACGCAGGAAGTGACTCGCATTTCTTGGTGTGTCGCTGGAACCGATTCGAGGGCAACGCGCATAGCTTTGTGCTACGTTGGAGTTGTTCCTATTCCCAAGTTTCGTAGGAGTATTGCTTTTTTCCAAAATCTCGGGATTTCTTTCCACTTCCCGCTCCACAAAGTAGTTCGACCAAAAGGTCTCCGAGAGGTAGCCCTTTTCGAGCTGTATTTCGAATCTATACTTTTCCTTGCCTCGATAGATTGCTGTTGCATATCTAGAAATGTAGTCAGTTCTCCAGGAGGAAGTTCGTCGATTTTTGGGTCGCATATTCTCCACTATAGGAGCTCTTCGTCCTCCAAAGAAAGGCTCCACAAACCCAGACAATCGAAAAGACAAGGGAGCATAGTCGGGGAGACAAATGTATGTTTTTCTTGCATATTCGCTCGTGTGTGGGCAGCTAGATAGAACCTCGGGTTGGGACAAGACATTGTATAGTATTTTGGGGCCCAATACAGTTCGACGTCTTTTCCCTCAATGTAAAAGGCCAAAACCCATTGCTGCCCATAGGTGGTAGCAATCGATTGGAAAGCGAGGACACGCACTTGCAAAGGCGCCTCGTCCAACAGCTCCGCTAGTTTGTGTGTTTTCTTTCCCGAAAGAACGTTTCCTATGTTCCCAAAGAAACCCCGAAGCTTTTGTATTGCCATTTCCAATGCTTCTTTTCGATCCCTTGCCTCCAACGTTTTTTGTCTAGCATCTTCGACTATGGCAGCATGTCAATCCAAATGCCCTTGTAGCGCCTTTTGACGCCTGTCTTCGATTGCCGCCCTCCAGTTGTTTTCCCCGAGAAGAAGTTTCTATTGCCACAGCATCTCTTCCCTTTTTCTCGTCGAAACTAAACACACTTCGGTTGTGTTGGGAATTTTTTCGTTGGGGTAGGGCAACGTTTTTTCGTCGCCTTTCCAAAACTTCCAAGTCCATTGCACAAATTCCCCATCTGGCAAAGGTCGCAGTCCTTCGTTGGGTTCTGTAGCAGCTTTGGATCTGGCAAATGGGGCCTTGGACTTGCCGAGAATGTTTTTCCTTAGAGCTTCCTGTAGGTTCGTAGTTTTGTTTGCTCGTACAAGTTGCTCCGGAAGGAAAAACGACACGCAATGCCCCCCAGCTTGGGTAGAGTCCAAAACTCGGATGTCTTCTTCTTCCAAATGCGCCACAAACGCTTCCCTATCCAAAGTCCGGAAAAAGTATTGGGTGGTGTCGAGCGAGTAGAGACCCACACCAATATTTCGCAAATCGAATAGGAATGCTGGAAGCTTCTCGAATAGCTCTTGGTTAGGAATATTCGCAACATCTAGTTTTGCAACCAGGATACATTCTGGGTTGTAGTGCTCTGGATATTTTCTCTTGTAGGTATCGAACACAGCGCTATCTCTTTGCAAAATGCTTTGTATTGTGTCCCTATATTGCTCCCTCCACCCAAATAGGCGCAACTAGCCACAATACGGATATGTAGGGTGTTTGGAAGCCCATTTGTTTCTGCCGCAGCTCAAAATTCGGCAAACAATCTTTTGGAAATGACTCCCGCCGCCGAATAGGTGCCGCCTATCTTGGCGACCTCGGTTTTGGAAAGCAATGTCCAGACATATAGATCGTCGAGAAACACAGCCGATACTAGATGCGAATTTGTTTCTTCGGTAGCCCCAGCCAAATAGTCGATTTTGGCAATATCTGTAGCAAGGTTTCCATGTACAGATTTTGGAGTAGAAGTGGAAATCTATTCCTTTCCCTACGCTTCCAAGTCCAATGTCGCGCAATGTCGTGTATCTTGTGCTACAACCATCGCTATATGTATAGAAATACAAAACACTAGTATGGCGCAAAAAAGTAGCGGCGGCCAAATTTGCCTCTCCGATGTTGGTAGCAAAAGAAAAAAGGTATTTCCCAGGCTAGATCTTGCTGTGTTTTTTTCTACAATCGAAATACTGGACCGCTCCAAAAAAGCTGCTTGTGTCCTTGGTATTGTATTTGCGAAACTTCCTACAAAGAAATGTATGGGGAAGTAGCCGAAAGTTGGTAGTCGAAAAATCGTGCTTCCAACGGATTTTACAGTTCTTTCTGCAATGTCCAAGAACACCTTTGGATCTGGAGCTTCGAAGGCATCCATCCGCGATTTGCATCACCAAATTCTAGAGTTGGGAGTAAAACTCATCACACTTGAGGTTAATTATAAGAGGTTGGAGGGATTCTTTCTCTCAGCCTTTGGAATGGGCGGTTTCTTTCTCATTATATATTATGATATTTTATTTGTTTAAATAAAAACCCTTCGAAATCGACTCACAAAAATCTCAGAAATAAGTCATACCCTCCACATGCACATGTAGTAGTAAGGGAAGTGGGGGTGCTAGATTACTTTTCCGGTTTCAATCGGTTTGGTCACGAGGTACGAGTGTCCAAACCGGTTCAAACCGGAAAAGTGCTCCAGCACCCCCACTGTCCCTACTACTTTATAATGTAATTATATCATGTTTCTATCTTGGTATATAATAGTTAGGAGGACCAGATTGGAAACCAGTGTAAGCTTTATCTGCATATCCTCATTAAATAAAGTGTTATTATTGTTATTATTATTATTATTATTGCCCGACACGAAAAATACAAATAAATAAAGAACACTTGCGAAACTTGACTCGGGCGGCCAAAGGCCTGACCCGAGTAATTATGTGTCCTCTAATAACACACGGCTCTTGACCAAACAAAGCGCGCATTTCGGACTGATTATTATATAAATCGTGATAACATGTACTCGACTGCATGCGCGTGGCACACGAGGACAGACGCACAACAGAATGGAATCTATTTGCTAAATATAACTACCCAGGGTAGGAGCCCATTACCAGGAGCGTCCATATATACGTTACCCGTTAGTCAGCGTATGACCGGTTTGAGCTATTTTTAGAACATGTTTCCCGGGTAACTGCCTTCTGACTCTGCTGCGATCGTGCATATGCTTGCCGTAATTATCGAAATTAAGAATGATCTATTGTTCTTTGGGGTGATTTTACTAACGCTGCATTGTCCTGACTATGGTTTGATTGGATTCCCAAAGTGTGGGCACGTGAACTCCCGTGAGATCTGTTCTAAATATAGCTCAATCCTCTCATACGCTGACTCACAGACCTAGCATGGGAGATGGACGCTCCTGGTATTGGGCTCCTGCCCAGAGACATTATATAATGTGTGGATTTATTCTATAAGACACTGGATGTTCGGGGTAATTCAGCTGGATCGGTTGATCGCGGCACATGGGAATGTCTGATCTTTCTCAACTAATTTCCCATAATAATGTTTAACAAAACAATGACCCTACCCCTCCCCCTCCCAGACCTTATGCGTGGTGATGTCATGCTTTTGTGATCACCACCAAGTCTTACATTTGTGTTGAGAGGAAATGTTGTGCCAAAGTGAGGCTTGGTGGTGATCACGTTACATCATCAATCAATCAATCAATCAACAATCAAACAAACAAATGAATCAATCAATAAATAAACAAACAAACTCTGAATTCCTAACGGACCTGAAACACCATACAGGCTGATCAAAGGCAGGACCCGGCTAATCCACAGATCGAATTGGAATTTAGCGTGTTGAACTCCTTTTGTTCAGTCAAACGGTCAGCAGTTGTTGAGCCGTGGAGAGAGCCATGCAGTCTTAGGGATCGGACTTCACCGTTTGCAACCTGAATTGTTATTGGTTACCCAAATAATAGCCTACGGCCTAACATAAACAAACCCTAACCCTACAACAATACAAACCCTAACCCAACAACAATACAAACCCTAACCCTACAACAATACAAACCCTAACCCTACAACTACAACAATACAAACCCTAACCCTACAACAATACAAACCCTAACCCTACAGCAATACAAACCCTAACCCTACAACAATAGAATTCTTGATCTGTGAAATACGACCTTAAAAGCAGCGACGTCCATCTGGGATCTTAGGCCAATAATCAAAGAGGGTGAAGCGAATCTTGCACTTTAACTCAGGATAAGCACAGTTTTCCCTGCACTTTTAGTGGCTTTAGTTTCCATGCAGATATATTCCAAATCATCATTGTAAAAGAGGAAATAACGAAATCACGACGTATATTATCTTCGAAGACTAAAAGTCTCTTGAACTTCCCTTAACTGCAATTGTGTTGTTTCGGAATTCCAATCGAGGATTTGAACGTTTTTGACAATTTAAGCCTCAAAAATGAACTACAGACTTTAGAAGTTAGGATTTTCTTGTATCGTATCCTTCTATCGTAATAAGTAGAACATAAATCCATCGAAGTCCATATCTTTTACAGTTGTATGTTTTGTTTGATTCATGGTTCTCATTCATCTTACTTACGTCAGTAAGATACAAACGGCGGCAAAATTAAGCTGAAAACGTTTCCGCGCGTTTTCGCGGGAAATAACAATACCAGAAGTGAGCAAAATTATAAAGAAAACTGAAATGAAAACAAGCAATTAATATTGGGTGAGGATGAAACCTATAAGTGTTTAATCCGCCAATCAATCAACCCAATAAACAAATGAAAAGCTCACTCGCTCGTGCGAACTGTCCAATAGGTAGCTGTCCTTAGGCTTAGATACAAATATCTCGAAAAATGGCCTAAATATGTTTCCGGACATTCGTCAAAAGAGCTAAAAATATGTCGTAAAATTCCCTAAATATCGCCATATATATCTATGTTATTTTAACGTTGATGCGAAGATTTGCCTTAAGATTGTCTATGAAGAGTTACACAAACCAACATGTTGTGAAAATGGTTTTATTGGATTACTATCTATAGCATTGGAATTGTGGGATACATTATTGAAAAGTAACACCGCTGGATAGTTATATTGCTGGCTCGGGTAAATCAAGTAAAAACGCCAGAAAACCCCAAAGTATGCTTTAAAAGTCCTAAATATTCCAGAAAATAAATAATTTTCTCTTTGTTGCATGTTGAATACATGCTTGCATTATCCCTTTGGGATTAATTAGGAGTTCTATAAATACCACTCCTTCACACGTTCATACCACTTGACGTCGCATTTCAGCAACGGCCTTAGTTTTTCCTTCACATATAGCTCTCTTATAGTTTGAGTTAATAATACGTAACAATAACTGAGTATGTATACAATTGCAATAACTTGTACTAAACGATGTTGTCAGCTGCATGTGCGGCTGTCGGCTGTGCGGAAATATTGTTCTTAAAAGTATATTAATAGAAAGCTTTAACCTTTAGACTCCAGAGGTAGAGGTGAATTTGCACTGGTTTGGAGAATACGTTTCCGGGTTTTTCCTCAACTGGGGGGTTTTTATCCCGGTTTTTCGTAACCGGCAATTCACCATCTAAAATCTAGCTCAGAATTGTACTATTATTGTACTAGACTACTGTTATTAGTTATAACACCAATTACTGCTGTAACTTGAATGTAATAAACGATGCTGTCAGCTATGCGGCTCCCTCCAAACGTTGTTATCATTATTCATATGCAGAAAATAGAAATACTTTCTATTTGGCTGAGCGTAGCGAAAGAAAATAGAACGTTTTTTTCTAAATATCTCGGAATTTTCTAAATATCCCAGGAGCTTCTAAATATCTCCAAAAATATCCTGATATTGTTTCTAAGCCTAGCTGTCCTACATGGCAAAATATAGGGCTGGCATGCACGCGATTGGAAGATTGGAGTTGCAGGATTGTGATGGGTATAATAATCGGAAATGTAGTCCAAATAATAGTCCACAAATTAGTCTAGGGTTCAATGGTCCAATAGTTCGGTCCATATTTTTACTTATGCCTCTCTTACTTTGACCGATATCTTGAATGCATGAACCAGCTAATATTCTAGTGTTTCTTTCCTGGCGACCTAACGTGCCCACTGCCACATTTTCGGCTCTTGGCAAGATTCGTGGTCTCGCTCACAACTCAGTATATAAGATGAAATGGTTACCCGGTTTTATGAGAAAAAGGTACCCCAAAAACCCGGATTTCCAAGTTCTTGTGATATATTTCTGCCCCAGAACTTAAAATTAGACGAGAGGTTACTTACCTTGAAGTATAATTGTAGTTCTCTGAAGATATGCGGAGCATTATGGGCTTAATCTGCATACTTCCCTAAATGCTAACTGGTCAGCGATCACATTTCAAAGTTATTCAAATGTAAATTAGGTCATGTACAAAACCCCAGGACTGTGGTATGATAATCAGTTCTTCCTGGAGTGAAAAACATTGGCGAAGGTAGACAACAACAATGGTGGTGGGAGAAACAAAACCATAGTAGAGGGTGGGAGTCTAGTCCCATAATGCTCCGCATGTCTTCAAAGAACTACAATTACACTTCAAGGTAAGTAACCTCTCGTCTAATTTTAAGTTCTCTTCCAATATGCTCCGCATTATGGGATTAATCTGCGAATTTAGAGTACCGAAGCCAATGAACGGTACAGACACGGTATAATGCACCTGTTATTTATTCGAATTAATAAATGTTTACATTTATTCAAGTAGCGATCAGAAAACGCGCGCCTGCCTCTGCAGCGCTTGGCTGGTTAGAGCGCAGGTAGAATCTACGGAAAGTTCGCTCATTCGACCAATCCGCAAGCCTTAGAATGTGCTGTATGGGAACGCCCTCGTTATAAGCTGCCGACGTGGCAGCGCTACGCACACTATGTGCTTTAAATATACTCGTATCTATTCCTGAAAGAGTCAAAGTATTCTTTATCCATCTGGAAATAGTTGCTGTGGCAACGGATTTATGAGGCTTGTTTTATGATATGAAGTTTACTACCAGCATTCCTTAAATTCTTAGTGCGCGCAATATATTCCATGACTGTACTCTTTGGACAAGAGTTGGTCTTAGATGGTGTTGCAGGAAATGAAACATTAACAGCCGCCCTGCCAGGTCTGGACGTTTTCGAACGTTCAGTGATAACAAACTTAACAGAGTTCTCATTCTCCGTCTTATTATCAAGATCAAGTGCACATAGAGTCTGTGCTCTCTGTGCCGAAACTAATGCACATAACGTAACAGTCTTAAGGGTTAGAGACTTAAGATTTAGTGTATCTAAATGGAAACAAAGTTCCTAAATAACTGGTCAAAACAGACACATCCCATGTAGCTGAATATCTAGGTTGGGGATGTCTTAAATTGTAGACTCTTTAAGTAGCCTAGAAACTAACGGGTGAGACCCTGGAGTCCCACCATCATATGGACACATGGTTGAAGATAATGCTGACCTATAGGTATTGAGTGTACTGTAGCTCTTACCCTCTTCATACAGTCAGCGAGAAAGTTAATTACTTCTGAAGTAGTCCTGGTGTTAGTGTGCTTGTGTAAGCAAGCACCACCAATTCTTACTTATTCCTAAAATGTTGAGTGATAATTTGAAGAGTGGGTTATTATGAAATATATAAATAGTGGTATGAAAATTGATTAACGTGATTATGCCATGGATATGATTTGATAAAATATGATATGTGAATAAATTATGTCGGGGAAAAATATATTATGGAAATGGTTTCTCTGAATATTGAGTATAAAAATATGTCTTAAGCTAGTATATAACTGTAATCATTATTGGTTAAATGATGTTCACTCTACCCCCCCCCCCCCCCCTCTGCATTTTATTTTATTTATCTAAAATATTTAGAGTAAAATATTTAGAGTAAAAATATGTGAAAAATACTTTTACATTAAGGCTGCATTAGAATTGAATTGCCAAGCGTGTATTTCTGATTAACAGACTCCTTCTTCAGGGATTAGGAAGTCTGTTAGGACCTAAATCCCAGAGGTGCTCTGAGACGGTCGCGTGTTTCTGCCTCGGGCCCAGGCCTAACCCAACACGCAAATACACACGGCTAATTCTATGTGTCAGGCATTTTGTTTATAAACTTAACTAGTGTAAGTTAGGTCGCCGAATTTTATTGAATGAACCGGTAGGATTATTTGGCTTGGTTATAATAAGTTGACAAGGGAGATGAAGTTGACAAGTGAGATAAAGTTAAGTATGCTAAAATATGTTTTACTTACTTTTTCATGTTTTTCGCTCGTAGTCTGGTTATGTTTACTCTTTGCTCTTGACTCCCTTGAGTTTTGGGCTTTACCCTTGGACGTAAATTAGTGTAATATGGATCTAAAAGTTTTATATATAGTTAGTTATGTGACCTAATAAGAGATAACAAGGAGAGCAATAAGTTAAGAGTCAGAAAATTGGGAATTTAGCTTACCGTAAACATGAGCTGTTGATCAAAACAAAACGGCTGATTCGGATGACGATTATAAATGCGAGGATAATACGTTATTTTTGTAATGAAAAAGCTGATGTCATAGGAAAATGGCCGTTACAAATAGAGCGAGCAAGATTATTTGTATTTAAAGTAGAGTGGGCAAGATGATTTAAAAGTTGTACAGGTTGATAGGTTAATTAAATAAAACTGTTTTAATACAAGGAGATGTTGGCTATTTTTTATTTTAGTTTAGCTGGGGTTCTAAACTGACAAATGTATAAAATGATGTTTAAGATTGAATGGTATGTGTGGAAGACATTATTAATTAGTTGATGTGGAAATTATGTGAAAATTATGTGAAGGTTAAAACATATGATGTGGGGGTTATGTGAAAGTTAGTGGGGGTTTAGATGATGTTGGATTCATGTTGAGGTTAATTAAGATGAGGTTATAATTGAGTGATAAAAATAAGTATTTGAATATGGTATGGTGGACTTAAGGAGCTACCTGGTTCCTTCCTGTATGGAACAGTTGTAGGTTATGCAATGTCCTCGTCGAACCCTACCCCCCACATCTCGTGTCTGATGACACACACAGGCCTAATGGTAGACCTGGGTAAAACATTTTTTTTTTTACAAATTATATACATCTATATACTACTTTTATTATTTATTATTTTTAGTTTAGTCATGTTGATATTTTTTTTAAAGGGGGTAAACAAAATAAAACAAATAAAACAAAAATTTAATATATATATGTATATATATCTATCACGACCATTATTACATAATTTTTTGACACGCATCGAGGACGATGCAAGAATTTAGCGTGGGGGAAATGTTATGGAGTTGTTGTTACGAAATATATGGAATTTAGATTGTTTAAAATTATTTCGAATATCAGGCATAGTTGTGCATTTGTTATGATTTTAGTTTCCGCACAAATTTATGTAATGGCTTGCGGGAGGTACCGGGATCGGTACCTGGTTTCTCCACCAATTTGTTGAGTGTTAAAATTGCGGGGAAGGTACCAAGACTCTTTCTTCTTAGGATTGATTTACTCTGGTTTATTACAACACTCTTTCGTTCTTCTCTCGTTCTTCTGAACTTACACTAGATTGTACTTGTATAAGTACAACTTTTCCTGGACATGTTTTGGCTTTACAACATTCCGTTGTATAACGGGGAACTGAGTTAGCCTAAAATTTCTCCCTAATTTGGTAATTGTTTTTAATAACAATTTGATCAAGTCCCTAATGAGTTGTCTAACTTGGCCCAAGGTTTTACCGATACTCTAGGTGTGGTCTGGACCAACTCAGTGAAGTTCGCACCCAAAACATGCCTATCACAAATGTTCTACTAATTAGCGATATTGATTTCACCCTGTAACTACCATGTTACCAGCTCACATGACATGTACCCCAAACTAAAATTCAACTACCAAGTTAAATTATTTTGACCCAAAGATTCAACAATCATGTAGTGATTGGAATTAACACATTTGAAGAACTTTAATAACTGGCCAGGTTAAATTCAAAGCTCCCCAACTATGCAATTTCAACTGCGTCATAGCCCGCTCAAATCCGACATCAACTGCTATCTAAAATATGTCTAGAACAGTTTTAGTTTTCAGACATTACATAAATTTGTGCGGAAACTAAAGTCATAACAAATGCACAACTATGCCTGATATTCGAAATAATTTTAAACAATCTAAATTCCATATATTTCGTAACAACAACTCCATAACAATACACTTAACGCATCGTTCCCATACATTTCTTCTTATATTGGCTACAAACTCGCACTGCGAATTTTGCTGTGGTTTAGTAAATAACCACCTAAAATCTGCATCAGATTCTTCAGAACATAATAATGTGTATTTCTGTTTAAATTTATTGCTGGATGTAGACGATTTAGGGGGAAATAGAGCCGCTGGCGACCGAGTTGAAAGCTGAACGAATAGTCGCTAAAATCGCTTGGGAAGTGGCCTGCTAGTAAGTAGTTCTAGCTAGCAGAGGTTTCTTATCTTTTTGGGGTAATTTTCCCAGGGTATTTTCCCTGGTTCGGCTTTCAGGTGGTGCTGTTACTGGATCCGGGCTACAGGGAGAATTCAGCGGAGAAATCACTAAGGTAATGTTCAGTTTATAAGTCCTAAGTTTGTTCATAAGCTAGCGCATATTAAATTCATTTCATATACCAATGTTTACGTTTATTGAGAAACGTTTTTCCACACACAATTCTATAATTCCATCGGTTGTTGGCCTTATGTCTTCCAAAAAGCAAGCAGGATGCCCTTAGCTTGGAAAACAAAGAAAAAAGGAAAGCAAAACAAGGCCAAACAAATGCATACGACTACGAGCCAAATAGATAAATAGAAGTCCTCGCAAAACCCGACAAGGCCAAGCGTTAGTATTTTCACTTTCAGACAGTGCCGAGGTGGTCCACATCTGAACATAATAAAAGAAGAATTGATAGGAGCCAGCCGAGAGAATATTTGTTTCCAAGAAACCCGGGCCAAGAAAGCTTTGATGGAAACGTATTAAAATTCTGACGGTGACTCTGAATCGCTTGAAACGATCTCGCTATTGCCGTGCTGTTTCAGACGCCTGCAAATCGCTGTCTCCTCTACTAACTCTGCTGACATTCAAGGCGTCTCTAGGTGTTCACCATGGCTTTGCCCTCGAGGTCTTTTTGACTTTCCCATTTTTCAAGTCACACAAGAGAACATTGATCGGAAATCAACATTGGCGGGAAATCTTGACAGATAGTTGAACTGTGATGAGTAATCGATTGGCCAAGAGCTCGCTAATTGTTGGAGAGGCGGGGCTTTAGGACGGCTACATTTTTGGAAATGCTATTTTCTACGCTTTCGATTTTCAACCAAAATAGAGTTTTAAAAAAGCTCCCACTCAACAGGAATCTATTCGATTTGTGTGAAATTTTCACAAAATGTTAATTGATATCGCAGCTGCAAAAATATATCGGGGAATTTGGAAATTCTAAAAAGAGAGCTCTTGACGGCGTTTCTCGCATATCTACTCGGACTATGTTTTCGCCTTTTCACGAAGAGCATGATAACTGTTGAACTAAATCGAATTTTGAAATTCCCCGACACTGTTTTGTAATACGATTCCTCTGAAATGCGACAAAGCAAACAGTCGGAGCTTCTGAAAGCCATCTCACTAGACCGGAGAAACGGGATCGCGGAAAATTCGAGATTTTCAAAGAACTCAAAACTTTTTATGTATTCTTGTAGCCAATTTTATAAGCTTTAAAATGATACATGGATGATTTATCTACGATGTTTCCTCGAGGGGCTACATAATTTAGACTGGAAACGCACCCTGAAGTTATCCGGTAACCTTAAGTGTATGACGTCACGTGCGCTAAAAAATGACCAGGCCTTCCTCGCCCACAGGAACGGGTTCGCGTATTAAATGGCGGACGTGAAATTCAAGATTCGGAGTCCAAAACATAGACTTCCTGTCGTCGTATCGAAAAACGGTTTGAACTGGTAATAATATAGCCACTCTACTTTACGAATATGAGAAAAAAATTGATGTCAAAATTTCGTATGGGTACCCCATCATTTTTTTTCTGATTTCAAAAGCTCCTTAGGGGGTTCAAACAATCCATATAGATTTTTAGAAAACAAATTGGTTTGTAATTAGTAGGCACTGTCCAAAATAGTTCAATGGCTTAAGGTTTATAACTGGTCTAAATTCACCACATTTTTTCGGCACTATAGACTGAAAAAGGGTAGAAATAAATTTCTCTTCTATAAATTGTACTCTCTTAATTGCACCTTTGCTAATCATAGTCTGAATTTCAGACTCAACCAATTTGGTTTCTTCGTCAGAGAAATAAATTGGAGTTGGTTGTATACCTTGATAAGGTTGCAATGCAAATTCAAGTTGGTAACCAGAAACTGTCTAGTACCCATTCATCAGTGGTGATTTTATCAAGGGCACCCAACGAGTACTTTTTGAAATTCGTTTGAAACCAGTTGTCTGCAGCTTATCTAGCCATTTTAAGGCGCCTACTATGTCTTTTGACGTATTCTAGAAAGCTAGTAGCTGTTCGGAATTTCTAGGTGGAAATCGCGTCAACCGAAAATACTATGGCAAAATATTCCCGGCCTACGAATTTGTTATGCATCAATCAGCGGCTTCCCCCTGGGGCCGACCCCCGAGGACCCTGGGGGATTTGTCCAAACGCCCATTCAAACCTCACCTAATCCCCCTGGGTATGGGGCAGGAGAATTTTGACAAATCCCTTCCCTCTGGGGCAAATATAATGGGTTCCTGTAATATACGTTAACAAGTATCAGTTACATATCACCTATAGATCTTTGCAGTAGTAGCACCCCGGGAGTAGCACACAAATGATGGCTTTTCTCTTCCCTCTGTCGGTGCTCCACGCGTTAAAAACTGGCATATTAAATTAAAAGGGCGCCAGTTCAAACCAAAGTCAAAGACCTCGTGAGCGGAAATCGCGCGAAGCTCGAAGAACAGCCGGGAATAACGGATTGGGTAAACCGCTGACCTGATATTACAAATCCCCAGGGTCCGTCTCCTGGGATAAACCACCGGTAGCAAAAGTGTTGTTTTCCCCCACACCCTCGGGCAACATGGAGCTAAAAATCGTGACAAATGCCCCTGAGTTCCCGTGGGTTCCCCGGGGATCGGACCCAGGGGGAAGCCGCTGATTGATGCATTAGTAGTCTAGAACATAAACAAGAATTTTCTAGCCCAAGTAACTTCATGTTGCAAAGTTTTGGAGGTACGAATTTTTTAGGGATTCTTTTTTCCTATAGGCAATTCTTAGGGAATGAAAATGTGTTGTTCTGACTCTATTGATCAGACGAATTGGGACGTACGAATATTTTAGGGGAAACCTTTTAGTCTCCCTTTTCTTCTATAATTTTCTAGGGATTGAAAACAAATTTTCTAGCCAGTATTTCAGAAAACAATTTGCTAGGGACAATTTTTTCAAATCCGAAAGTTTTAGGCTAACTTACTCTCCAGAACAGCTTTTTAACCGAAAACTTCGTTAGGTGCCCTTGTTTTATGCCAGTTATCAATATGGCTGGCTAAATTTCCAGCATATTTCGGACTAACCTGAGTCAGGCTTTGTCCTTGTATGTTTTGTTGTGGTTTGAGTGCATCCCTTCGCTTTAGTGAGGTCTGGTAAACGGCATGTCCAGTTACACTTAACGCGTCTGCTAAACCTGGAAGCAGTTTCGAGGGACTAATCTTTTCCTTTTTGTTTTTGGCGATAATAACCTTGTCCAAAAGAATTACTAACACCTGGTTAGTCTTCACGATGTACCTCTGAATCTCCTGTAGGGAGAGGTCCTTGACCCTCACGTTTTTCTGGAGGTCAAACCAGAGTTCCTGGCTTGCTTTTGGCACTCCCAGTAGTTCGCAGTTTTGAGGTGTTTGGTATTTGTCCTCAATTTATTTTATCTTTCTCTCGATTGGTTTCGTAACGCATGCAGCATTTACTCGACTAGCGAGCATCTCATTAACGGGAGGACCGAATGAATCTGTCTCCTCGCAGACAGACGGCAAAACATACTCGTCTTCGCTCTCTTTTCCAGAGACCGACGTTTCGTCCACCGAAAATATCGATACGGTCGGTTCAAACTCTTCGAGTACGACATCAGAACTAGGAGGCGGAGCGACGAGCTTAGCCCGTTTATGTAACCCCCATTCGGGTTCGCTCGCTTTCCTTTTCGTAACTTCGTTACTTAAGGAGCTTATTGCTTCAAGTATCTTGTCTATCCCCAACTGAGACTTCATTTCTTCAACGTCGAAATCTATATCGTCCCTGTCAGCGTCGGTATCGGTGTTGTTGACTGTTCGAACCACTGCTTCAACTTCCAACGGTCGGTTGACGTTGAATTTCGCTCAGTTTACTTCGCTCTAGGGATAGGCTTTTCTCAGACATATTGTATAGCTAGGACACACGAAAAGGAGAGAAAAGCGTAATATATCAGCGCTTTATCAGAACTGATAAAGAAAGAAGTCACAAGAAATAACTGAAAAAGAAAATGACCTCGAATCACTGACCTTGTTTGTGTAAACACAAAAGGAAGAATTGATTATCATACCACGGTCCTGGGGTTTTGTACATGCGGCAGGTACAAAATGCAGACTGCAGACTGGAAAATGAAGACTGGAAAATGCAGACTGGAAAATGCAGACTGGAAAATGCAGACTCAAAAATGCAGACCTGACAAAATCCGAATAAGAAACATCTATCGGTCTGTAACAGGGCGACTCTGCAAGGCTTTAGATGACTTAGATCCTTATTTTTTTGGGTTATACACGTCTTATGCGGGGTCTTGCTTTTTTCTTGACTGCATGCCGGCGCCAGCCACGCCGTGTATATGCGAGCCACGCCGAATACGAGCTTTTCATGACAATATTTCCTTAGCAAACAGAAAGGAAAAGCTATGTATTCCGAGGTATTTTGAATTATTTACTTACTTTTTAATTATGTTCGTATTTAGCCGGGTCCTGTCTTTGTTAAATTGATTCAGTCCCATCTTCTTCTGTCCACCATTTTAAATTTATTGTTATGCACAGGAAGCCCAAAGCAGCCTCTCCGATTACATATAAATTTGGGTTTCCTGTTTGGTAAAGCGGACACCCTTGGGAATCAGAAAAAGTGTCCGTAACTGGAACTGTCCGCTTACGGGAATAGTTCTCGTAAGCGGACACTTGTGGAATATGGGATGTGTCCGCTTACGGGAGCTACAATAAAGACCCTGGGGGAACTCAGAAGATTTTTGGGTAGGGGTGTGCCGCGGAGACCTCAAAACCCTGACCCTATCCCAGACCTAAAAATGCCGTTTATCATACCCTATCCCAGACTTGAAGCAAAAAATCAATACCCTATCCCAGACGTGATCTTGTGATGTTTACACAGCATGACATTAGATACATGTATCAATGAGTCCAGATACCGAACAGTTTTTAATTACAATTACACTACGAAAGCCGTTGTTTTGTTTTAATATGGTATTTTAAGCTGTAGTGTAGTCGATAGAGCGCTTAGCATGGCGTCAACGACAAGTATATCAAAATCCATACCCTTTGCAGACCAAAACCGTAAAAAGGATACCCTATCGCAGACCTCGGCAGCTCAACTGACCATACCCTATCCCGCAGCACATGTACCCGTATCCCGGGGGGGGGGGGGGGGTACTTACATGAAAAATGGGTATGTATGTGAGGCCAAGAGGCTCAAACCCTGACCCTGTTTGACCCAATCCGAGGTCCAAAACCCTGATTGCCCCCTTTTTGGGAAAAAAAAAACCTGATTGCCCCTTCTTTAAATTGTTTTCAAAACACGATCGGATATATATCCTGGCCGGTATACCGCGTACCGGGATTTCATGCAAAATACGGAACATTTCAAGTCGGGACGTGGCATTGGGTAAACAAATCAGCAGATGAAGTACATAGATAAACTTGTAGTGAAGTACGAATTAGCGGCGTCACGATGTATGGCAACCTCAGTGCTTGCATGTGGGCAGGCGATCAAAATGCGGCAACAGAATGTCTTTTTTTGACATAGTAGCTAAAAAAAATTAACTGCCTAAAAAATACTGAACCCCGACCCTGACTGCACCCAAATTATACTCAAATCCTTACCCTGATCTGCCCAAATCAGGTCAAAACCCTGACCCTACCTGCCCAAACTGAGCTCAAAACCCTGACCCACCCGGGCGGCACATACATAATACGTCACAAACAGGAGTACCCCCCCGGGACCCGTATAGCCCATATAAGGGAGTACTGGCCCCCTCCTCTCCCCCCCTCGGGGAATACAGCTGCAGGGATATGATGTCGTCATCATTGTGAGCTCATGTCGGTACATAAATCTGTACACACTAGAATTAGAAGATATATTTGCAAATGGAAGACTGCTTCATTGCGCTTAAAGACTTGAGTTGCATGTCCACCAAGATATCATTGACGCGTGCAACGGCTTGAGACAGTCGCTCTTTTCCTTGCCAGTCAGAGAAGTCTGCAACTTCTTAGCAAGTTCCATCGCACCTTGTACAGAATTAACTTCTGGAACTCTCAGTGGCTGGTCAAAGTCCTTGATCGTATCTTTATACAATACACAATATTATTTGGATGACAGTTTACTTTACAGCGCTGTTTACAATACTGTAATTGCTCTAGAACTGTATCAAATAAACCGATAAAGCGAATTGCGGAAAAGTTCTAAGCTAACACCGGTGTGAAGTTGATTGATTGCAACATAATACTCATAATCGTTCTAGTAATGGATTATTCTGCTGGGGTGTCCACTTTATACGGATTGGGCGAGGTTTGTTGTTGGATCATGGGTGACTGGCCGCGCGGCAACAGATCTCACGGAGCAATACCTATGACCGATTTTTTTTAGGTCTTAGATCCGTATTTGAAACGTGGATAAGAGAGTTAGCACTCGTTCTCAAAAGGAGGTTTATTAAAACGTCACATGAACTAACCCTAGGCCCCTACGACTTTATACCCCGTCAACGTTAACCGTTAACTGAAAAAGTTTCAAGCTTGAGCGCCCAGGAAAACGACGTTTAGTGTTGAGGACTAATTTGTGGCTTAAGTTCACAGGAAAAGGACGATCGTTTTAATAGACAAGAAAGTTCAAGAAAGTCCTTAATTGACTTAATTTAATAGCCCCTCCAAGAACAATTTATATATAATTGGAGAGGCTGATTTGGGCTTCCTGTGCATAGCAAAATTTTAAAATGGTGGACAGAAGATGGGACTGAATCAATTTAACGAAGAAAGGACCCGGCTAAATACGAACGTAATTAAAAAGTAAGTAAATAATTCAAAATACCTCGGAATATATAGCTTTTCCTTTCTGTTTGTTAAGGAAATATTGTCATGAAAAGCTCGTATTCGGCGTGGCTCGCATACACGGCGTGGCTGGCGCCGGCATGCAGTCAAGAAAAAAGCAAGACCCCGCATAAGACGTGTATAACCCAAAAAAAATAAGGATCTAAGTCATCTAAAGCCTTGCAGAGTCGCCCTGTTACAGACCGATAGATGTTTCTTATTCGGATTTTGTCTGGTCTGCATTTTCGAGTCTGCATTTTCCGGTCTGCATTTTCCAGTCTGCATTTTCCAATCTGTTTTTTCCAGTCGGCATTTTCCAGTCTGCAGTCTGCATTTTTCAGTCTGCATTTTGTACCTGCCGTTTGTACATGACCTAATATGCATTTGAATAACTTTGAAATGTGATCGCTGACCAGTTAGCATTTAGGGAAGTATGCAGATTAAGCCCATAATACGGAGCATATTGGAAGAGAATAAGATAGTATTTCGTTAATTATCCTGATTATTTATGGTCGTCGCCATGCATGTACGCAAAACCCAGACAACGAGTGCCCCGGTAGAAGACTGGGTTCTATTTACTCGGGCTGCCTGTGGCAATCTGCAGGCCGTTATTTTGTTTTTGTTTGGTGCAACAAAATTTCTCTGCATGCGTTAAATTATGCATTAATTGTTGGCGTTAATAGATTTCTCTCCAGTCCAGTTGCCATCTTAACATTCTGCGGACGTTATTCTTGTTTGAGGTACGTTTCGTAGATTTTATGCCACATTTCATCACATTTCATTTTACTCTCGGTCATAATACGTACCAACGCAAACATCGTGATCGATAGGCCAACACTGGTTTACCCCCGGGGGGGGGGGGGGGGCACTCCCTTATCTGAGGGGTACATGGATGCTCGTCGTACCTTTTAGGGGTCAAAATCAGGAGTTTGGTACCACTTAGGGTATCCACCATCAAACACAGACATTAGTAGTAGGAGAGGGATGGAATTAGCCGTTTTTTTAGGGTGTTATGCAAATTTTTAGGGTGTTTTTAGGGTGTTATGCTAATTTTAGGGCGTATGCATTAATTAGGATGACGTCACAATTCTATTGTCCATTGAATTAATTAAGGAATTAATTTTTAAGGTGTTATGCTAATTTTTAGGGTGTTCTATTGTCTTTCCGCATGAATAAAGTGAGGCGCGCTCATGAATAAAGTGGTGAGCTCATGAATAAAGTGGTGAGCTCATGAATAAAGTGGTGAGCTCATGAATAAAGTGGTGGGCTCATGAATAAAATACGGCGCGCTCATGAATAACAATTGTTCCTTTGGATGAGGTCATCGATCTATTCGAGCATGTTTGGGCAAAGCCTATTGTTTCGGGTCGTCTCTAAAACCAGGAGCGTAGGATCTCGAGGCAATCATGGAGGAAGATAAGTTGTACGCTGTAGCCTATACACCTGATGGGGATGGATTTGGAGAACTAACTGAGTATGGAAAGAGAGCATCAAACAAGTCTGGCATAAGCATTCCCAGACATCTGTATGATTTTTTATCAAGGGAAAATATTTTCACTGAAAACTACCAAGCATTTGCTGAATTGTACAAAGCACACAAGATTAAAGGGAAGTTAAGGGAGTACTATTGGCCTGAGAAGAAGGAAGACACTTTACTAACCTGTGATTCTTCACTAGACTTTTATTACTTACCCAAGCACATTATTGAAGGGAGATTTTACCACAAGAACACAACCGGAGACGGATTCGAAAAGATAAAAGTTTTTGACGAGTTCCCTAATGTGTGTAGAATCATTAAGAGTATTTTAACAGACTTGACCACATCCAACGCTGAGAAGATAAATTATGTGCGGCTATTGATTCCGAAAGACCAACCCGTTTCCGTAAAACTATTCCAACATTTAGACCTTTTTCCTAAGTATGGACACCATTTCCAGTAACTGCAGGAGGAGTTTGAGACAATGCAGAATGGTAGAGAGGGAAAGAAAACAGCTTGAAGTAGCGAGACGTGAAATACATCCACTGAATGACATTGAACAACACGGCTTTGCCTCAAGATATTCTGTGTCTGTTCCAGAACAATTTTTTTAGAAAAGATGAAGAGTTTATGGAGATTGATTGACTTTGTAATTACTTTAACTTTTAAATCAATAAAGTTCACTTGTTTAGTTGAATAGGTTTGGGCAAGTCTTTGTTATGAATAACAATACACTATTGTTTTGGTAATCTGCGAGCTGCTCTATAGTAACCCAACGATATTTTTTTATATCATTCACAACTCACTCGTAACGTAATTCTGAGATCAGATTATTCGTAAACCTTTACAGTAAATCCACTGTGACTCATTAGATCAACTCTGCTATTGTTCTTAGGGATTGGCGATAACTGAAGAGCCTATTGTTTTGAGGAAAACTCTTGTGATGCAAATTCTTCTCTAAAACTAAACTAGAATTACCATACGAATAAAAACAAACTACTCGGAACAGGATTTTATTGATCCAAAACACCAATTTACAGTTCGTGTTCCTTATCGTCGCGGAGTTGATAACTTTCTTATTTCTCAGTTCTTGGGTTGATATAATGTACCGTGTTACAAGATTACACTGATTTATGTTTCATTGATTTTTTTTCTTGTTGACAAATGCTGCATAACTTGGATAAAACTTATTTCTAAAAGGTACATATGTATTGTTCATTACGGGAACACTCTGTTCCGGAATAGGTTGTTTTTGGAATTGTTTATTCAACAAGAATTTTCGGTGGTGAATTGCAGCCTCGGTTGCTTCTTGCCATCCATAATCTTCCGTGTTCATCAAGTTTTGCTTCGTTTCCAAGATTTTTCGGAAATCAGGATCTTTTCTTAAGCTGTGAATCCATTTCATATCTTCGAACAACACTTCTCTTAGGTCTTTTCTATAGGTAGGAACCAAAGCGTTACTGGCTTTGATTTCAGCAACTTCATGACTATCCCCATCGTGTTCATACTTTTGAACCAACGCTTTCCATTCTTCCTGGTGCCGTTCTTTAGCTTCGTTTCGAATTCTTTCCCAAACATCCGCTTCTCTGTCATAACTATCATCAGTGGAGTCCGTGCTCTCCTGAGATTCAGAGCTTTGATAAGAATCTTCAGTCATTTCATCATCTGAGTTGGAACGATTAGCAGCCATCGTTTATATCTTTACTCTTCAAGGATCGGGAGTATAATGTCAGACCCTTAAAAGTTTCCAACTTTATAGAAAACAAATTGGTGTGGTCACTAAGTTTAACAAATGTCGATTAGCTGATTTAGCTACGGTCTCTCAGTTAGACCAACATTGTAAGCAGGATTCCTAACCAACATATTTTCCATTATCAACAACTGGATTTACAGTCCTCGACAAAAACTTTCTTTTTTGAAGTTTCTCTTCTTGTAAATATGGTTTACGTTCTTGAGTTGATAACCTATGGACTTGTGCCAAGTGGTTGGATAATTTAACAAGATACTTTGATCCACAATTAGGTACAGGGCAGTTTTTCAAAGTCTGATTTTCCATGTTCACTCGCTGAAAGTTAGTATCAAGTAGCACAAATCTACTTGATCGTCCCTTTTATCTCCTTTCATCCCTTTTGTCGCCTTTCGTCCCGCCTTTTTCCGTTTTGAAATAAAAAAAGAGAGTTTAAAAAAAGAAAAAGGCGGGACAAGAGGCGACAAAAGGGATGAAAAGGACGAACGGAGATAACTATATACGAACGTGGACACGTCTCTTGTCAGTAGGCCCTTTCATCCCGTTTGTCGCCTCTTGTCCCGCTTTTTTCCGTTTATTATCCCTCTTTTTTTATTTCAAAACGGAAAAAAGCGGGACAAGAGGCGACAAACGGGATGAAAGGGCCTACTGACAAGAGACGTGTCCACGTTCGTATATAGTTATCTCCGTTCGTCCTTTTCATCCCTTTTGTCGCCTCTTGTCCCGCCTTTTTCTTTTTTTAAACTCTCTTTTTTTATTTCAAAACGGAAAAAGGCGGGACGAAAGGCGACAAAAGGGATGAAAGGAGATAAAAGGGACGATCAAGTAGATTTGTGCTACTTGATACTAACTTTCAGCGAGTGAACATGGAAAATCAGACTTTGAAAAACTGCCCTGTACCTAATTGTGGATCAAAGTATCTTGTTAAATTATCCAACCACTTGGCACAAGTCCATAGGTTATCAACTCAAGAACGTAAACCATATTTACAAGAAGAGAAACTTCAAAAAAGAAAGTTTTTGTCGAGGACTGTAAATCCAGTTGTTGATAATGGAAAATATGTTGGTTAGGAATCCTGCTTACAATGTTGGTCTAACTGAGAGACCGTAGCTAAATCAGCTAATCGACATTTGTTAAACTTAGTGACCACACCAATTTGTTTTCTATAAAGTTGGAAACTTTTAAGGGTCTGACATTATACTCCCGATCCTTGAAGAGTAAAGATATAAACGATGGCTGCTAATCGTTCCAACTCAGATGATGAAATGACTGAAGATTCTTATCAAAGCTCTGAATCTCAGGAGAGCACGGACTCCACTGATGATAGTTATGACAGAGAAGCGGATGTTTGGGAAAGAATTCGAAACGAAGCTAAAGAACGGCACCAGGAAGAATGGAAAGCGTTGGTTCAAAAGTATGAACACGATGGGGATAGTCATGAAGTTGCTGAAATCAAAGCCAGTAACGCTTTGGTTCCTACCTATAGAAAAGACCTAAGAGAAGTGTTGTTCGAAGATATGAAATGGATTCACAGCTTAAGAAAAGATCCTGATTTCCGAAAAATCTTGGAAACGAAGCAAAACTTGATGAACACGGAAGATTATGGATGGCAAGAAGCAACCGAGGCTGCAATTCACCACCGAAAATTCTTGTTGAATAAACAATTCCAAAAACAACCTATTCCGGAACAGAGTGTTCCCGTAATGAACAATACATATGTACCTTTTAGAAATAAGTTTTATCCAAGTTAAGCAGCATTTGTCAACAAGAAAAAAAATCAATGAAACATAAATCAGTGTAATCTTGTAACACGGTACATTATATCAACCCAAGAACTGAGAAATAAGAAAGTTATCAACTCCGCGACGATAAGGAACACGAACTGTAAATTGGTGTTTTGGATCAATAAAATCCTGTTCCGAGTAGTTTGTTTTTATTCGTATGGTAATTCTAGTTTAGTTTTAGAGAAGAATTTGCATCACAAGAGTTTTCCTCAAAACAATAGGCTCTTCAGTTATCGCCAATCCCTAAGAACAATAGCAGAGTTGATCTAATGAGTCACAGTGGATTTACTGTAAAGGTTTACGAATAATCTGATCTCAGAATTACGTTACGAGTGAGTTGTGAATGATATAAAAAAATATCGTTGGGTTACTATAGAGCAGCTCGCAGATTACCAAAACAATAGTGTATTGTTATTCATAACAAAGACTTGCCCAAACCTATTCAACTAAACAAGTGAACTTTATTGATTTAAAAGTTAAAGTAATTACAAAGTCAATCAATCTCCATAAACTCTTCATCTTTTCTAAAAAAATTGTTCTGGAACAGACACAGAATATCTTGAGGCAAAGCCGTGTTGTTCAATGTCATTCAGTGGATGTATTTCACGTCTCGCTACTTCAAGCTGTTTTCTTTCCCTCTCTACCATTCTGCATTGTCTCAAACTCCTCCTGCAGTTCCTGGAAATGGTGTCCATACTTAGGAAAAAGGTCTAAATGTTGGAATAGTTTTACGGAAACGGGTTGGTCTTTCGGAATCAATAGCCGCACATAATTTATCTTCTCAGCGTTGGATGTGGTCAAGTCTGTTAAAATACTCTTAATGATTCTACACACATTAGGGAACTCGTCAAAAACTTTTATCTTTTCGAATCCGTCTCCGGTTGTGTTCTTGTGGTAAAATCTCCCTTCAATAATGTGCTTGGGTAAGTAATAAAAGTCTAGTGAAGAATCACAGGTTAGTAAAGTGTCTTCCTTCTTCTCAGGCCAATAGTACTCCCTTAACTTCCCTTTAATCTTGTGTGCTTTGTACAATTCAGCAAATGCTTGGTAGTTTTCAGTGAAAATATTTTCCCTTGATAAAAAATCATACAGATGTCCGGGAATGCTTATGCCAGACTTGTTTGATGCTCTCTTTCCATACTCAGTTAGTTCTCCAAATCCATCCCCATCAGGTGTATAGGCTACAGCGTACAACTTATCTTCCTCCATGATTGCCTCGAGATCCTACGCTCCTGGTTTTAGAGACGACCCGAAACAATAGGCTTTGCCCAAACATGCTCGAATAGATCGATGACCTCATCCAAAGGAACAATTGTTATTCATGAGCGCGCCGTATTTTATTCATGAGCCCACCACTTTATTCATGAGCTCACCACTTTATTCATGAGCTCACCACTTTATTCATGAGCTCACCACTTTATTCATGAGCGCGCCTCACTTTATTCATGCGGAAAGACAATAGAACACCCTAAAAATTAGCATAACACCTTAAAAATTAATTCCTTAATTAATTCAATGGACAATAGAATTGTGACGTCATCCTAATTAATGCATACGCCCTAAAATTAGCATAACACCCTAAAAACACCCTAAAAATTTGCATAACACCCTAAAAAAACGGCTAATTCCATCCCTCTCCTACTACTGACATTTCTATGTAAAGCGGTATCTTTTAGGGGTCGGGTGTCAATTGAACAAAAAAGCTGTTATCAATTTACATTTTTATTATCTTTTAGGGGTCAAAATAAGCTTGAGCCACGCCCATTTTAGTACCTCTTAGGGGTCAAATCGAAAATGTCCGACGAGCATCCCTACCCCTTTTATATGGGAGTCCTCCCTCCCCCGGGTGGTTTACCGATCTCGTATCAAGACCTGTTTACGTTACACAGGTATACTGAATAGCTGATTTATAGCGAAGTATACTGAGCGATTTACTAGCAAATACATATACTGTGGTTGAGCAGTTATGGGTTACTATCCTCTATCGAAGACTGAAGACATCTGAACTCCTGAACTGTGAGAGCAACACTGTCACTCGCCAACACGAAGCCAGAAATACACACTCAGCACATAATTAATTTATGATGAGCCAAGCAATATTCAACTCTCGAGGTAAACTTAAACAAGGAACCTCTCACGGCCGAGGTTTTGGTTCGAGAAATTAAAGGCTTCCAACAATTCCCTTTATAGTTCTGTAATATAATGAGCAGACTGAAGTTTTGGGAATGACGGTAAAGCTTTTAATTAATAAAAGATAACCAACAGGCATTTCAGTTAATAATCTTTAATCCAACAAATACCAAGATGGACTCGTAATGGCTCATCATGTATAGCAAGAACAGCAGATAAAGTTACACAGAGGAACACAAATTGACCACGAATACAATTAACATGACTTCCAGAGAGAACAACCGCGGAGAAAGTGCCGCGAGGCAGCGAGCTGCGATAAAGAGCCGCAGGGTAAAAAGATTACAGTAGAGAAATATAGTGATTGCTCCATCACAGGATGGACAGGATACAACTTATAATATGGTACAAATTATACATACATTTGAGACAATCATCTATTAGTACTCGGAACCTGCAGTATAACAGAACAGCAGACTAAATTGTAAACGTGTGTTACATTAATAAGTAGTGTTTACAGTACTAAAATTAAAGGTCAACTTCTTTAATTTACACAGGAGAAAAACAAAAATATTAAATTACATATATACTAGGGGAGCAGAGAATGAAAGTCACCGCGCTACCGGTCACTCTTAAAGACTACTAAATTCAGCTAATAATTCTTCCCTTTGGTTATTACTAACGCCTGGTTTCCATATGATCGCTACGATCGCTGGATTCTTTTGTTCTGCGTATAAATTTACGCTTCGATTCACACCGAACAAAAGAACCCAGCGATCGTAGCGATCATATGGAAACCTAGCCTGCTATGCAGACGTATTTTTTCACTCTCCTGGAACGCAAAATATCAAAGAAAAAAACCTGTCTTGCACAACCAAGGGGCAAAAAAATGACTGCATTGATGTATATAGCGATACTTCAGTACTGTTTGTAAACTTACTGTTTGTAAACACTGACGTCATTTATTGGTGCGAGCTCAGAGAGCACCATACTATTCTCGACGTGTTTCAGCTACACAGTGATCATGTGGGTTACCTGTGGATTCAGAAGCTATCTCGATTCGAGCAAAAAGTCCAGCAGGATGTTTCGGAAGTCGTCATGTCTTCGGAAATGTTTTCGTAAAGTTATAATATTTACTAATTCTACATTTATATAGCGCATTAATCCTAAATGTCCAAAGGCGCTTTACATAGCTGTAAAACAAACAAGTTAATTTCAAGAACTATAAAATCTTACGATCTAAGGAATAACTAAACTAATAAAAACTTTCCTTAAATAAATATGCTTTTAACTTAGCTTTGAAGACTCCCACCGAGGGGCATAACTTAATAGTAAGTGGCAACAAATTCCACAGTTTTGGCGCAATAACAGAAAAAGCCCTTTCTCCATAGCTCTTTACTGATTGACTGTAGGAACCTTCAGAAGGAACTTATTGTCAGACCTAAGATTACGAGGAGGAGTATAGTACTCTACCATATTACGAATGTAGGTAAGAGCCAGATTATTTAGAGCTTTATACGTAAGAAGTAATATCTTATAAGTTATTCGTTTTTCTACGGGTAGCCAGTGGAGACGCTGAAGAACAGGTGAAATATGATCATACTTTCCACCACCAACAATAAGGCGAGCGGCGCAATTTTGAACTGACTGCAGTTTCTTAATTAAGTAACCCGGAAGTCCACTTAGGAACGAGTTTCCAGTGTCTAGCTTACAAGTAACAAAAGCATGAACTAGGATTCTTATACTACCTTCCGATAAGTACTTCTTAATTCTAGCAATATTTCTAATATGGAAAAAAGCACCCTTACCAATAGCAGCAACCTGACGTTCTAATGACATAGAGTTATCAAATATAATGCTCAGATTTAGAGCATGAGCTGATGGTGTGACACGCTCATTTCCAACTAACAGGAAATCTAAGTCTGGGCGTGAACTTCTGCCCAATACCGAACCTGGGGTACTCCACATAAAAGATCGCGACTTGAAGACATCCCCTCGCGCACTTTAACGAACTGCTTTCTATTGGTGAGATATGAATTTTAAAAAAGTCGACGGGGCCATGTGCGTGCATATCTGCACGTCTTCGCGATGGAGTCAAGTCAGATTTGGTATCAGCTTCGCTAAAAGTAAGTCTTGCTTTTCTCGAATTTATTATGTCAATCTACAATTTATTCACTGCTGGAAGTATTCATCAGGGTCACGAAAGTTTTAGTAACATTTCGAGGGTAAGACAATGTTCTTTTATGAGTTTTTCAGAATCCACAATAATTATTGTTTACACTCCTACATGGCAACAATCACTTCACATTGTGAACCGCTAGTTTCAATTAAAATTGCTGATTCATTCATAGAGTGCAAATAACCTAAAAAGCCGCTTGTCTTATTTGCATCCTATGCATCTGCAACAACCGAGGCAACGTTCTAAATTAAATGTATTCTTTTCACAGAGAAAGAATAAATTTAATTTAGCACGGAGCCTCGTATTCAAACCTTTGTGCGTGACAAGTAAAGCATATCGCGGAAGTGGGCTTATTGCTTTATAGCCGTTCGCACCACCGCACTTTATTTGCATATATATTTGCATATATATTTGCATATATAATGTATTGCCAAAAACAAACGCGTGTTTGTATGGCTTGAGTAGTATAGCCGGAGTCAAAGTGATACCACTTTTTATTTAGCCACCGGATAACCGATTTGAGTCCCCCTTCCCCAACACTTTTTGTACTCCCCATAAAAGCCGCCTTTCGTCCTATTTTCTGACCCCTTTTAACCATTAAGAACCCTCAATTAGAGAAAGAGTACAACCATATTATAACCCACACATATTGCTGTCAACAAAGGTCAAACAATACGTTTGGGTTAGGGGGGCCATCAAACGTGACATACAACAGAAAACGAAGGTGCTACACCAGAACTACTATAGTACACTTATTATATTTTGACACCCCCGCCCGACCCAATGCCCCCTAGGCATTATTCATGTACCATAGCAAGCTGCGAATTCCCAGATCCTTTCGTCAACAACGATATTCCCTTCTTTGATGTTATCGATTATTGCAATAGATGACGTTGTCCACACCTCCCTTTTAGTTAACTGGAACTGATTGAGGAGCCATTTAATGATGTCGATACTATCATTTCTGGCGGCCCAGTATAGCGCAAAATTATCTCGAGCACGTGCGTCCTCTGTTGGTGAGCTGGAAACGTTCGGTGAGCCATTTAGCGACATCGAGATGCCCCCCATAGCAGGCAAAGCACAGAGCAAGGTTATCTCTATCGCGGACATCCTGCGCAGTAAGCTGGAAATGCTTCGTGATCCATTTGACGCTATCAAGATAACCCTCACGACATAGGACGCCCAGTTCTCGACACGCAGCCGCAGTGGAAATACCAAAAAGTCCTAACCAAAGCTTCCCGATTGCAAGCGTCTACGAAATCATACATGAGGATTCGCAAGATCAGTATTCATTTTTGTAGCGGGCTAGAGATGCCGCATCGCCCAATCGTTTTGAAGTCAAAGAAATGCTTGCAAAAGCCCAGGGCCCGCGTGCTCTACGATCTTAGTCAAGATTTCTAGAGGGAGGTCCAACATATTAGCCATCGTTATTGGGTATATATCAGATGAACCATTTCTCTAATAGGGTAGAATTACCATTAAAAACCTCCAATTAGATAAAGAGTACCACCATATTATAACCCATAGAAAATTTGCGAATTAGAGAAGGGAATGTATATATAAAATGATGGAGAAAAGCACTTGTAGCTGGTTGATGCTCGGAAAAGATACGAGGTGTGTAAGGAGTCTAGGTCGTTCGAAGACAGAGTACTGCGCCCAGCATAATTTCCAGATACGAGGGGGGAGAATGTTACCCACCCCATGTTCGAAGTGTGGTCGTGGCTGTCTTACGAGTTGCGGGCTTTGCGGAAAGTGCGGACAAACAAAGTGCCATCGCCTACGTGCATTACAACTACGTACTAAAAAGCACTTTGCGAATGTGTTAGCTGAATTGAAAAAAAAAATAACGACCCCTACTTTCCAATTAGAGATAAGCTAGGTATAAGCATAGCCAAAGAAATTTGCGAATGCGTTAGCTGATTGAAAATAACGACCCCTACTTTCCAATTAGAGATAAGTGTTGTATAGGTATTACAAAAGAAAAATGGTTACCCTTAAATAATTACGAAGGCAAGCAAAGCAGTTCGGTCTCCAAGGTTTCTCTAGGCTCAACAAATATGGTCTCATCCAGGCAATAGCTGAGGTTCGAGTCCCAGAATGGTTAAATAGACTTGAAAGGAGTACCAAAACAGTTAGGTTTCCAGCTCTTAAAGAGGGTCCCGAAAATCCCCACAAACGCGTCCAACGTGCCCGTGAACTCAAACAGTTGGGTGAGGAGGTAGAGGCAAGCCTAAGGGCAAAAGCTGTCGAAGAACGGGCTACAGCAAACCCTCAAAACCGCTTACCACATCTACGACGAATAGGACGGCGAGTCCTGCAAAAGCCTCGTAGTGAGCCATTGGACCGGAGTCTCGCCCGAGAGGCAGCCACTATTCTCAACGAGAGAGATGGTATGCTAGAGGTAGGCGCACTATCCAGTGGCGCTTCTTCCAAGGTGTGGCAGGTGACCTCACACCTAGGATTATGGCGAAGTTGACTGCAAATGTTGCTACATGTACGAGTTTCTACCTACGGTATGGCTACTCCTATCGCATTCGCAATGTCAATGACGGGCGCGTGATGCTCTTCTCAAAGACGGTCCCAGGTTCTCCATGGATAAATATTCTAGGCGGCGCAGAGGAGTGGATTGCCAACAAGTAGCTACCTCGTCTCAATCCCGACAACATTGATCGTCCCAATACCCAGTGGGCATTCGTGTGTTGGATCCATATGGACATCAAAGTCGTACTCGATCGCCAGCCCCTGTTGGGAACAGGCCCCCTCCACGATTGGCTTCGCCAGAAAAAGGGAATGTTTGCCCTTGATCAATACGGTGATAACCTATGTTTGTGGCGCTGCCTTGCTTTATACATCGGAGCACTCGCGCAGCAGAAAAAGGAAATGTTTGCCCTTGATCAATACGACGATAACCTATGTTTCTGGCGCTGCTTTGCTTTATGCATCGGAGCACTCGCGCAGCAGAAAAAGGGAATGTTTGCCCTTGATCGATACAGTGATGACCTATGTTTGTGGCGCTGCTTTGCTTTATGCATCGGAGCACGCGCGGATAGGTGTTGCGCCGCAGCTAGAAGACTTGTCCAGGATTTCTATCGTTCGGCAGTACCTATACCAGACGTTCCCAAGACTTCTCTAGACCAGCTGGAGAAGATTGAGTTTCACTTTGGGATTGGCATTCGGGTGTATGAACCTACGGAAGAGGGCGTTTGGCATTTGACTCGGTCTGGTCCCCACTGCAAGCTTGTGATGACTATCGGGGTATACGATGGCCACGCCTTCTATATCAAGAACGTCGACAAGCTCGGGGAAAACTATGTCTGTAATGATTGTAAGCAACGATTCACAAAGGCTTCAAACCTTCAGCGCCATGCAGACCGATGTAGTCGCAGTGAAACTAAGATCGTCTGCAAGGGAGAAGCAATGAAAGCTCCCCAGTCCGAAAAAGCATTCTGGCCAGAGAGCACAGCTAGCAAAGCAGCTCTACGCTGGCTCAAGCGCGAGTCGGAAGCACACCAGCAGCATATCCATCACGCCGCTTGTGGGCACGGTGGAGAACGTTGGATCGAGGGAGCTCCTGTTGATGGCTACGAACCCATTTCCAAAACCATCTTTCAATTTCATGGGTGCTACTACCACGGCTGCCCAAAGTGCTTCCCTAGAGGTAGAAATTTATACCGTAAAACCTGCGAAAGAACGGCAAATCTACGCGAGGCAGGCTATACAGTACTAGAGGCCTGGGGCTGTTCCACAAAGAAGACAAATGGGCCTGTTCCAACACCAACACAAACCGCCTATCCACACGCCATAGTTTACGATTTCGAGGCCTATCTCGATACAACAAAAGGAAGACAACCAACAACCAGATTGACCATCGAAAACATACACGTCCCCATATCAGTATCAATTGCCGACACATACAACCGCACACCAACTCACATCTGTCGATGCGATCCAAAAGGACTCATAGCTGCCTTTGTCGAAGAACTCCAGCTAAGAGCAAAGGTAATCCAAGAAGTTGTCATCGAACAGTTCTGTCCCAGGACCCTCGAGTTCTCTTTCGACACACTATCAAAGGAACAACAGACTAAAATCAACGAATGGGCCAACCAGGTTCCTGTACTAGGGTTCAACTCCGGGCGGTATGACCTCAATTTGATCAGAAACTACTTCGTAGAAACTATCGCGGACACGTGCAAGAAGGTCCGGGTAGCAAAGAAGGCCAACTCCACCATGTTTCTCTTGACTCCTGAATTTCGTTTCCTCGATGTGACGAACTATCTTAGTCCCGATACTTCCTACGAACGTTGGATCACCGCATATGGATGCGAGCTGCAGAAGAGTTTCTTCCCATATGAGTGGTTTGATTCCCCCGACAAGTTGGACCACATCGGATTGCCAGATTATCAAGAGTGGGGATCAAAGTTGAAAGGAGAACACCTACTATCTAGGACAGAGTTAGACGCCTGTAAGCGCACCTTTCGTGATAAAAGAATGAAGATCTTTGCAGACTGGCTACGATACTACAACAACTTGGATGTAATTCCTTTTCTAGAGGCTCTCGAAAAGATGCGGAGTTTCTACCACGAGAAAGGTGTAGACATGTTTAAAGACGCAGTATCTATCCCAGGAGTCTCGCTACAATTTCTTCTTCGAGGTAGCGTCGAACGTGGAGCGGAGTTGTATACCCCAGACAAGGAAGCCTACCATATGCTGAAAAGTGCTGTTGTGGGAGGACCAAGCATAGTGTTCACCAGATGCCACGAAGCAGGAGTGACTAAGATTCGCAGCCATCAGGATGGAACCAAAATTTGTCGTAAGATTCTTGGATACGATGCCAATGCCCTATATCTTTCTACTATGGCCCTCGAAATGCCTTGTGGAAAAGAAAAGGTTGTGCGATATGCAGAGCCTGGGCCAGAAGCCGAAGGACTTACTGAACGTCTACGCAATGGAACGTGGTTTGGATACGCGGAGGTCGACATAGAGATACCAAAACCCTTGTGGAAGAAATTTGAGGAGATGCCTCCCTTCTTCTACAACAAGAAAATCCCTAAGGAAGCAATCTCTCCAGACATGCTAAGCTATCTGGTGAAGACGGGTGGAAAGCGCGGCGAGGAAAATAAGCTAGTTGGAAGTCTCTCTGGGAAACGGATTCTACTCTACGCCCCTCTTCTAATTTGGTATCTAGATCATGGAGCAGTCATCACTGCTGTCTCTCGCACAATAGACTACACACCAAAGAAAATCTTCGAGTGGTTTGTGGATCAAGTTACTGAAGCGCGAAGGACAGGAGATGTAGATAAAAGCAAAGCCTTGCTAGCGGATGTATTCAAGTTACTTGGAAATAGCGCCTATGGAAAGTTGATTGAGGCTTTGGAGCGACAAACGAATGTTATCTATACCAAAGACGAGAAGATTGTGGACAAAGCTTTGCGTAGCACTTGGTTTTCGGACCTGGAGGAGATTGGTGATGCATACGAACTTGACAGTCGAAAAAATCAGATCCTAATCAAACGGCCTTTCCAAGTAGGTATCGCTGTGTACCAGATCGCCAAGCTTTGTATGCTCGAGTTCTACTACGACTTCCTCGACAAGTACGTCGACCGTCGAGATTTCGAATACATACAGATGGATACGGATAGCGCGTACATTGCCATCTCAGGCAACAGCATCGACGAAGTTGTACAACCAGAATTGCCCAAGGAGTTCGCAGCTTGCCGAAAGGATTGGTTAGCATGGGACAAGTGGAGCAGTCGTACGCCAGGCCTCTTCAAACTAGAGTTCGAAGGACAGCGCGCCATTGCCCTCTGCTCTAAGGCCTACTATGTCGATGTATGTGCCAGTCAGAAATGTTCCACCAAAGGTATGTCTAGGCGGCACAACGATGTTTCGTGGGATCGATTCAAAGCAGCACTCCACGGCAGCATCGACCTAGCAGAAAACCGGGGCTTCCGCTTACTGCCAGAAGGTAGGCCAAGCTTCTGCTGTTCATAGGTCGCCATTTCAGCTTACTACGATAAGCGACGGGTCCTTCCAGATGGTATCCACACCGAGCCTATAGAGTACAGTCTAGCGGCTGGGTACAACTAGGATCCCTTTTGGGGGCAGTTCTGTATCCCTGGGTACCACTTGTAGCTCTTCACGTACGAATCCACGCTTAACGGCCTCCGAATACAAATAGTACAGAACTGGCTGCCCTGAAGAAACCATACTACGAGAAATACTATATGTTTCCAAACTCCATATAGGATCAGTTGCACGACGACCGCCTTCCAGCTCACCAGGAGCATATAGATATCTAACACTGACGTCGAATGGAAGCCTTTCCTCTTTGAGACCAGCGAGACGTACCCGGTCGTCCCGAACCCGTGCCGGTTCTGCTGGGTTTGATTCGATTTCCTTTCCGGTAATCGCTAAGGCCGGTCGTTTTCCCGTCAAACGCGTAGGTTCGTTGTTCAAGGCTTTGATAACTGCAGGCAAACGAGCTACCCACTCAACTGACCTATCATCCTTTCCCTGCGAAGCAAGCACCATTTCTTGAGCATATTGGTGTCCAAATAGCCTTTCTGATAGTGTTCGGTTGAATCGCTCAACGATTGCTTGATCCCGGTGAATGTCTACACGCCCGCGTCTCACAGAAACTTTATGCTTGGCTAGTAGTGAATTAACGGCACCCATGACCTCACGTCCTGGATCGACTTGTAAAAGTTTTGGCCATGTCAGTGGACTTCTCTTGTAGATTCGCTCAAATGCCACAGCGACTTCTTTAGCTTCTTTAGTGGCTAATGGCTCGGCTTCTTTGTATCTGGATGCGACATCAACAACTGTGAGTGCATACTTATATAGTTTTCGTCCACGCCCAGGACGATCGTGCGGAAGAAATAGCAGATCGGCTTGGTGAACCTCGTTTGGCGTAGAGACACTGAATTTAGGTCGTGGAACATATTGAGGAGCCGGCAAATAGATCTGCCATATAGCTTGTTTTTCTAGCCACGTCCGAGTCACATCTTCGGATGCGTCGGCCGCAGTGGCAAGATGTTTAATCGCCGCGAGTCCTTTCCAGTAGCCTTTTGGGCTATAGTAGATATTTGCGAATACCTTTGGATCCATTTTCTATGCATATATTGGTGTAAGGTCTAAGTACCCACCCTTTATATGGAGTAGACTTTTGATTTGGCGGGGCTCTAGGTTCCACTCGATCTTCATCGTTTTCACATTTTTATTAATGAGAAAGTCTATAACGTGTTCGTGTCCTATTACTAAACCTATTTCGGCTCCCTCACGCAAATCGGCGCCGCATATAATGCTGTTTAAGAGCTCAGTCGGGCAAATCACAGCACTGTGAAGGTTTAAGACTACGTCCGTCATAAGAGTTTTCAATTCTAGATTTACTAAGGAGAGGCTCTTGGCTACTGACTCTACCTCAGTTAGATTATCGGCTTTTGGTGATTTAAGATCTACTGACTCTACCTCACCTTCGAAACCCAACTCGGTTAGGAGCGAATTTGTACAATATGAAATAGGAGAGTTTAGAGCTAGTAAAGCATTAGTGGTGATGAAGTTTCCACCCCCCTTAGCCTTCACACTAACTGGTATGATATACATTTCATGGCTCTCCTTGACTCGCATGTTTTTCCTTTTCGTTGAAAGTCGCCTCTGCTATGGATATATAAATAGCTTCAAATGGGTACAGAAAACCAACTTACGACGAACATAAAAAAGCTCGTTTTTAAAAAAGCATAGCTATAGAAATCGGGTGGCAACGTATCCTAGAACGAGCACCCCACCACCTACGGCCACCAATTCGGTAGTTTTCTGTGAACTTGATGGGCGATAGTAATCTGAGAAACGAGGCTCCTTTAGGTCCTGCAGACTTATATGGTCTATCCCTACGTGGACCGTATTGTATAAGGATGAAGCTCGATCCGAATTGGATAGCTCTTCCTTAGAGTAACGCTGCAGACGATCCTGATCTCGGATCCAGTCAGCCAATTTTTGACGTTTCTCCTGGTAAATAGCCCAATCGGCTTGATATTTCTCAAGGGCTCTATCGTGTCTTTCAGTCTCTATAGCCAGCAAGTCTGGATCTTTACCACCGAGCCATTTTTCGAGGTAGTGAGCACCCATGCCCATAACAGTAAAAGCAACTGCGGCAGCGATCGCCATGGATTGATACTACGTTACGTAGTTGGTATGTACTTTTTGTCCTCGAGATATTGTTTAGCAGCAAGGCTACCAGACAACACGGCTGTCAACTTTACGTAATTTACGATTGAAGCCGAAGGGTCGCTAAGCATAGACTCCTTGGTTATTTTTTTTGCTACGAATCCGATGCCCGCCACTAGTCCAGATAATATAGCAGCGTCTTTTACTGTTTTCATCAATTGATTCTCACCCATTATGCACATAAGTGGTAGGTTTTCAGTCTTCAAATGGGTGTGGCTTCGAATAGACCTACTCCATTGTCGACCTTCCACGTGTTCGTTCCAATGGGGCGGGTTGTGCGTCTTTTGGCGGCGATGCGGCTCGTCCTTCAGTTGCGGAGCAACCACCCGCGTTGTACTGGTAGTATAGGCCTACTAACGTAGCACCTACGCCGATAGCTGTGAGCGTAGTATTGGCAGACAAGTTCTCATACCAGCCTTTGTTCTTCTCGCATTTGTCCGGTGGTACACCACTTCGTTGAGCCTCCTCTTTCTCACGAAGAGCCTCTTTACCAAGGCGAATGTCTTCTGCCCTTTTTCTCCCAGCCGCAATGCGGTTTGGATTTGGCACCTTAGGTGCGGGCTTCGGGTCCGTATTAGTAATTTGATCTACTTCGGCCATAGCTTCGATATAACTTCGTTATAATTAGCTTCAATACGTTAACGTTACACTAGTTACGTCAACGTTGTACTACCATTACACCAATTACGTTAACATTACACTAACATTACACTAATTGCGTTAACGTTGCACTAACATTGCACTAATTACGTTAACATTACACTAACATTGCACTAATTATGTTAACATTACACTAACATTACGCTAATTACGTTAACATTACATCAATTACGTTGACATTGCACTAACATTACACTAACATTACGCTAATTACATTAACTTCGAATATGTCTCAAGTACTTCATCTATTTGGGGGGTAGCCACTTCATCGTCCATTCCTTACCTAGGCGTATAATGTGCGATAACGTGACATAAAGCACTAGTTATTGCTATAAGGGGACCTGCTCTGTAAGACAACGATCCAGCCATGGAAGATATCTCATTTCGGACTATATAAGTGGTCTTCTTGTAGATCCTTCAATAGTTCTTGTTGAGAATCTATAGGCAGCACGTATGCGGTTGCACGAGCTGCTAGACTTAGTGCTCTATTTACTAAGCAGCTCGTTATTTGCTTTGCTAAGACGGCCTGGTATCTAGTATGCAAGCGTTCTACGTCTTTGTCAGGCAGCTTAGAAATGTCCCCTAGAGAGAAATTCTTCCCTAGGTATTCCTTCGTTGTACCAGTTACGGCTAGAATAGAAAGAGCTTCCCGATAGTCGCCTATTGCTATGCGGTGTGCTTCATCAGTGGTATGGTTACAAGCTTCACATGTAGCTCTGCTACGTGCAGCTCCACTGCTGGGGTTGGGTGGGGGGCCTGTCACATCCTCACCTAGTATGTCTTTGAGTTCTTTATCCATCGCCTGAAGTTTACTTTAATATATCGTGGTATGCCACAGGTGCAGGTAGCTCTAAAACAACTTCGAAGGGACTTCGCAAACAAAAGCATAACCGAGCAAACTTGTGAGACTTGAGCTCTGATTGCAACTTTCTTTTCTCATCCCCCTCTATACCTTCACCGTAGTCCTCGAAGAGTTTCTTACCATCTATAGCAGACACCAAATGAAAGGCCACTACTATGGCTACATTTTCGCGGAAGGGTTTACTTATGCTCGTGAGTTGCTGGGTGAGCACCCAAACGGAAATACCACCGTGGCGAGCAGAAAAGCCCAGTTTCGAGAGTTTGCTAGTCCTTCCTTTTATGTCCTTTGAAGCTGCACAATCATCTAGGATGAAGAGAGTATTGGTTTCTTTGTAGTAGGTGGCACACACACCCAATACAGCATCTATGGCATCCTGTGAGGGTGATATAACGCGAAAGTTTGTGTCGCCTATGGCGAAGCCCTGATAGGTCTCGTTGTGGGTATACGTGGGGCATATCAATACGATGTAGTCAAATTTTCCACGGAAGGCTCCACGAAGCTGTTCCACAAGAAAGGCAGTCTTTCCACAATTTGTTGGCCCCACTATCAGGGCATTAAATGGGATTTTTTCTACTAACGTATCCATCTAATAATAATTTTATGTTTAGCAGCCCCAAACGTTCAATAGTTGCCTGAGCGTCGGCAAGCACAAATATATGCATATCCACAGTTCCTTTACCGCCCTTACGATGAATCCTTAGCTGGAGGTTTTGTCCGCTACCTATTTGGGCCATACCGTCCCCATGAACGGTGCTGTCTTTAGAGGTACGACAGTCGACGAGTACAGCGAACTTGTTCTCGTAGAACTTTTGCGGTGTCATGGATGTAGTTGCTTCTTCGAACTGCCCACCTCAAAACCAATGCTTTGCTGACTCCCAAAAGTCCTCTGGTAGCATCCCAGCAGGAAAGAGATCGTTAGGGCGCCCATTTACATCCATCTCGACCTTGGTGATGCCTGGATTTACAAACTTCTCGCTGTCTCGGGTGCCTGCGGTATGTTGCTCCACAAAGAGAAGAAGAAGTCCAGTGAAAGAGCGACGAAGGATGGATACATTTGCAGATACGAGTGTGTCGGTTGCTAGGTTGACTGGAATGGTACTGAAATACGCGATGTGGTTGTACATGAAGTCTTTGCCAAGTTCGTAGACTTGTTTGACCTGCGCCGCAAGAACAGAACTAACGATGGTTTGGTATTCAAGCTCGATGTTTGTTAGCCGATATGTGCCTATTTTTGTGCTGTCAGATCCAACTATTACGTCAATGGCCGGTGCTAGAGTCAATGCAAAGGATAAGACTCCACGCAGTGCGTGTGGATAAAAGACACCGTAAGTCGTGATAATGTCGTGATCGATAGGTATCTTGTACTTGCTGCCATATATGGCTAGTATCGCATTGTCGACCGCATTCGAGGTATTTTTATTGCCGGCCTTTGAGCGAAGCTTGTTCACGTTGTCGGATTGAATACCTTGCGCTATACTCGCCCCTCGCTTTGCTGTAGGTAGATAGAGATCTCTATATGCCTGTGGTAGATCGATCCTAGCACAGTCTTCTAAGATATCGAGATTCATTTTTGTGATCCGCTGCGAGACCAAGCAGCGTCCGACATTAGCCACCAGTTTGTTGTCAGCATGACCCCCAGATAGAGTGATATTGGCTAGGAGTGCCAGACTGCCAGGTACTAGAAGTCTGTTTTCACCAAGCGTGGGAACGTCAACTCTCAAAGTTACGCCTGGATTGGCAGCCGCGGGGTTGAAATTCATACGATAGATAGCACGTCTGGCTTTGAGAGATTCACCCTCCCTAGGAGCATAGTCCGGATGGAGCTTTGACGATATCATTGCTTGTCTCAACCACTATGAATTGAATATTAAATACTTATATCCGTTAGAACATATCTTCAACATGGCAACTGAGAGGAGCGAGGAAGATGTAGACGTGAAAGATAAGGATGAAGCTAGGGCTGAAGAACACCGTGAATACTCTGAACGCGAAACCCTGCATGATTTGTGGGATGCCTTGTTCCCAAACGTATCAGATGACCCAGTAGGTGGTGAGGAAATAGGAATGAAAACCAGACACAACTATACTGCACAGGGCGCTAGGCCAAAAGATAGCCAGGCTGAAACATCATTCGTCGAGGTGAGGAAGGGTATGGTATTCACCGATCGAATCGCAAGAGAAACAAGCGAAGATCTGGCTAAGACAATAAGGAATTTCTACCCAGACGTGGGCATACGTGGTACGTTAGAGGTATCTATCGAGGGCAATAAGATCGGGGAGGGTGGTAAGATTATCAAGGGTGGTAGGATCGAGCTCCATGCGGCGGGTAGCAAAGAGGAGCCTATACCCTTGACCACTAAGAAAGGAGAAATATACAAGAAGATGGGTAAGGACCTCAAAAGGGCTCTAGGGCCTACGCGAGAAGAGGCAGACAAGGAAGTCGAACAGGCTGAACAACAGCTAGAAGAGCGTATCAAACAAAATTTAGATATATTCAAGGCCCCTACGTCAACCCCAGCTCAGAAAGAAGCAGCTAAGAATGAGATAATCGATATCCCAAATAAGATAGATGCCCTCGAACGCCGAAAAGAAGCCCTCCAAGAATGCGATACCGTATCAAAGCTATTTTCAAGAAGTACGGGGTTGGCGTAGTTAGCGTGATGGCCGTAGCAGGCGCCGTAGTTAGTGCTATAGTTTCTGCGCTGTCAAAGAGCGTTCCCACGCCACCAAAGGGCTTGGCTGACATTGCCAAAGATGTTGCCCAATGGTTAAAGAAAGCAGGAAAAAAGTTGGGGGAGAACCTACCTGTACTGATAGGACCAATTGCAAGCTTCATATTTCGTATGGCTGGTGAAGCTGTGAGATTCCTTGCAAAGAATGTTTGGTTGTTAATCGTAGCTGTAGTTGTGTTCGTAATAGAGCAGTATAAATCATCGGGACGACGAATCAACGAAACATCATCCACGCAGCCACGCCTGCCACAATAGCCACAACTGTTAAGTTAGTTTCGTGATTGGTTTGTTGTTGCGGTTGCTCAGCAGGCTGCTCCGTTACCACCGATGGCAGCTTTGCAGGTTGCTTTGCAGGTTGCTTTGCAGGCAGCTCTGCTGCGGGTTTCGTCTTTGATGCTGGACCTCCCATATGTTTAATCGATTTTATATGCGTTCCATTGATCGTATTGATTCCGGGCTGCATATCTTCGCCGACTATCTTGAGGTTATTGTTGTACCCCACCACAGGCTTGAAATCTAGGCCCATGTTGCCTGGGAGGAGCCATACCCCTGGAGCGAATGCATAGTCGAGGCGCACATTGGCGTCGCTAATGTATTTTTGAAACCGAGCTATACCATCGGAGATTCCCTGCGCTCCGATTAAGCTCTCAAGCAGCGCAAGGAACTTCGTACGTTTCTCCTGCGCATGTCCGGATTTACCAATTAACGTTCCTTTTACTAGTTCCTGTGATCCGAGCACGCAAATCACATATGCCTCAATGCTCTGGTTTAACCGACCGCGACCAGCGACTGTCAATCATGGACGAGTATTGGCCGTGGCTGGGACAAATAGCTTCCACTGCTCAGCTGCCGCTTCGTTCTTGATGCGTGCCCTTCCGGCATCTAGCTCAGCATCGAGGTCTCCCTTACTGTATGCCTCATATTCGCTACCATCGTGCCAAGTGGGGTTCACATTCCACCGCTTATCCGCTAGTATCCATGTGGATGTAGTGCCTAGACCTCCTAGACGCCCTTTCCGAAACCTAAAATCGGTACGTAGAGGAATGCTAAACTCTTTACAAATTAGGCGGTACACCGATCTTTTGTGGGGGTTGTTCCAAGCCACCCATTCGGAGGTTCCAGGAAGCGGAGCACCCATCTCCTGGAGGATTTTGCGAGCCGTAAAGTATATGTGGAACCGTAGGAGTGATACAACGCGCTTTGGTAGTTGTTCCAGCATCTCCACATAGATACCGCAGCCTTCTGTGGCCAGAAACATAGCGAAGTTGACCTGTTGTGGCCAGAAGTCGCTATTAGGACCTTGGAGCCACTTATGAACGTCAACAGTCTTACCCCCTGGGGTCCCCTACTAGCCCCACCCCCATATAACACGACGAGGTCTGAAAAGATGTCTGGTACATCTACGGTGAAGTACTTATCCTCGCTGACATAAATGGTTAGATTTTGGAGTTGAAAGGATTTTTTACCCCATAAATCGGATGACCAATCTGGTGGAAGGCGTATTTTCCTGGACTTGTCTGCTAGCATTAGAGACTGTGGGAAACCCCCAGACGAGCCTAGTGCATCATCTATCCGTTTTTGTACGTCTGTTGATAGATTGGGGTCGTCTACGTACCAGTAATGCGTACCATCGTGAAAACTGATCCTAGTCTTATACGTCGACTCGTCGTGTATGTCAGACGCCTCTGTCTTAGCCGAGAACTTATTGAAGTACGCGTGGGGATATTTTTTCTCGAAGGCTGTGAAAGCCTTTTCATTGTAAGGCGTGATAAAGTCACCCCAATCCCCTTCGAAATGAACTCTTTTTGGCATAGTATCGACTGCCTATTGAATATACGACCAGACTCTGATATTGAGGTAAACAATATATGCTAGTATATTACGCTTTAAATTGCGAATATGGTAATCTTAAATGTCACCTGTACCTCGACTGACCAGATAGTCGACTTATTCTTATCCAGAATATTTCGCTAGTTGAGGTCACTCTTAGTCACAATTGGTGGAACCTAACTAAGAAAGAGAGCTTTAAGTGGGGTGACAATAGTGTGGTGTTTCCATATGAAATTAAGGCGGGACATTATAGTATAGAACACTTGATAACCCACTTCGATCCCGCAGTTGAGGCTGGTTTCTTGAAATTCATAGACCACTCATTTAGGAAATATTGGATTATGGAGGTCAAGAAACCAATCCAGTTCACTAAGAATATCTGCGATTTGTTTGGTATCAAAGTAAATAAAGATGTGACAGACTATGTGACTATCAATGTGAGAACATACGCCCTGGTGCCACAAGATATTCATTATGCATATATCTACTGTGATGTGGTAGATTCCGACTTCTCACTTCTTGAGGGGAAGCCATCTAAAATTCTACATATTTTTCATATGGCAGACCACAGTTTTAAAGCAACAACTTACTTTCCACCAACCCTCATACCCATTCGAGCCCTAGGAACAATGCGGAACTACATTCGCCTCACAGTTCGTGATGAGAAAGGCAATCTCATAGACTTCCAGGGTCGGCCTATAAAATACGTATTGAAGATTGAGTAAATCATATGTATACATCATGGCAAGCGATTTGGATAAACAACAGTCTCCAACGGCGCCCCCTATTTATCCGTCGCTGGCTAGCATGGATAGCAACGGCACTGGAGACAATGTTCGTCAGCTAGCTGCCCTTAATACTCTTAATAATATAAAAGCCCAAGAAAAACACTACGAAGCGGTACGTAAAAAATATGCCCGTGCACAGAGCATTGTCCACGGTGTCTCTGTGGCAGCAGGTAGTCTATCTGTGCTTTTATCAAGCTCGGGTTTAGCAACGGCTCTAACCGGCTTTGGTGTAATAATTGGTCTACCCCTTGGCGTTATTGGTGGGGTCTGTGGGGTAATTTCGGCCGCTACGACTATTGAAGCCAAAAAGCTTGGAATAAAAGTTTCTAAACATGAGAAAACCGCTATGTTGGCGAAAGCGACAATTAATCCGATTCATGATATAGCGTTAAAGATCCTACGTGGTGAAAAGGTGTCTGACGCTGAATACGATCTAATCAGCACTGGGGAGGATAAATATGAGATTATTAAGGCTGAAATTCGACATGAAACTTCAGCTAATTTGAGATGAATGGATAAAAAAACCCTGGAACAAATTATCTCCAACCTCCCGCCAGAAATACGAGCACAATTAGCCAGTCTAGTGGTATAAAAATCGAAATGTCCTACAAGAGAAATAAACAAGGGTTTTATTTTCACTTTGCTAAGAGCAGCTGCACTTAATTCGTATAAATTACCGTGTTGTTTTGGCTCGTATGCAAATTTCTGTCTCGATTTCATCAGCCACTAATTAACATACGGCAGATGCTCTGCCAAACATAAATACGATTTTTTCGCTCTCAAAAAAAAAAAAAGTAGAAAAAATATTTTAGGGTCGGATCGGAATTTTAGGGTCGGATTGGAATTTTAGGGTCGGATCGGAATTTTATGGACCTTTTGGAATGTGGTAGACGACGGCAGCCGGTAATTCGGATGTCTATTTCGAGACAGCGCGTGGGCGATTGTCTGTAGATCTTATTTCGCCGCGCATGTTGTGGGTTACAATATGGTTGTACTCTTTCTCTAATTGAGGGTTGTTAATGGTTAAAAGGGGTCAGAAAATAGGAAGAAAGGCGGCTTTTATGGGGAGTACAAAAAGTGTTGGGGAAGGGGGACTCAAATCGGTGGCTAAATAAAAAGTGGTATAATTTTGACTCCGGCTATACTACTGCTTGTATGGCATCTAGCGATTTCGGCCTCACGAAATACATCTAAAGTCTCAATTCTGCTTCAATATCCTAATTCTTTTATAAGACTTATAAGTTAAGAGCATATAAGCTTCGATGAAAGGGCTTGCTTGAAAGGGCTTGCTTGCATTTTGGAAGAACAAGAAAGTAATTTGTTGATGAATAAGCACCGACCTGTGATATTTTATAAGCAACTGACTGCGTTCACGCTTCGTTTCTGCCAACCACAGAATACAACAAATGTGGCGTGACTGGCCTGTGTGACGTCACAGTAAGTAAAAGCCCAGACGGGCTCTTGTTCACTGAAACATCGAGCGCGACGATCTGGAGTCAAGACAGCGTCTGTATTAAAGGTACATGTGAACTCTCTTGATATCCTATAAGACGCACACATTAACCATAATCGATACATGAAGCCTTGTAAAGCTCTATAAGAAGAAGCAACTAAGAGTTTATGATCAAAGCTTTGCCTTTCAAGCAATTATTTTTTATAAATGTTTATGTCGGTGAGACGTCTGCCCAGGTTTTGCAGCTTTCTCGTTTAACTATATAACGTTAATATAAGCAAGTGTTCGGTAGCTCTACGTGCATTAGGTTCATTTGCTCGTAGTTCAGTTATACGTACCTAGAAAGCCGATATTAAACAGCTGTAAAATGTATTTGGACTTTCTTCACGTGTATCGTAAATAAAAGCCAACTAAACTAGTCCGTAATCTGAAGATTCATGACACTGAACTCGAATCGCTCTTCGTTGATTGTCTTTGCCGAATTGGTTGTGATTTCGAACTATTTCCACCGATTTCCACTGGCTTCATTGATTGAGACTACTGCTAGATTATAATTTACATCTTTTTGGAGATATTAGCATGTATTTGCTATTAAATTCGAAGCAAAGTAAAGGTCATTGTATTGTATCGGTATTGTGATCAGCGACCCTTACCGGTTGTCAACAAGCCATTATTTGCGGTAAAGGTTCATGGCGGCCTATTTTACAGACGTTTTACACTGTTTAAATTATTTAGACATTTTACAAACATTGCACAATGTCCATAAAATGTGTAAGATAGTAACAGCGAAAGGTTTTGAGTACCTAAGTAGTGCATATTTAAAACAGTCAATCTTGACAAAGAAGAAATGGCTTGTACTTTACATGTTATATAAATTAGTCAGTGCTCGATACCCATATTCCCTTTCCTTGTCGCCTGTGAATTATTTTTACGTTCTCGTAATGTTGTTGTTGGGATCTGATATCCCTCCCTATATATGCTACATATGTGTATACTCTGTATACTAGACTACAAATAGACCCTTCCACGGTTTTTTTGAACTTTTGATATATACGTATAACAGCAAAACCGTCGATACTGCTGAAAATAGCACCTCGAAGTTAGTCAAAATTCCAAATTTGAGAGTTATATATTGAATAGGAGCAAAGATACAGGGCCGCAAACTCGGAAATTTTCGGGAAATTTTACAGACGTGTGTATGGAAATTTCGACTGGGGTCACATTAACTTGCCTCCCAGTCAAAAATTACATAGGAACGTAAACATTTCCGAGTTTGCGAGTTCAAAAAAACCGTGGAAGGGTCTATTGAATTTATATTATTCTTCATCTCCACTTCGGCGTTGATGAAAGGAAACTCAACTGGCTATGTTGCGCTGATGAGGCCCAGGCAAGCTGGAGCAGCTGTCCACGACTCTTCCCCCCCCCCCGGGTACTCCCAAATATAAGCCATACTGATAGGTATGTGCCGCGGGATAGGGTATGGTTTTCGAGGCGCCGGACCCTTACGGCTGAATAGGGTCTCGTTTTCTGTATTATCATCCTTAAATAAAATATACGATCCTTACATAGGGTACGTTTTTTTTGTTTCCTTAGCTCTTGATATGCAATATCGTGTATTTGCTCAACGCCCGCTAAACGTAACAATCTTGTATGCTTGATGCTAGATTATCCACAGAAGAGAAATAAAAACGATCTGTTCAGTAAATTCGGAGTATCCACTTGTCCCTTAAATAGGATCTCATATTTTAGTTTCAAGCCCTGGAAAGGATACTCATTTTGCGATTTTTCACCCTTAAATTGGGTCAGGGTTTCGATATCTCCTAAATTATCCCCCCCCCCCCCCCCCAACCTCCGGGTCACGACTGCTAGTACACAGATTGAACTTTTGTTATTGGGGGAGGGGGCATTTTTCCCTAAGGCTATAGCTAGAGGCCATAGTTGAATATCATTTAGCATTTTGTAAGCGAAGCCGCATATTCTATGGCTCATACTTTTCTGTTCTCTTCAGTCTATAGATATGTCTGCAGCTGAACAAGGTACTGAGAATGCCCGAAGTCAGTACCATGACAGAGTTGATGTGTTATCTGGCACGTCATTCAAAGAGCTAACCAACCTAATAGCCCAATACCAAGCAGATAGAGTGTGGAATGAGACAGGAATATGTTCAGACAAACTCGAGTACTTTACTACCTTTGTAACTGATGAGATTCTCCCATATTGCTTACAGGAGGACGTAAGGTTTAGGTTCAAAGACGTCATACCAACAGGGAGTTTTAGAGAGCATTCAGTTGTGAGCCAAAAAACTAACTATGAAAGTTACATCGAGCACGAGTTTGATTTTATGCTTTCGTTGAATGGCTTTGCCGATAGCGAAGATGACGTTTCTCTGGTGGACTGCATTATCGACAACGTTAACCAGGATGCATTCAAACAGATTAGCCTCACAGGCAGGACTCTCAAAACTTGGAAGGACTGTTGTGTCTGCATTGATGACATTGAATATTTAGATGCTAATAAAGTCATGGAATGTTTCGAAAAAGTAGTTCGAAAGGTGACGAAGGACATGATGGAGCGTGCAGAAAGCCTTGTTCCCGGTTGCATCGACATTAGTAGGAACGGCCCTGCAGTAACTCTGCAATTCGATATCGCGAAATTGCCGTTAGAAATGCAGAATCCTTACTCCGAGGACTGGCACGGTGTTACCTTACGAAAGGCAGGCTACAACTGCATCAACAACTGGAGTTTAGACCTCGTCCTCTGTGTTGAAGCTAGACACGCCTTTAGTTGTTACTCAGCTTGGATCTCGAGACCTCGAAGATGGCCAACTTTAGAGGTACAATCTGAACTTCTGTCCATGCCTGTTTATCTTGTTGCAAAATCTCTAGATACCCGGACCTCAAGCTGGCGACTTTCAACATCACGAGCTGAGTTAGTCTTGTCAGATTGCATTCACAAGCAGAATCCAGTGGTGAGAAACTGCTGGCTAGTATTGAAAGCAGTACTGAAGGCTCATCTTTCATCTCCTAAGTTGATAACATCTTACAACCTGAAGACATTGATATTTTACACCATGGAACGTATCTCGCCGGAGTACTGGAACAAGGACAACATTCCTGAGATTTTTCTGGCTATTTTAGATGCACTGATCAATGGACTAGGGAGGAGGTCCCTTCCTCATTATTTCTTGCCATCTGTAAATCTCCTGTCCAGTACAACTAGTGGCGACCATTTAGACAGCTTGCTGCAGAAGTGCCTTGAGGTTCGGGCTCAACCTGATATGTACCTGGCATCAACACCAAACGCAGAAACCTACCTGACAGATCTCTTGTAACCAAGTATCTTTGGCGCTGAGGAAAACAATGAAATTTTCAATACTTTCAGAATTATAGCCAGGAAACCATCTGTTGTGCATTCGTGAGCCAGCGGGTTCCCAGATCAGGCTATTTTTAGAATCAGATTGCCGCAAAACAATAAATAAAACAAGGAGAAGCCTTGTGAACAGTAATTTTATGCAGCAATGTACTAGGCAAACAGTCCTTCCTAATGATTTATATGAACTATGTCAAACACGAATTGGAGTCTTTCATCAGGGGTTCCAAATATTGAGAAAACAAATGAAACCCGAGAGGCGTAGCCTCGAGGGTTTTATTGTTTTCGAAATATTTGGAATCCCCTGATGAAAGACGAACAATGAGTGTTTGACATGTCTTCTCATGCGAATGCAAAACCGACAATTTACATACGTTTCTTTTCAAACTTCATTAGCAAGTATTGTTTACCGTTTGACTGTTGTATCTAATTATTCAATAGATGGCTTATTATTCTTTTTTGATGGCAGTGATTTCAACTAGCGTACTAGTAGAGTAGTGGACAAGAGTTAGTGGACAAGAGTTAGTGCAAGCAGTCGGAAGGGTCGTGGTTCGAACTCCAGTGGAGGCAGACTTTTTCTTTCTATGTCATTGTTTATTTCTTTACTTCTTCGCTCCTTAGTTGTAGTTTATCAGTATGTAATTAGTTAGTGGTTCATGAATATGATGATTAAGAAATATTGATCACTAGGGTTGGAAACATGATCAAACACAAGGGTTTCACCCGGTATCAAGACCCATGCATGTGACCAAATACAGTTCCTCCATTGGATCACTATCTCATGAATTATTAATGAGTTTGAGAATTATATATAAAAGATGACACTCCAGAATATATATATATATATATCCCCATGTGTGTGTTTGTTTTTCCTGAGAAAGCAATACCATAGGGATCGGTACGAGTACAATGCGCAAACAATCACTTTGCGTAGCGCAAGTGTGACCACGGCCATAATGATTGTCAGGTTGTCAGACTCCTTATGCAAATTTCAGTTAGAATTGAACTTCATGCCGCGCGTACAATCAGCAGAAAAGTTTCCTTCGTCTTGCGGAAATGTCGTTTCCAGTATACCTCCATTCCAATGTGGTTTAACAAGGCTTCAAACTACATTTGTGGTCTCGGGATTGACCAAAACCGTCTTCCCGCCTGTCCCATTTCATTGCCCGCCAAAACCGTTGATGCCGGCAAAACAGACATGAGCATTTGTCTTCTATTTTGAAGACTCCTGATCATGAAAAATCAAACACGGCGTCTCATAGAAATTCAGAGTAAAGAGTAAAGGAGCAAGAAAAGGAACAAATTCATCTTAAGCTGGCTATCCATGATTTTTCTTTTGACAACAAACCCACTGCTCTCGACTGATTGCCCCTGACACATGAAGTGACGATAATTAACACAAATGTGCTTCACTCCTGTTCACTCAAGCGCGAGGCTAAATAAACACGGCTAATTGCATGCTAGGTACGTATGCCTAGCGCAAGTGTGACCACGGCCTATGACAGCTCTTCAAATTTTGTTTGCATAGCTCGCTTCTAGAGTGGTTGTACTGGAGTTGTTAGCGCACGTCGGCGCATTAGAAGTTTTGTATTAAGTAGCGTCGAGTTACAGAAAGCGTACGTTTGCTTCATTTTGAAGGTCACACATGCTAGCGCGGGCAGAGTACGCTATTTCTATAGTAACAACGAACGTATTACTTTGCGTAGCGCAAGTGTGACCACGACCTGTGTTTAGTGCCTAAATGCCTAACAATTTTTCATAGCGCCAGTGGAACTTGAAATCAACAAACGTTAGAAACAAAGGAAAGTTTTTATAGTGCAGCATTTATTTTCATTGTTTGGTTTTCTCTTGGCATTTAAATACCTGTAAGCAAAAAAATCAATACAGTTGAACCACGCGCATCTGACTGCCGTCGTTGCGAAATGTTTAGGTTCCAGGCTATTTGTCTTGTTGCGGCCGAATCGATATAGTACTAAAACAGCTAAGGGTTTAGTTATAATTTGGGCTTTCAAATAATATTTAAAAATCAAACAAGTGTTGTTTGAATTGCCCTTACTTTATTGAGAAGTTTCCTTTTATTGTAGCAAAATCGGTTAAATAAATCCTGCATGAAATATAAATTCTTGAAAATCACAGTAATGGTAGAATATACTTTCGTTTCTTTAATATATTCAATTAGGGGGTTTATTCACCTAATCGGGACGCTTGAAAACTCTCAATACTCCGTATTAATTACAAACAATTTTTACTCATATTCGTTATATTAAGAAATCACTAAAATAAACTGCTCTCTGAAACAGATCTCTGAAACAAAAATATGTAGCTTACTTCAAACTTTAAAAACAAAACCATTTGTTTGCTTTAGTAGTATGATCTAACTTAAAGTACAAGTACCATGTCAAAAAAATATATATATTGTACTATTGTATTTGTTTCTCACAAAAAGGTATTAATCTTGCAGATTTTGTAAACTTTGTGACATTTAATCCCTAATTTTGGTTACTTGTCGTGGATCCTGTGACGTCATAAGATGAATCAACTCCCTCCCATGGCCAAGAGAAATCTACTACAATAAAATCTCGTAGCTTTCAATTGTGACATCACAAGATGAATCAATCCCGCAATTCGGGTAACTTTTATTCTAGTTGAATTGCTGATCCAGACTCTCGAAGAAAACTGAAACATCTGCGCGTATCATCACAGGCAGCCCAAGCTCTGTATTTGCACTGTGTGACTATTATTTCACAAAATTCTCAGATAAAGAAAATAGACTTACCTTAAGAGTTTGTTGTTGTCCTATTGTTTCTCTGGGGTCTAGAAATGGCGGTTATGGGGCATTCTCTCACTTTGGGGTTTTCTCTCTTCTCTGTCTAAAAGAAAGGAAAGGCTGCACACTTAAATTCAAACCACGATTCACTTGAGGCCGATTTTTCTCACGAAAACCCATCCGATCGGCATAATTTCCTCCGTCAGGTGAAAGGTAGGTAGTTTTTCTTACCCCAGAAGTTTTTAGACTTGAGAAATCATTATCCTAACTCTTCCAAATGAACTCATTTCTTTGAAAAATCCCTCTCATTCTTCGTCAGAAACTACGTGTTCGCATCGTTTTGGACATGATCGTTGCAAACTCGGCTTTGTAGCCTAGTCTGCTGACAAAATCCCTCTTTCCGGCAGAGGGACAGTCAATAAATTGCCAGATACTTTACTCTCTCCCCACGGGCTCTAACGTACTGAGTAGCCAATCGCGTGACGACGGCTTGTTCCCAAAGATCACGGGCTCAGAACCTATACATATATACCTTATTCTGCAACTGGTCTACAAGTGAATCGGCTCGATCTATGGTAAAGTGGTGTAGAGCGCGCGCTTCGAATCTAACGATTTGGAGTTCGATTCCCACAGCAGCCCGTGAATAAAAAAAAATTGATTATTCTTTTTCTCCTTTCTCAGTTTTATTTAATCTTTTGGCCTCTATTTTAAGCTATTAGAGCCGCCTTCCACACTCAAACTTTGTTTTGCATTGGCTCTCAAGCTCCAACACGGTCATGATTAGAAAGAAATTATATCATCACGAAGAATAAAACCAATGTAACATGCTACAACTGAAGTTACTTTTCTGGTTACTTTAATGCACATGTTGATCACAAGAGCGCTAGAAGGAAGCCTGCTGCGTAGAAAAGGAAAGCTGGGATATCTCGCTGTTTCCTTTTATTGTTTGAGTTTATAATTAAGCAAATTGATGTATCAGTTAATTTTCACGGGTTTTGATTGATTCAAATGATCGCATGTAAAGTAGGTTAATCTGTAAAACTGTAGTGTTCGATACTTTCACAGGATTTTATGTAATTACGAGGTTAATGATATTCTTTCTCATCATTGCACTATAATAATATAAATAAAAATCGAGGTCATGACCATGTTGGAGCTTGAGAGCCAATGCAAAACAAAGATTTAGTGTGGAAGGCGGCTCTAATAGCTTAAAATAGAGGCCAAAAGATTAAATAAAACTGAGAAAGGAGAAAAAGAATTTTAAAAAAATTATTACGGGATGGTGTGGAATCGAACTCCAAATCGTTGGATTTGAAGCGCGCGCTCTACACTTCTTTACCATAGAGCCGATTCACTTGTAGACCAGTTTCAAAATAAGGTATATATGTATAAGTTCTGAGCCCGTGAACTTTGGGAACAAGCCGTCGTCAAGCGTTGTCAACTTGTTTGAAATTGTAGCCACGTTAAACGCCGTGGGGAGAGAGTAAGGTATCTGGCATTTTATTGACTGTCCCTCTGCCGGAAAGAGGAATTTTGTCAGCAGACCAGGCTACAAAGCCGAGTTTGCAACGATCATGTCCGAAACGATGCGAACGCGTTGTTTCTGACGAAGAATGAGAGGGCTTTTTCAAAGAAATGAGTTCATTTGGAAGAGTTAAGATAATGATTTCTCAAGTCTGAAAACGTCTGGGGTAAGAAAAACTATCTACCTTTCACCTGACGGAGGAAATTACGCCGATCGGATGGGTTTTCGTATGAAAAATCGTGGTTTGAATCCTGGTTTGAATTTGAGTGTGCAGCCTTTCCTTTCTTTTAGACAGAGAAGAGAGAAAACCCCAAAGTGAGAGAAATTCCCCATAACCGCCATTTCTAGACCCCAGAGAAACAACAGGACAACAACAAACTCTTAAGGAAAGTTAAGGAAAGTTTAATTTCTTTATCTGAGAATTTTGTGAAATAATAGTCACACAGTGCAAATACAGAGCTTGGGCTGCCTGTGGTATTTTCTGCACTAGTTTAAGGTTACCGGATAACTTCAGGGTGCGTTTCCAGTCTAAATTATATAGCGCCTCGAGGAAACATCGTAGATAAATCATCCATATATCATTTTAAAGCTTATAAAATTGGCTACAAGAATACATAAAAAGTTTTGAGTTCTTTGAAAATCCCGCATTTTCCGCAATTCCGTTTCTCCGATCTAATGAGATGGCTTTCAGAAGCTCCGACTCCGAAACTATTTTAACGTTTTAAAATCTGATTGCTTTGCCGCATTTCAGAGGAATCGTATTACAAAAGGGTGTCGGGGAATTTCAAAATTCGATTTAGTTCATAAGTTATCATGCTCTTTGTGAAAAGGCGAAAACATAGTCCGAGTAGATATGCGAGAAACGCCGTCAAGAGCTCTCTTTTTAGAATTTCCCAATTCCCCGACACCCTTTTGCAGCTGCGATAGCAATTGACATTTTGTGAAAAAATTCACACAAATCGAATAAATTCCTTTTGAGTGGTAGCTTTTTTAAAACTCTATTTTGGTTGAAAATCGAAAGCGTAGAAAATAGCACTTCAAAAAATATAGCCGTCTGTCGTGCGTGAATCTGAAGCCTCTCCAACAATTAGCGAGCTCTTGGCCAATCATTTCTCCCGTCACACGTTTCAAGTGATAGATCAAAAACGAGAGCTAGTGTTTTACCAGGGTATCCAAACACCGAGAAAGATTCTTTCGAGGTGTTTGGATTCCCTGGTGAAACACGAAGCTCGAGTTTTTGATCTGACTTCTCAATCGAATAGGTGACAAATATTGTTTTGTATGTATAGCTAGAAGAATTTGGTTTTAATGATGTCGCTTTACTCTTAATATTTTCCCTCGTGAGCACGCAGTTAATTACATTTTGTATGCATAATGAAGTCAGTTACGAAAGAATAATTTGGTGTTTCATTTCGGCATTTGGTATGTGACCAAGATGGAGGCAGGAGAGGGAAGGTTTAGACAGCCCAAAACGTCTGCCGAAGAAGACAATTTGGTCAGCAATGCAGTTCCCTCGTCAACCAAGTACAGCAACAAATGGGCCATCAGTATTTTCAACGACTGGCAGATTAATCGAACCGTTAATGTACCAGTTTTAGAGCCTGGAGGGCTGTTTAAAGACTACGATTTACACAAAGTTACGCCACTTCCAATGACTGTTGAAGAAATGGATGCAGTCAGTCCCAACTACTGGCTTAGCAAATTAGTTATGGAAGTTGCCAAAAAGTATGGAGAAAGATATCCATGCACCTAAAAGTGTATACGGAATAGTATGACTGTGCTATACGACGACACATCGAAGAGAAAAATGGTTCTGAGGCATTAAATCCTCTGGATACGAAGGACCGAAGGTGAAAATAATGTCCAGTACATTTTAGCATTCCTCATTTCTCAAAGTAGTAAATGAAATAGTACCTATCTGAATGTTATTTCCTGATATCTTTAAAGGTTTTGCCTTTTCCGCCGAGCATTGGACGCAGAAATGAAAGACGGTACGAGGGAAGGTTTGCACTGGAAGAACAAAAAGGAGGAAAAAGAATTCATCACAGATATATGAAGAGGAGGAAACATTCTGGAGGATGAACTTGCTTGGGACTTCGACAGCTAAGTCCTTATTAAATACTGTTTACTATTATAATGGTAAACTTTTCGGATTGAGAGGAGGCGAGCATAGAGGCCTTGTGCTCACTAATTTTGAAATAGGGCCGAACTTCATAAAGTTCGAGCAAAATGAATGCAAAACGTTTCATGGAGGCCTAAATGATCTAAAATATGTGCCAAGAGTTGTCAAACACGTTTGCCATAATTCGGTAGGGAAAAAGCACGAACGGTGTGTTGTAGAAATATACCAGATATATATTGGTTTAGTTCAAAGTATCGGTAAAAGTATAAGTGCATTTTACTTTAGGCCGTCCAAATCCAAGCTTGGTTTTGAGAAATCTCCAGTGGGCATAAACTCCCTGAATAATATTTTGCCTGAGATGTTTAAGGCGGCAGGCCTAAAGCGTAAAACTGCTCATTGCCTACGTATAACTTGGGCATCTTCTCTCTTCAATGCTGGTGTAGAAGAGAAATTAATAAGGGAAAGAACAGGCCACCGTTCTGAGGCCTTATTCAAGTATGAAAAGCCTAGCGTAGAGAATGTAGCTAAGGTATCTGCAGTGTTAGCACCAACGTCTACTAGTACAGCAACTAGAGTCTCAGAGAAAGAACTGAGTAGTCAGTTTAAGAGAGGTGCTAGCAATGAGAAAGTTTATGATTTCCGTAAAGGCGTATTTCAGAATTGCTTTTTAAACATATTGTAAATAAGGATAAATAATGCATGATATTGCTAATTAAAATGCAAGTGTTTGATCACCATGTTTGATCTGATATCAAAACCCTTAAGATTTTGATCTGGTGTTTCATTGGGTATCACGATTCATGCACCTGACCAAAATGGGATGATCCGATTGGTTGACCTATTTACATACAGACATAGTGTCTATGACCTAAGGGATTTGACGAAAAACCCAAAACTGATTTTCTAAAAAAACGTATATCCTATAGTGGTGCCAAGGTCTGGAATCAACTTCCAGATCATGTAAGAACATCTCAATCTATGCGAGCCTTTAAGAGAAACCTCGCCCAAATGTGATTATCAGGTGCGCACGCTCAACCGTGATATAACGGTTTTTTTTTATATTCATAATATATTTTTAATTACAATATCTATACTATTTCTATTACTATTTTGTACACGGCTATCATGTAAAACAGTATTTAATTATTAATCTAAATTTTATATGTAAATAACTGATGATACCACCGTGTCCAAATAAAGTTTATGTGTGTGTGCGTGTATGTATGTATGTATGTTGTCAACGTTATGAATTATTAATGAGTTTGAGAACTATCTGTCAAGATTTTCCGCCAATGTTGATTTCCGATCAAAGCTACGCGCTGCATCGAGAAAATGTTAATATAACCGGTTGTTCTAGTTCTCTTGTGTGACTTGAAAAATGGGAAAGACAAAAAGACCTCGAGGGACAAAGCCAAGGTGAACACCTAGAGACGCCTTGAATGCCAGCATAGTTAGTAGAGGAGACAGCGATTTGCAGGCGTCCAAAACAGCACGGCAATAGCGAGATCGTTTCAAGCGATTCAGAGTCACCATCAGACTTTACGTTTCCATCTAAGTTTTCTTGGGCCGGGTTTCTTGGAAACAAATATTCTCTCGGCTGGCTCCTATCAATTCTTCTTTTATTATGTTCAGATGTGGACCACTCAGCACTCGGTCTGAAAGTGAAAATAGAAACCCTTGTCGGGTTTTGCGAGGACTTCTATTTATCTATTTGGCTCGTAGTCGTATGCATTGTTTGGCCTTGTTTTGCTTTCCTTTTTTCTTTGTTTTCCAAGCTAAGGGCATCCTGCTTGCTTTTTGGAAGACATAAGGCCAACAACCGATGGAATTATGGAATCGTGTGTGGAAAAACGTTTCTCAATAAACGTAAACATGAATTTAATATGCGCTACCGTCGTTACCGGCGAGTGAGCACTTGTCATTTGTTTATTGATCTGCTGTCAATCAAACAGAGCCTTTTACTTCCGGTTAAAAACTTCCTTTTCGTATTTTTCCACGACCACAACATCCGATGAGGAGTCTCCTTCCACATGCTTCCTTCTTGGCCAATGGCTCTTTAGGATTGGTTTTGGTAAGAACTTGATTTTGATGTTTCCTTAGCAACTGTCCCTCGGGTGTCTGGACAGTGTATGATACAGGTCCTGTCTGGCTAGTGACCACTGCTGGTGTCCATTTGTCTCTTTTCAGCTTACTATAGTTGGCTACTAACAATGGATCTCCAGGGTTGAAGTTCCGCTCCTTGACATGTCGGTCATGCTGATATTTCTGCTCAGTTTCTGCATAGATTGTCTTCTCACATCAGGATGGATTAAGTCGAGATTTCAGCCGACGATTCATCAGGAGTTAAGCTGATGACTGTCCAGTAGTTGTGTTCGGTGTCAGACGGTACTGAAAAAGGAATCTAGCCAATCGAGTTTCCATGTTTCCATGTTTGCTTTTTCCATGTTTGCTTTTTCAGCCCCTCCTTTACCGTTTGAACAGCTCTCTCCACTTCTCCATTTTACGCTGGATGGTAGGGATCAGTGCGCACATGTTTGATTCCATTATTCTTCATAAACTCTGCAAACTCGCTACTTGCAAAGTTAGTTCCATTGTCGCTTACGATTATATCAGGTAATCCGTCAGTAGAAAATGTAAGACGCAGCCGATCTATGGTTGCAGCCGCTGTCGCAGTGTTCTTTACGTGCACTTCAATCCACTTGGAGTATGCATCGTCCACTATCAACAGCATCTTGCCTTCCAAATGCAATGGACCAGCGTAGTCAATATGTAGTCTAGACCAGGGTCTATGGGGAAATTCCCAGGGATGGAGTGGTGCTTCGGCTGGCTTATTCCTGTTCAGAAGACACTCATTGCAGCTCCTTACTTTAGACTCAAGTTCATTATTAATGTTTGGCCACCACATTATTGATCTGGAAAAGAGCGTTCATCCTACACATTCCTGGATGACCAATGTGCAATTCTTCCAGCAATGTTTCACGCCCTTGTGACGCTACTACAACCCTCTGTCCCCACATAACACATCCATCTTCTACGCTAAGTACGTACCTGCGATCATGATAAGGTTTGAGGTCCTCTTCTTCTTCAGGAAGTTTCCTTGGCCACCCCATCAGTGTATAGCGCATCACTTTCGCTAGCAATGGATCCCTGCTTGTCCATTGTTTGATGTTTTCTGCTTTAACTGGAGTCGTCTCCAGTTCCTCCAACAGAGATATGGTACTTCCTAGCTTGGGAACTTTGATAGATTCCTCGAGAGGTAATCGGCTCAGGGCATCAGCATTCCCATTTTCCTCTCCCTTCTTGTACTGTAGGTGGTACTCATACGAGGCCAACATTAAACCCCACCTCCTGACTCTGTCTGCTGCCATGCTGGGAATGGGCTTGCTTTCTCCCAGCAGACCTAGAAGGGGTTTGTGATCAGTGTAGATGGTGAAAGGAATGCCATACAGGTACTGGTGAAATTTCCAGACTCAGTAGACTCTGTAATCGGTCGATCTATTATCCATCCATCAACCCACTCATCCATCCATCCACCATCAACCAACATTGTTCGTTTTCATCGCGGCATGTTAACAGAATATGCCTCGTTAGCGTCTCTTGTTTGGTCAACCAACATGGCTGCAACATCATTAATCATTTGAATTAAATTACGCAAACGCTTGTGATTGGCTAGTGGAACCGAACTCGCGGGAAACACATTCTAAAAATAACTCGGTCTGTAAAAACGCTACATCATAGACGTAGTATGGGAGATGGACGCTCCGGGTAATGGGCTCCTGCAATCACTCAGCTTATTTACCATCTCAAGTTTAAAAATAACTGTATAACAGAACATAATGGCAACGGAATAACGTCCTCATCCCCGTCAGTTAGAATCATCTATCTTTACTCTCTGCTCCTTGCTCGCCGGTACTTTTAGTGGTAAAATGATATCAATTAACACAATTACTTTCCGTAAAATAAATATATAACGCCTCCTACCTACGATTTGTGTTTGCTGCCGCAGCGAGCGAGCCTGAAGCTATCGAGCAAGGCAGCAGTTCTAATCTGTAAGCGGGTCCAAATCTCGATTTCGTTTTTTACCACAATGCATCAATTGTATTGTCTTTTTTTACCACAATGCTTTGCACGGATCGTCACGTGAACTATTAGTTTCCAAAGTGCAAGATCTCTCCTGTTATCAAGATGGTGAGCAGCAAATCATTTTCTTCTATTGGACTTCAATAAAGTCAAGCCGCCGGTTCAAAACACAATTAGCATTTACAATTACATTCTCATTTACAATTACAGTTGCTTTACGGTGTTTAAACTTCACCGGGGAGAACAGAATTTTTTTATGCCGGGAATCTTAAGAAAATGTCGGGAATTGGTAGGCTCAGAGAATTTTACCGGGACAAATTAAAACGAAAATAAATCGGGACAACTTTTGAGATACACACCACAACTAAAGCAGGATTCAGTCGCACGATTGCCCAAAAACTACAAAATATATTCGTCTAACACCTTGGCATTTTTATAACCCAGTAATATATTTTTCCTGCCAAAGTGCTACTGTAGGTTCTTTTCTAATACACTTCCTTAACTGAGCGGAGCAGCATTCACTACCTGTTAGGTATACTAGTTTAAGTCTTATTGTACGACTTGGTCGTATATGGGGGGCTTTACCGCCGTGTGTGGCGACTGATAGTAACTGGCGCCTATCCCATGCAAACCTCGCGCGGCTACCATAACACAGCAACTTTAGCTCTCGCCAAAGAAAGGGCTACAAGCAATGCAATCTCTTCAACAGGCGGGCCATACTTCGTATTCATTTTAGCTGATTAGATCTGACTTAGATCCAACGTAGCAACCAGAAGGATTTTCGTCTACGGTTCTTTGCCGTTTCTCAAGTTTATCTTCATACTTGGAAAGCGAATTTCCCGCTGTAAAACATTAAATACTTACACGATGCTCACTAAAGCTACAGAGGAGTTAAAATGGATGAAAAATCCTAGCTAAAAGAAAGTATTAAATCAAGATATGAATCCTCCTCTGAGATCGAAAGCTGAATTGAAATGGTAATAAAGGGATAGAGAAACTGGCTATGCCCTCGGCCTTGAAACTACATGTGGTCTTGGTCAGTACATTTCATCATACATGCAACGAGTTCTCGAATTTGATTGGCTGAGGGCGAAATACCAGTGCCGAATCATGTAATACCTGAATCATGTGTAGTGTATGTATTGCCAGTCTAGAATATAATATTATTGATTTATTAAATCAAGAATATTCTAGATTGTACGATACAATAGGAAGTTCCTTGATTTCGTACATTACGTGACGCGGTTAATTGATATGTTACAGATATGTACTAGAACTGTAAATACGAGTGTTCATTAGATATTAATAGAATGTGTAATTCCTTTCCCTCCAAGCGTAGGATGTTGTTCCGCTTCCTTTACGTATGCAGAATGTACCAATAGAATCATTGTAACCAGATATTCCTATGAGTAACCCGTGTACACCTTTCCTGTACGAATAGCATATAATAATGTAGCACTGGAGAGAGAGAGTTAAGGAGCGAGGAGTTAAGTAGGTTATAGGCTCGGCTATTTATGTTAACATCAATCTAAAAAGCATACCAAGTCTTGATATTAAGTTGGATATGCCATTAGTCGAATCCTGCTGGATTGAAATTGACTCCTGTAATCAGAGGAAGCCGCATATAATAATTGGCTGCGTATATAGACATCCAACTGCAAACATTGAAGATTTTACTATGAAATTGGATGAAATTATGAAAGAACTAAATCATAAAAAGTATGAAGTTTATATTCTTGGGGACATGAATATTGATTTTTTAAAGTATAATTCCCACTCTCTGACCGAGTTACTGATCATACAGCAACCCTGATAGATCATATTTATACTAATTCCTCTACAAAACATCTTATCCCTGGAATTGCTATGATTGACATTTCAGACCATTTTTCAATCTTCTGTGTTGTTGATATATCCATAAAGAGAGAGAGAGAAAATATACCACCGAAATTATAGTAAATTTAATAAGGAGGACTATTTAAAGGATATTAATAATATTGATTGGAATGCTATTAAAAGTGAATTCACAAATTTGAACGAGTTAGGGGTGGACCATTAGAAATCCTGGGAGGGGGGGGTGGGTAGTCCAAAAAATATTTTCGTACAAGGCTAAATGTCTCCAAAAAAAATTCCTGCAAAGCACTAAGGCACAGCAAAATTAAATTAAATTCTTGCAAAGGAAGCGATGCATTGTTCAATTTTTGTTTTGAAAAAAAATACTAGCAATTAAGTTTTACCAAATAGTCTGTGTAACTGATTTTCAGGTATTTCCAGATGAAAACAACCTTCATAAAAATAGTTTACTGACTTGTTGTCATGGAAATATCAACTGGCCTTAATTACGGAAGGCTCAAATTATTCTCTGATGCCAGCAGGTTTAACGTCAGGTTTCATTGAGTAAACTTCAATGTCCACATTCTCAAAGATTACAGAGTCTGTGCCAGTAATTTCGAACACATGGACATCTTTTCATGTATTGTCTTGTGCAAATCATCATGGACAATGAAATCTTGGGGTATGCATTTTTTATTTGGCCTGAATCGGAGCCAAGCAATGAAAGACCGGGACTATATGACTGTATTCTAAGACGATCAAATTAAATTCCTCACATCACTGGGCTCGTTACAAAAAACTGCGGCTAAAAGTAAATAAACGAGTCAAGGAATATAAAGCAAATTACTATAAAGATCTGATTAGAGAAAACAAAGGAAATTCAGGTGCTCTATGGAAAACTATAAATGATTGACTTGCCGTAATAAGATCTAATAATGGCTTCCAGCCGAGCCAGTGTCGATCGCTTGTGCGCCATTGACAGCTTACTCCAGCTAGGACAAATAACTGTGAAAATGTCTTTCGCTTTTCGAACATTACCGAGAGCTTTGTCTTTAAAGTTATTAGAGGTTTGAAAACAAACACAGCTATTAGTTTAGACCGAATCAGCTCGAGGCTACTAAATGACTCGGCCGTGTGTATGACTCCAGGTTTAACCAAACTGTTTAATCGTTCGCTGGACCCAAGTATTTTCCCAGCCATCTGGAAACAAGGAAAAGTTACCGCCCTGTTCAAATCCGGCGATCGCTCTGATTTTAACAATTACAGGCCTATCACAATTATATTCTACCTGCTGTAAGTAATATTCTTGAAAGGGCTGTACATCATCAACTATACGGCTATCTCTCGAAAGAGAAAATCTTCACACCTAATCAGTTTGGTTTCCGCTTCACTGACAACATTCTACAACACATGGCCAATGGCAAGGTGACTGGGGCAGTATTCTTAGACGCGTCCAAGGCTTTTGTGACTGTGGACCACAACCTTTTGCTGACAAAGCACAAGGCCATTGGTGCTTGCAGTGAAGTTGTAACTAGATATGCTGCTAGACAAAACTTCTATAAACCTAAGGTAGAAACAAATTATGGTATTCACTCATTCCAATCTTCAGCACCCAAACTTTGGGAAACTATACCTACTCTAATTAAAGATCTACCTTATTTTTCTATTAAAAAGAAATATAAACTAATTCTTCTGGAAAGTCAATCATAGTGAAAAAATCTAAATATTCTATTTATTAACTAATGTATTGCCTCTATTTATTCGTCCCCTTCTTCCGTTTTTTCAGCTTTATGTACTTTATAAAGTACTTGTAAGTCTCATTCATTTCTCAGTTCCCCCTTCCCTTGTAAATGTAATATTAACACCAGCACAAATTCAATTTCCAGTCATTATTAGTTATTTATATATCAATCCTCCTACTGACCGCCATGATTTCTTCTATTTATGTTCTTAAATGTATACTATATGTAAGCAGTGACCAACTCGAAAGCTTCACGGCTACTTTGGTCACTGCGCACTAATTATTTTTTCTTTTGTTACTTATTATTACAGTATCTATCTTCTATAACTGGTTTTGTATTGTCTCCTATCCATGTATTCCTGAATCAGTGTATAATAAAATGAAACTTGAAAACTTGAAACTTGAAAGCGATTGTGCTCCTCGCACAATAAAGTTGAAGTTGAGCTTTAAACTGAGCCGTGAGTATTCGCTCTCGCTTCAAGAACTCGTTTGTAAATAGATTAATCTTTAGATATAACTTGGCCCTTTAATGATAGACAATTGTTACATTTATATTTACTATACTTATGACTTATTGTATTACTAATATTTCTTGTATTATTATGACTGTAAGATTCGGTACGTATTTTACCGGTTGAGAAATAAAGACATTATTATTATTAGATTACGGGCCGGTTTTGAATTCCTTTATTATAAGAAACGTTTTATTCCGTGTTATTGAACCGGAAATCTGCTCCAAAGACAGAGTACGGGACGCAAAGCGATTTACAGCCACGTTTAGGTTAACGTTCTTTAAACTAGTAAGTTCCGAACGGCCTGGGATACAAATCGATTCAGCTACGCCGGTTTAGGTTTTAACTCAGTATCGATAAGCTCCGAGTCCCGGGACGCAAAGCGATTCATCCACGTTTAAGTTAACGTTTTTAAAACTAGCAAGTTCCGAAGCCCGGAACGCAACGACGTTTAGGTTTTAACTAGTTAGTAGTAAGTTTTCCCTCGCTAGCAGACGTCTCTCCGTTTGTGGAGCCGGAGGTGACCAGAGGCGAAAGTAGAGCGACATCGGCTAGCATGGAATAGTAACTAGCTCCGAATTTCGGGACTCAAAATTCAGCTACGCTTCGCTCCCGGGCTTTGGCTATCCATCGACATATTATTAATTTAACTTGTAAGTTAGATAAATTTTCCAAACTTCGTTTGAATGTGCTATTACGGCCAACGTAAAACAATTTCAGCGAACTAAGTCAGTTCCATCACAGTAACTTAGTAAATGTCTGAAATAAAGTTTGTTAATGAGTGAACAATGTCTCTTAATTATTAGCAGTGGGTTTCATCTCAACTCTGATCTAAACTCAATGGGAATGACAAAGACAGGCCACAATTTGATGGCTCATGTTCTGGCTCTGTTTATTTTCTGTTCTTAACTTTTTAACACTACAAGAAACAAAAGAACCATTTCAATAGAAAACGTCGGATTATAACGCCTAATTCTCAGAGACGTGAAGACTCAGCTTGAGCGAAAATAAAATATGAAAAGAATGCGGGCAAGTTGTCCCGCATTCCTTAGAGGTACTTGCAGATACACCCCGAAGCGTCCTCTCATAATTAAAACAACTACGAAAGGAACTATCGCAACTACTGGCGTAAATTTCGTTAAGGTACTAAAACGTAATTTTAGAGAATTATGTTTCAGGATCGGGATTCGAGATAAAATATTGCCGAATTGAGAGAAAAAAAATTCGAGATTGCGGGATTTAAGAACCCCTATTGTGGACCCTCATCATATGGCTTTAGTCTCGTGTAATTCTGGATTAATTTGAACTCGTGAGATTTTTCAAAAAGCCAAAATTGCCGGTAGACTCTTTGAAAAACTCACTCGTTCAAATTAATCCCGGATTGCACTAGAATCCATATGATTCGTATGCAAATGAAACTGATACCTGACACCTTCCCAAAAACTTGTCATGTACGTACGAAACATGATATTAAAAATCATTATGGGTTGTCCCGTCGATCATGTTCAGTACGTTCCGCTCGCGAATTTGAGGTAAGTTGTGTAGTGGTCGTTATGTATAGTATTAGGTATATTGTATTGTATGTTACTTTAGGAGAGAACTGTAATAGTGTTTACATGAACTAGTTCTCCGTTGTACTTTAGGAACGAGTTCATCGCCTTCGCCCGGGGGTTATTGTCTTTGACTTGTACTATGAAGAGGGTTTCAACCCGATCTGAACGTATTACTCGATAAAAATACTAACCAATGGTGGATGTTTTCGGTTCATCTTACCAGTTTAAAAACAAACAATCTATATTCGTTCCATTAATGTAGTAGACTGTACTCTGAAGGCCTTTAATCTAACTTTCAAAGCGATACATATTAATTAACAAACCACGTTTGTTGACTTGGCTCAGTCCGGCTACGATTCAGTGTTAATAAGGTTTAAAACTCGATAGCCCGAAAGAGGTCGTAATAGCTTCACTTATGTTAGGGTCCGTTTACAAGGAGATAGGGTTACCCTAGCACTAGCTTAGCCGGGGTTTACAAGCAAAATGATTCAGGTAGGTTACCCTACTGTCCGGGTCAACACAAGCCAGTTCGAAGTCTCTTTCAAATATATTCTTCATTTGAAAAGCCGTTTCTTATAAAATGTCATACTAATGAATGAAAACGTGCTACTAATATTACTCTTCCACTTTTCTTTCATTTTTATCCGGTTCAGACATCTGTGGAAGTGATTCATGTTGATTTTACTGATTCTTTGGTAACTTGGTAACCTGTGAAAACAACATGGCGGCGTAACAGCGGATTGGTTCCGGCCAGGGAAATGGTTCCGGCCGGAACTATTTCCCTAGCGTTTTGGTTCCCCTTTGGGGATATGGTTCCGGGGTCATCATATTTCAGGGTTTTGGTTCCGATATATCAAAAGGCCAGCTTTTTCGTTACGGTCGGAACTAAATCCCTAGGGTTGCAGTGCAGTTCATCACCATTAGACCATAACCACATAAAACAAAATTTAAGATCACCCTTCCTTATTAGCTGTGTGAAGTCATCAGACGTTTAGCAAAATCGTTTATATCTTGCCTCGGTTTAGCAAAACAACAACCAAACTGCTGTGACCTAGCCACAGACACAAAACAAACATCACCTGACCCATTGGGTGGTGTGACGTCATCAGCCACGTCCCTTTTAGCAAAATCGTGTATATATTGCCTCGGTTTAGCAAAACAACAACCAAACTGCTGTTACATAGTCACAGACACAAAGTAAACATCACCCGTCCCTTTGGGTGGTGTGACGTCATCAGTCACGTGACTTTTAGCAAAATCGTTTATATCTTGCCTCGGTTTACTAAAACAACAACCAAACTGCTGTGACATAGTCACAGACACAAAGCAAACATCACCCGTCCCTTTGAGTGGTGTGACGCCATCAGTCACGTGACTTTTAGCAAATCGCTTTATATCTTGCCTCGGTTTAGCAAAACAACAACCAAAATGCTGTGACATAGCCACAGACACAAAACAAACATCACCCGTCCCTTTGGGTGGTGTGACGTCATCAGTAATGAATTTCAGTTCCTTGCGATGGGCGCAGTTACAAAAATCCCAGAAATTCTGTTCAATATCAATCAGCTTTTTCCAGGATACTCCAACAAAACGGAGAGCATTGGGATGTAAATAAACTAACACGAAATTTCACCCAAGCCATAGTCGAACTGAGTGAAGAAGCTGGTTTACGCTACCAAAAACAAACGAAAGGAAACTGTGATGCGAACAAAGACTGGTTTGACTTGGAATGCACAACCGAAAAAGGAAATCTAAAATCTTTAGGACGTCAAGTGTGTAATGCTCCAAAATGCGAACAATTAAGAAATCATCCCTTCACTAAAAAGAAGAATTTTAGAAAATTATGTAGGAGAAAAAGCATGAAAACCTTAGAAAAAGAGATCGATTATAAAAACCCGAAAATAGCTTGGAAACAAATACATAAATTGTTTAACATAAACAAGAAACAGCGAAAACAATCGTGTCCAATAGAACCTCAAGAATTTTACGAATATTTCAAGGAGCTGAACAAACCCAATAACGAATCGAGTTGTCTAGATAATCTCCAGCAAGTTAGCTGTGAGGATACTACCAGCAGGGAAAGTGAACTGTTAGACTCTGAAATTACTGACGAAGAAATCGAAAATGCTATCAGCGTGCCAAGAGACAAACTACTCACGAAGTTAAAAAAGGCCGGAATAGGAGAGAAAGTATATTCTATCATAAAATCAATGTACTCAAATGACTCCTCAGCAGTGAAACTTGGCGATACGATATCAGAGGAATTTAAATGCAGGGGTGTAGGGTTAGGCAGGGGTGTATGCTAAGTCCTATGCTATTTAGCCTATTTCTTAGTGACCTGCCTGAATTTCTTAATCCGGACGATGTGGCAGAACCAGTCGAAATCCAAAATAAAACAATAAGCTGCCTGATATATGCAGATGACCTGGTGGTATTATCAAAGACCGCTGAAGGTCAACAGCAATATCTACATAGAATCAAGGAATATTGCAACCAATACAATAGAAGTAAATATCGAAAAAACAAAAATCATGGTCTTCAACAATATATACAGGAAAGAGAATGAACAACTATGCTTTTAATTACGACGGCGAAACTCTTGAAAATGTTCGAGCATTAAATACCTTGGTTTAACGTTCAGTACGTACGGCAACTTCACACTAGCCAAACAAGAACTGAAAAAGATAGCACTAAAAGCCCTTTTTAAACTCCGCAAAGAAATGAGTGACCACTTTAGCAAGGGCACCCAACGAAGTTTTCGGTTAAAAAGCTGTTCGGGAGAGTAAGTTAGCCTAAAACTTTCGGATTTGAAAAAATTGTACCTAGAAAATTGTTTTCTGAAATACTGGCTAGAAAATTTGTTTTAAATCCCTAGAAAATTATAGAAGAAAAGGGAGACTAAAAGGTTTCCCCTAAAATATTCGTACGTCCCAATTCGTCTGATCAATAGAGTCAGAACAACACATTTTCATTCCCTAAGAATTGCCTAAAGGAAAAAAGAATCCCTAAAAAATTCGTACCTCCACAAAACTTTGCAACATGAAGTTAGTGGGCTAGAAAATTCTTGTTTATGTTCTAGACTACTAACAAATTCGTAGGCCGGGGATATTTTGCCATAGTATTTTCGGTTGACGCGATTTCCACCTAAAAAATCCGAACAGCTAATAGCTTTCTAGAATACGTCAAAAGACAAAGTAGGCGCCTTAAAATGGCTAGATAAGCAGCAGACAACTGGTTTCAAACGAATTTCAAAAAGTACTCGTTGGGTGCCCTTGCTTTATAACTGTCCTAAAGCTTACACTGAAATTATTTGACTCTCTTATTCAGCCAATTCTCCTATATGGAAGTGAAATCTGGGGAGTCGACCATAAGGGCCCTATTGACAGAGATCCAATAGAGTCAGTTCACGTTAAGTTTTGCAAATGGCTCCTAGGAGTAAATAGGAATGCTACAAATAATGCTTGTCGTGCTGAACTAGGCAGACTCCCACTCAAAGGCGATGCGACATTCCGAAGCATTAAATATTGGCTAAAACTGGAAAATGTGGATAATACAAAATTGGCAACCAGGGCCTACGCTGACAAGGGCACCCAACGAAGTTTTCGGTTAAAAAGCTGTTCGGGAGAGTAAGTTAGCCTAAACTGAACTTTCGGATTTGAAAAAATTGTCCCTAGAAAATTGTTTTCTGAAATACTGGCTAGAAAATTTGTTTTCAATCCAGCTATAAAATTATAGAAGAAAAGGGAGACTAAAAGGTTTCCCCTAAAATATTCGTGCGTATTCGTCTGATCAATAGAGTAAGAGCTTTCCCCTAAAATATTCGTACGTTTTCGTCTGATCAATAGAGTCAGAACGATCCTTAAAAAAATATTGGTTGGAATGAAAAAAAAAAAACATATTATCACAAATCATTTAGTGAAGCGGCCACCTAAAGTTTTCGAGAACACATTTTCATTCTCTAAGAAATTCTGACATCTAAAATCCGAAAGAATAAACCTTTAGCAAATGGAGGTCACCTAAAAGAATTACCTAAAGGAAAAAAGAACCCCTAAGAAATTCGTACCTCCACAAAACTTTGCAACATGAAGTTAGTGGGCTAGAAAATTCTTGTTTATGTTCTAGACTACTAACAAATTCGTAGGCCGGCAATATTTTGCCATAGTATTTTCGGTTGACGCGATTTCCACCTAGAAAATCCGAACAGCTAATAGCTTTCTAGAATACGTCAAAAGACATAGTAGGCGCCTTAAAATGGCTAGATGAGCTGCATACAACTGGTTTCAAACGAATTTCAAAACGTACTCGTTGGGTGCCCTTGCGCTGACTCCAGACTCTCACTCAAGCCTATGGTCTGGTGCCAAAAGATAAGAAGCATAATATGTCACCTCGGCTTTGGCAATCTGTGGCTAGACCAGAATAATATAACCAATTACACAGCACTCGTCTGCAAACTAAAACAAAGGCTACGAGACGTTGAATACCAAAACTGGTACAGCGAGATCCATAATGACTCGAGAAGTAATTCAAATCAACGAAATAAGTTAAGAACGTACAGAATGTTCAAGAAATCTTATGAATTCGAAAATTACTTAAAGGAAGTATATCCAATGTGAAGCACAAAATAGCACTAACAAAGCTAAGAATAAGCAACCACAAACTAGAGATTGAAAAAGGAAGGTATGCAAGACCATACAAACTTATCGAGGAGAGATTATGCCATTTATGCCTCTCGGAGACATGGGCAAGAATCGAGGACATCATGGCTGCCGAGCATGCGTAGTTTGTGATTTTTTGGTTATAAGAGATTGACTGGGAAATAATATTAAAGCGAAATTTTCATACCTCAGTTCAACATTTCCATGTAGTTTTTGCCCAATAAAACATGGAAGTCGTTCGGCAGAAATGCTCCAAACATTGGAATAAATAGCAAAGGAAACCGACTTCCAGTACAGTGAGGTTTGGAGTTTGAGTTGTCCAAATTGTGCTTGCATTCGTGGTGTTTTCTTCCCCGAATTTCTAAGTTGTTCGGCGGCCATATTGCTTTTCCTTAACCGAGAGAGACTGGGTTTTCAAACAATATCAGTAGTTCATGAGATAATCAAAGCTGGGATACCTGTGCCCGGTTACTTATTTCCCTCTGTATAAAGTAAGTAACGGTTTTTTGCTCCAGCAATTAATGTACTGGAATGTCTTCTAAAACCAGAAAATCCTTATTAAAAAATAGCTTAAACTTTTGCATTTGTTTCACTTTTATTTTGAACTATTTCTTTTTACCACAGGTATCCCATAAATACAGTATTGGGCTACCTGTGTTCTTTTTTGCACAATACCGGCGAAAATGCAGCTATTCCTTGATAGAAACTGAAACTCCATCTCGTAAAGTAAATATTGACACTTCATATCGTAAATTTAACTTATGGAGGTATGTTTCAAAGAAGATATATGCGCCCGCTAGCCGTACCGCTGAACTGTCGTCGATTTCTGGCCATGTTGGGGATGAAACCCACTTTGTCTTGAAGTACAAGAAATATGAAAACCTAAGGAAGGAATTCTATGCTTCACTAAAGAATAAATTTAATATAAATGCGGCACACATATCTGAAAATAGCCTATTATGCACAATCATAAAAATAAAAATAAATATTTTATTTGTTATAGCAGGCTGAGTATTACAGCTTAAAGCTGGTAGGAGCCTGCTTTTACTCCTCACACACTCCCCACTACATTAACTGTAGAATTTCTAGTAGAATTTCTAGTAGAATTTCTGACTGTAGAATTTCTAGTCTTACAGCAAAATTCATTTATAACTGCTTTAAAATCAGAGCTGAAGCTCTAACGCAGTGATGCCTGTTCCCACTAACAGAGAAGTACATAATCTAAGACTCATGTCGAAGTAGTTGCACGTACAAAACACCAATAAAAATGTGTCTGTCCATGGTTAACCTCAGATGGAGTGCTTTCACTATAATTGAGCTAAACCCAGGAGTCCAAACTGAAACAACTGTAACTGAGTCAGCACAGAATGTCTTCTAAGTTATTCGTTAGACTAGCATACCTAATAGGTGAATGCTGCCGCTCAGTTAAGGAAGTGTATTAGAAGAAAACCAACAGTAGCTCGATCTTTGGCAGCAAAAATAAATTAGATGAAAAATAAAAGTGTTAGATGAGTGAATATATGTTCAGTATGTTGTGGGTTTGGGGCTATTGTGTGCGACTGAAGCCTGTTTGAGCTGTGGTGCGTTTTCTCAAAAGTTGTCACGATTTATTTTTTTCATTTTGTCCCGACATATCGACGATTTCCCGGTAAATTTCCTGAGCCTACCAAATTCCGACATTTTCTTAAGATTCCCAGCACAAAAAACTGCTGTTCTTCCCTGTGAAGTTTAAACACCGGAAATCAACTGTAAGTCGATAATGTAACTGTAAATGCTAATTGGTGATTTGAACCGGCTGCTTGACTTTATCGAAGGCTAATAGAAAACAAATATTTGCTGCTTACCATCTTGATAACAGGAGAGATCTTGCTCTTTGGAAACTGATACTGAACCGTTATCTCCGCCCCAAACTATCAAACTATATGTGCTCACACTGAGTCCGATCGCCTACACGACTCCAGTGATTCGTGCATGAGTCGTCAACTTAGCATGCATGATCATCAAGTTACAAAACATATTTTGTGGGTTAAACTCGTTGTTTTCGTAAACTTCACGTCAAAACACAAGACTAATAAGGAGCACTGAAGGAACTACGAAGACGATCGTATCAGAATTAGCCTGAAGTACAGCGTACGACAAAGCATTCGCGAATTTACGTAAAGCGCTCTCCTCCAGATGCCAAACTGCAAGGAATGCGAATAAAATAAAATATCCAAATCAGTGAAAAATATTACCAAAGGACCAAATTAAACTATGAATTTTACAGAGAGTCTTCCGTCGAAATCTTGTCCCCCATTACTGAAGTGTGTTCCAAATACTTCGAGATTTTCGACCCGGCAGCGGTTTGCTGTCGTGACGTAATTTTCTCAACGCATCGCTCTTGAAAATGCATATTTCCATTTGAAATTTCGTTCCTTCCTTTCCATGAAATCTCAAGATTCGGATCCCAATAAATAAGCCTTCCATTCGTGATATCAAAAAAACTGTTTGGGCAGGAAAAAAATATAGCAACTTTACTTTAGAGAGTCTTTAGAAATATGCAAAAATATCACTCTCTCAAAATTTGATCGAGTAGCACTTTAAACGCAAATAAGATCATAGATAAGCCTAGGGAGTTTCAAAATACAAAATAGTGACAAGGGAAAAAAATTCTAAATTGGGAAAGTATTGTCTTTAGTTCTCGTCAGTTTCGGAGTATTTGGAGGTCTCGGGGAAAATATCACATGAAATAGGAAGTAAAATCACGAATATCGGATGTCTATTTGGCTTCTTCACGCGTCCGCCACGCGAAATCCGTCGAGCACGGATCACGAAGAATATTTTTTTTAAACACGCGTCACGGAAAAAAGAAACGGCCGATCATACGTCACGAGAAAGCCCCTGTACGCTCCTCCGCGAACATTTCGAAGAATAATTGCCGTGAGAAGTAAGGCATAAATACGGCAATTTAGTCGAGAATCGCTATGAACTACGATATCGGCTCAGCTGCATGTCTTGGCATACTTATTAACACATGTCAACCTATTGTCTTCCTATCCGTTTTTAATTAATTTCGTTTTCCGTTGAATCTCGATTTAATTTCACTTTGGGGAAAATAATTGTAAACGTTAATACTGGAACATAAGTTTGATATCAAAGAAGAGGACATTTCTAATTGATTCTAGACACTCTTCTCAACTCTTACTTATTTTGCCACTTACATTAGATTACCCTTGCTCGAGTATTTAGGAGATCAAGCGGGAAGAAGCCTGGAATTAATGGGTCTTTTGCAGGAATGAAATTACGTGGTTGTACTGGACGGCAAAAAAATCCGACTTCATTTATATAAATGCACTGGTACGAGATCGGTAGTGTTAGCACATGTAGTATTAGCACATGCTGAAATAATACCAAATCATGCTCACTGACTTATCACACTTCGTTTGTAAAATGCTATTTTCCACCTCCAATCGATTTTGAACATTGTTTGCCGTCCAGTAAGCCTGCTTTTGTGTTAAACTTTGTAGTCAGTTTCTTGATGTTTGGCCGATCTACATAGAGAGTCTTCATCGCTACAGGGTAACTGAATTGCATTTCATTGTAAGGTTTCAATTTTAATTTCAATTCTGTGTTCATTTTACTTATCGCTGGCGGAAAAAAAGAAACATTTATAGAATTGCCGTGCCAAAACCAAATACAACCAAAAACCTCTGCGCCTCATAGCAAGTATAGTTTTAGAGTCCTAGTTCTACTTGTAGGGCAACAAAAACCCAATCAAGACGTCTGGTTCCATCCAGACTTTATGTACTAGTTAAAAACGAGCAGGAGTGTTTTATCATGGGAGCGCCCGAGAGTTTATATCACATGATAAAACACGATATGTGAGTTTTTAACTGACTTCTAAAACCTGAAACCTTTTCGAAGACAATGTTCTAAAATTATGTTATAAGACGGTAAAAATTACTTCAGTGAGCGCTTTTGCGATAGCGAACCGAACCGGAACAAAATAATGCATTTTAAGACAAACACAGAATCTCAAAGGAATAAAACCGTTTGATTGCGAAATTAATTTGAATATGAATTGCTCAGCAATCAGCAGCGGCTGTTGTTTGTTAATGTTGGAATGTTGAGTGGTGTGAACAAAATTGGGATCCCAAAATTGTATAGCTGCTATTAGGCTTTGTACGTCATGTTATGACCTGCTCTGTTGAACGACGTCCCCAAAATTTACGTCCCATAATGGTGTAACAGCCATGGGTTATGAGTTCGGTGCTGAAAGACATTCCCAGGTCTAGTCATTGCATGCCCGACTGGCTTGGAAGGTCTGTGTGTTTGTAGACACTGATACAGCACTGATAAAACATCAGTGTCTACAGGAGATTGACAATGGTGTTTCATCCGGGCCACAGTCTCTATATATAAATCGGATATAGAACTAATGAATAAAAACATTAGTTCTATATCCGATTTATAGACACTGTGGCCCGGATGAAACGCCATTGTCTATATCTCATATAGACACTGATGTTTTATTCATCAGTGTTGTATCGGGATATATAGGCCCACCACGTGATGCTTATTGACCCACACGATGGCTGACTGCCTCATTGACTATTAATGAGTTTTAGAAAATTATATAACAAATGCTATATATTCCCAACAATTCTTGACACCTAAAATTGACACGATCTTTTGCTTTAAAACGTAAATATTGTGATTAATTGAAGTAGTTAGTAATCTATTGCCTGTCACCCATCTGTCTTAATGCAGATGTCGTTCACCCATGCTGTCACTGAGTCACATTTCCTGTTATCTTCTAGATTGTTAACATGGCCGCGAGATCAATCCTCCTGATTCTTGTTTTAGGGATATCTATTCTCCCATTCGGTAAGTATTCACTCTTGTGGAATGGTAGGAAGTGTACAGATAGTTACATTCGTTCAAAGGAACGTAAAATTAGATAATTATTTTGAACTTAAATTATTCCTAATGACTTATAACAGGCAACAAGTTTTGGTTGTGATACATGTACGGATCCAAAGCAGTTTATTTTGTAAATTTACATTCGTTCCTTACATGACTATACAAACATGTTAAATATGCTAATATTAATATCCTAGCTGAGATGTAACTAAGGGCGCGTTCGATTGACCGTGTTCCAGAATAAGAATATATGAAATAGTCTCTGGAAATCACTGGTTGAGGCACATTTTTTACTGTAAGCTACAAATGCTTGCTGACATATGATATTCAGAACACATTTAGTATTCCAGTGGCTAAAATATCCCGATATAAGCGATTTGTAGTGATTGTCTTATTCCAGAATACGGTCAATCGAACGCACCCTAATAATCGCTGGTGTAAACTTTCTTGGACGTACATGTACATGTCCTTGGCTGTGTCTGTTTTCCACCTTCCATGGATTTTTAATAGCATTTCCGAGACAGTATCGTGACTGTTCTGAACTACAGACGTGGTGCCACCTACACCGCAGCAAAACGTCACGCGCGTATTTGCTATTTCTTGTGGGCGTGCGGCCGCCCCCAGTTTCCCGCGAAAACTGAAATGAAACAACAGGCACACACCCGTGATTTTAAAATTTCTGCTTAAAAGTATCCATTTGTGAACTGTTTTGTCAAAAAATAAGAAAACTACTTAAAAGATAAGCCTAAGACTTTAACAGGTTGAAGTTTTCTTAATTTGTAATTCACTGTGAGTTCACTAAGTTATAAAATTATTTACTAAAAACGTTTTAGCCCTCAGTAATTTGTATTTGATAGCAGAGCATTCGTTCTTTCGGCCAGCGGATCATATCGTTTTAGCGCGGTGTGGGTGCCACCAGACCTTAAACTATGAAGGCCGCTGTATTCATTGGGCTCGTATCCTCTTTCCTAAATATTTCTCTGCACATACTCTTCCTTTGTTTGATATAAAGAACTGCTCGTAAGAAATATGATAGGCCTAAATAACTTCCTGTCGCTATTCCATTCCAATGTTTGTCACTCTAAGGTATTTTTCTAGGATATTAACAGGAAAACAACTTCATGTGCCATGGCGGAGCCGTTGCTCCTCTAGCCCCCCCCCCCCCCCCCCCAAAAAAAAAAAAAAAAACTAGAGTGGGGGGCTCAGCCCTCCCTAAATATAGGCACCGAATCGCAAGGTTCACTTTTTTAGCCTTGAATAAAATACTCCAAAGTAGTCCCAAAATGCAGGAAATGCCACGCCAGAGGCCTTACATTTTCAAAATTTTCCGGATCTCCCCGAAGAGCTAGCGCCTATGGCGCTTGGGCCACCTCCCACCCCTGAGCTCCCCTGATTTTAAAACCGTTCCGCCGCCGTTGTCTATATAAGTTATGTCTGACTTGTTTTACTTTTCGGGAAAAAAATCTTAATATAATCCTGGTGAAATCCAATGGTTTGGTTCAATGTTACTAAGTTCGTGGATAATGTAAAGAATAGGGGAATTGGTCGATATGTCGGCGACATATGTCGGTCTGGTATCGACGGAGTATCAATGGCGCCATGGTTGGCAGATATCTTGTTTGCCCTGTTCCAAAAGCTGAACAGAAATTGCAGAATCCCTTAAGGTGATTCCCTTGTTTTGCAATGCGTATATCCATACAAGTTTCTCAGCAAACAGCTGATCAATTTTAACCTTAAAATATTATGCTCATGCATCTGGTTAGCCTGCTATGCAGACGTATTTTTTCACTCATAAATTCGAAGAAAAAAGTAACGTCTGCTTACCCGAGCGCTTAATTAGTTTCCAATATGCACACCTCATTGTGTTATGGACCAATCAGATTTTACCTTCCATATCCTGGAAAGTGACGTATGTTACATTTAAAGGAATTCAGACAATACATTTACCATTGACCAATCATAGGAGAGTGTTCACTGGCGCGCCAATTCACTAAAATTCTGACAATGGCTTTGATTGGACAGAAAAATTAAACAAACCTGCTGATGTCATGCTTGCATATTGGAAACTAATAAAGCGCTCGGGTAAGCAAAAGTTACTTTTTTCTTCGAAATTATTAGAGTCTGCATAGCAGGCTAGCATCTGGTTCAACTGCCGGGGAAATATTACAGTAATAATATCGTACATACCATATGGAAGTTCGGTTACGTTTGGTATACATACTAGTCATGACAAATTCATGTATTATAATTCTAGCAGTTAATGGGCGCCGTTTACTCATACTGACATTACGCATATTTCTGCTGTGGGACCTCTAACTTTATATAAGTTGTATATACTTCACGTAAAAACTAGAATGGTGACCTCCTATTTTTATTGATTTTTTTTGGGAGACCTTACTTGGGGTAACAACGGGCGAAGTAAAGAAAAGTTAATTTCAACTTCTTTTTTAATGGCATTACCTTAACTGATAAGCCTTGGTCTGCGAACTCATCTGGATTAGTAGTTTAATTTTTTTCTCGATGTACATTGAACAACCCCTGTTTGCTAACAGCTTCCAACATTTGATTAAACACATCAAATTTAGGATAGTTTAGTCGTCATGCTTTATTTCTTCAATTTACTTTAAAAGAACCTAGAAAATTGCAAGCGAGCCTAGCTGAATTACAGGTATGTTTTCCAGTATTCTAGGTGCGTGGAGATCGGGTAATCGTTTTCAGATTAGTCGAGATTGCCTTGTCGATTTACCGGACTGTCGAATAACCAATCATATTTTTCCATTCGCCGCGAGACCAGCATGCCATGTAATAACATGGCTTATGATACATTCGATCAGCTAAAGCAATTGGAAATGAACTTCGAATTCTACTCCTTCTGAAAAAACGCTATTTCAAACTTTTTACACAACATAGTAAGTCTAGCAGAAAGAAATAGCTACTCAAAGCACCGAGTTTTCACACTTGTGAGTTCAAGCCGAATGGGTCACGAAGTGGAACTCAACAGTTCGGTGCCTGAATTCTGAATTCGATCAGAGTACATTGTTTTCTAAAAATAATAATAGACCATTCATTGATACGGTGATCGTGAAAGTGCTGGTCTATATACATGTATATGTTGCAGTTATTTTTTGTTTTCAGTTAATTTTTTTCTAACTAGTTAATCTTTTCTAACTAGGAATTTTTTTTGGGTACTAAAAATATATTCACCAACCCCTCCCCCTGTCTTTTCCTACCTCTCTCTTTCCTTTATCACTTCCTTACCCTACCCATCTCTCCATAAGTCCCCACACATGCAGTGCTACATTGCTTTAGTTAACTATACTAATTACCATATCGAATTACCATACTGGATCTGTTGGTCCAACCCTTAACCACTGCACCACCAAGTAATCGATGTGAAATCCCTCTACTTATTTACTATTTATGATAGTGCTACTAGTACCCAGTCCCTCACAATCTCATCAAAATTTGCATATATGCAGTAAAATACTAAGTCAATCCAAAAAAATCCCTAGTTAATTTTTTTAACCATTTTTTTTTTTTCTAACAGAGAAACATAACACTTCTTCAATGAACCTGTGAACTAATTCAAAGACCCCAACCAGGCGTTCCTATTTCTTTTTTTCTTTTTCTTCTGGTGATTTTGGGTTTTAGGGCTAACTCACTACACTCACTTAAACAACAGAGAAACATAACACTTCTTCAATGATCCTGTGAACTAATTCAAAGACCCTAACCAGGCGCGGATCCAGAAAAAAATCTGACCGGTTTCCAACTTCCTAACTCAAACTCCAAAATTGGAAATTTTACTGAACACAACCCCCCCCCCCCCCCCCCCCCCCCCCTCCCCCTCTCTCAAAGAGAGTTTTAATCGAATGTTAAGGTTACTAAAATAATCTGGAAATTTTGACCGGTTTCCGTAAACCCGTGTAAACCGGTCTGGATCCGCGCCTGCTAACCATCAATAATGGATGCTCACTAATTTAAGGTTGTTAGAGCTAAGTCGCTAATTTAGGGTTCACAGGTAAACAATGAGTTTCACTGGCTTAGGGCTAGGGTTCACCTGGTAATAGGGATAATAAGGGCTCTAAACCTAGTTAAAAAAATCACTAGTTAGGAAAAAAATCACTAGTTAGAAAAAAAATAAAATCAAAACAAAAATTAACTGCAACATACAATCCTAGATACTTGACTGACAGTTTTCCGCTATGAATGTTTCTTAGTTTTAGCAATCACGAAACAAAAAAATAAATGTTTATTATGATGAAATAAACGAAAATGTGATAGATGACGTGATAACGTTATCAAGTCTTTGATAACAAATGAATTTTCTAGTAAACTTGTGATCGCCTTTCTTGTTCGTTCACAACGTTCGTAAAACACACTAAATGTTTTTTTCTCTAAATGAGTCACTCTAAGGGAACTATAAGCATTGTCTTTCTCAACCAATGAACTACTAGATGTTACATAACTCTTAAAGAAACAATAGCGGTCATACAACGGTGCTAGATAATCAGCTCACTGTCCAAATACTACTTATAATAACAATCAGTTCACTGTTCAAATACTACTTATAATAACAATCAGTTCACTGTCCAAATACTACTTATAATAACAATCAGTTCTCCGCGTAAATATTGCTTATAATAACACTCAGTTCACTGTACATATACTGTTTTTAATAACACTCCCACTTATCTGACAGGAGTGTTATTACGCATTGCGTAGAGTAGCTCCTTGTAACGATGTTTATGTAGAGGCTTCCAGAGTGTCCAACCTCTGGACCTTCCCAAATCGGGATTTAAATTGTAGGGGAAACTTTAGCGAGCGCCAAAGGCGCGAGCCTCTAGGGGGGGGGGGTTAAATCTGGATGCCCTAGCTGAAACACCATTTCCAGCACTCTCAGGGTCGGTAAATTGATCGTCATTTTAGGCTTGTTTTCCATAAATAAAATGTTATTGCAATAAAATTCTCGTAATTCCTCAGACATATTCACCAAGAAAAAACTCAAGAAATCCGATATTTATTCAAATATTATGAGAATTTGACGAAAATATCTTTCTGGGCTCGTTGCTCGTGGGATCAGGATTTTTCCTATCCCGACCGAGGTTGCGTCGGGATTCGGGATCTTCAAGCAAAATCAGGATAATCCCGACGAAATCGGGATGGTTGGACACTCTGGGCTTCGTTAGGATATCTGCGACCATCTCATTTGTAGGATCGGAAATGTACTTCAGTACAATTTCTCCGTTCTGTATTCTTTCACGAACAAAGTGGTAGCATATATCAATATATATATGCTTGTTCCTTGCATGCACAACGAGATTCCGTGTCATTTCAATAGGTCCTTGGTTGTCTTCATATATTACGGGTGGTCCCAGGAGTGGTATTCTAATGTCACTGACTAGCCTCCGGAGACCAGATTGCCTCTTGGGTAGCTTGGCTGAGCGCGACATATTCTGCCTCTGCGGTTGAGAGCGCAACAGTCGCTTGCTTCTTACTTAACCAGCTGACTGATCCTCCTGCTAAGATGAACAGACTTCCTGAAGTGGAGTATCGGTCATCCAAGTCACCAGCCCAATCTGAATCACAATAACCAGTTAAGGTTCCGTTCGCAGACTCGTATTTCAGACCCAGATCTGCAGTTCCTTTCAGGCATCTCAGGGTCCGCTTTGCTGCAGTCAGGTGAACTTCCGTAGGGCTTGCGCTGAACTTTGATACAACTCTCACTGCTTGGGCGATGTCCGGGCGAGTTGCAATTGCTGTATAGAGTAAGCTCCCAACAATGGACTGGTAGTAAGTTGTATCAACGTTTTTGCTAACACCGTCTTCCTTTCTCAGTTTGACGTGCACATCAGCAGGTGTTGTAACAGTCTTGGCTTGTGTTTGTCCAAACTTCGTGAGCATCTTCTCGATGTACTGTTTCGAGAAAAGAAGATCTGCTTTTTCTCCTTATCTTGAACAATGCTGATTCCAAGACAGTAGTGCAACTCTTCCATATCTTTCATCTTAAACTGCTCTTTCAAACTGTCCTCGATCTTCTGCATTTCTGAAACATTTTCTGCAAGTATTATCAGATGATCCACATACGCTGCAATTATTGTTAGTGCCCTTTCTAATGTACACACAAGTATCCCCTGAGGCTTGGGTAAAACCAATTTTCTCAAGGTACTCCCGAAATGCGATATTCCAGCATCGCAGCGACGGCTTGAGCCCATAGAGCAATTTTTCAAGCTTGCAGACCAGATGTTCGTTTCCAGGCTTCATGTATCCCTCTGATTGCTGCATGTAAATCTCTTCATCCAGTTCTCCATTAAGGAATGCCGTGACTACATCCATTTGGTGAATCAGCATGTCTTTCTGAACTGCAAAGGCCAACAGTACACCGATTGAAGAAAAATGTACTACAGGAGAAAAAGTCTCATCATAGTCGATTATGTATTTCTGGGCGTATCACTTGGAAACCAGGCGACCTTTAAAGCGTTCCACCGTACCGTCCATACGATGCTTCACCTTAAACACCCATTTGCACCCAACAGCTTTTAGACCAGGGGGTAACTCGGCGAGCTTCCATGTCTTGTTTTCAATCAGCGAGTTATACTCTGAATCTGCAGCGGCTTTCCATTCTCTGGCGTGTTCGCTTGCCATTGCTCCTTGCATGGTTGACGGCTCGTCTATTTCACATACGGTATAGGCGACATGATGTACGTGATGAGTCGGAGTCGCAGTCTCTGCATACTCGTCATAACCATATTTGACCGGTGCCTTTCGCAGTCTTCCAGGGCGCCGTTGTTCTTCCTCCTCTTGTAGCGTTTCTTCCTCTTCTTCTGTTTCTTCTACTTCTTGTTTCAATTCTTCGACTTCTTCTTGCTTTTCTTCTGGGACTTGGTTTGTGATTGACTTTAGACTTTAGACTTTAGTTTTATTCGCACATTTCTTAAAGTTACAAATGACATTTTTAAAAGATGATTATATATGTAAAAAAGAAAATAAATTACAAGTACAGATAGCTTTAGAAGAAAAATATGAGATTGTGCACAGTGGTTAAAGTAGCACAGAGCTTTCTAGTTAACCACTGCCTATCCTAAAATTGTGTCACGCTTCTGACCAAAGTCGTTTTCATTGAACGTGACAAACACTCTCCTGACAAACACTCTCTGCTTCGCCTCACCAAACAGACGATACCCTTTGGACGTCAGGCTGTAGTCAACGAAGCGCACTTTCTCCGCTTTCTTGTCGAGCTTATGTCGCTCGTCATCCGGCACGTGGGTGTAGGCTATGCATCCAAATACTCGTAGGTGGTTTACGTTTGCCTTTCTTCCATACCACCACTCATAGGGAGTTTCGTTCTCCTTTATCGTCGTCGTAGGCAACCTGTTCCTCACATAAGCAGCTGTAGTGACGGCCTCGGCCCAAAACGTCTTTGGCAATCCAGCATGCACAACATCGAGCGTGCCGACTCGATCAAGGTCCGGTTCATCCGTTCTGCTATGCCGTTCTGCTGAGGCGAACGTGGCACCGTCAATTCATGTCGAATTCCATTCTTCTTCAGATGGTTCTTGAACTCAGTTGACAGGAACTCCGCACAATTGTCTATTCGTATAGTTCCTATCGTCTCGCCGGCATCATTAGGTGTTACAGATTCAAACTCCTTGAATTTCACTTCTGACTTCTTGTGTTTTAGTACAAGATGTAGTACTGACACAGCACAACATCGAGTGTAGCCATCGATGAACGTGACAAAATACTTTTTATCCACCAATTGATCCAGTGTGCATTGGACCACAGACATTACTACAGTGTATGTACCACCTGTAGTTTTCGTGTTGACCGAATCTCTCCCACTGCATGAAACGGCTTTCGGTGCATCTTCCCTGCAACACTATCCTTCGCAGAATGACAGTCCGGTCATTTCCTCAGCACTGATACCTTGAATATATCCCTTAATATGTACACACTTCTTTAGACATTGCTCGTGCACATGTCCTAGACGCTGATGCCATAAGTCGCCACACCCAGTTCACGCTACTGAAGCGTGTTCACTTGAGATAATTTCACAATCCAGTTGATACAATTTGTCAACCAGTGAGGCTATTCCACGAAGCTTGCCACTTGTGTCACTGATCCAGCATTGATTGCGACCAAACTTCACCACGTTGCCATTAGCAACAGCAGAGAACAGGTTACAAGTGAGCGTAGGTACATACAGTACATTATACAAGACAGCTCTCTTTGACTCATTCCCTTGAAACAACATCTTCACATGCAGCTGACCAGCTCCTAATGCTTTCACAACTCGACCGTCTCCCAGTGCTACATTTTCGGGCTCATCAAACGGTTGAAAGTTCACCAACACGTTCTTGTCCCTTATCATATGGCTTGAAGCACCAGAATCGATCAGCCACTGACCCGCAGATTTCACAGCTCCGACAGAAGCGGTGGATGCTCCAGCATCACTATCTCCGCTTTCCGACGATTCAGTTTCAGAATCCGGCTGTCTGTGCTTCTGTTTCTCGGTCACTTTGGCTTTGTGCGCAGGTTTAGAAAGCCCCTTAGATTTCCTTAAATCAGAACAATCACAACGCCGAAAATGACCAACTCCACCACAGTGAAAACACGTAATTGGTTTACGAGATTCACTCCTGTTCGGCGCCCCCATTAGTGCTGACTCAGCTCCACTTGACTGATCGGGCAGTCCAACTTGCTTCATTTCGTGTATTAGAGCTTGCTGAACAAAATCCATGCTAATGCCATCCACTCTTGCTTCCAGAGCCGTTACCAGTGTCGAGTAACTCTTTGGTAGACTTCCTAACAGAGTCACAACCTGATCCTCTTCAGATATAGGCGCACCAACCGCTGCAAGTTTATCAGTAATATCCTTCATTTATTTCAAATGTTGCTCCATTGACGTCGGTGCCCTCTTTCGGTTCGGAAATAGTGCTTTTTCAAAAATAGCATGTTTGCAAGGGTTTCTCGTTCAGACTGATTCCGTAGTGTCTCATGCTTGCTTTGGCTCTTACACGACGTGACTAAATACAACTGAGCGGTATTAATTGCCAACACGATAGTTGATAACGCTTACCTGACTTTATAAGCGGTGGCGAATGGTAAATCCAAGACTTTGAATTGCAAGACGCCGAGACTTGCGTTTTAAAAATCCGAGCCCGAGACTTTAAAGCAATTTGAAAATCCGAGCCCGAGACTTTGAGATTTCAAAATCCGAGCCTGAGCTCGTCCGTTTTCAAAATCCGAGCCCGAGACTGTTGTTATTGTAGTTATTATGACGAAACACCCAGTACCGTTCATCACGCCAGGTGAGGAATTCACCTTCAACCAATTAGCTGTCGTTTGCGTACCTTATAATATATATATATTTAGGCAAGCCTAAAATCTGAGCTCCCAATTATCAGAACTGAAGTAACGACCCGACAATAAGCTCGGGTGCTCGGGAGCTCGGGTGGCGCAGTGGTTAAGCGCTTCGCCTCTCACCTCTGTGGCACAGGTTCGAATCCCGGACGGGGCGCCATACGTGAGTTGAGTTCGTTGGTATCTCGCCCTTGCTCCGAGGGTTTTTCTCCGGGTTCTCCGGTTTTCCTCCCTCCGCAAAAACCAACACGCTAAATTCCAATTCGATCTGTGGAATAGCCGGGACCTGGCTTTGATCAGCCCCCATGGTTGTTTCAGGTCTCGTTAGAAATTCAGAAATTCAGATAACGATAAATTATATAAAGAACACAAACATAAAAAAACAAAAATAACTGGTATAATAAAAAATATCAGCGCAAAAGGTTCAGAAGATACGAAAAGAGAAGAAAACGGAAAAATGAAATAAAACATCGAAACTTTGAGCGCGCGCGCTGCCGTTGTTCGAAGTGACGTGCTCAGATTGCGTCAGCAGCGCGCGCAAACTAAAATTGAAACCTGTTAACTCAGGCCGTGTGCGCCACGAGATTTCACGAGTTTTAGCCAATCAGCGAGCTCCATAATAACAAAAGTATTGGTGTCGAGAATGCAACATTTGGTCAACTAAGTTTACTAAATTTCTCCGTATTTAAGGTCTTCCTTTGCTTATTTAAAAAAAATGGTTCGAAAATTGAAAAGAGGCATGTATGCAGTGCCATAGCAAGAGAAACAATTTACTTTTGAGCTATTTACGTTGCCAAGGACATCTCAAAGTAAGGTCCTTGCCATGTTCTCATATGAAGCCGCCATTTTCCCCCTGAAATTTCACACGAAATTCGCTGTACGTATCGTCTTTGGTCATTCTGTATGGATGTATAATTAATTTAAGCCTTCTTCTTTTAAAATATCTCCTGTGTGAATTCACACAATTCTGAGCGGTCAGGCGTTCTGGCTCTCCACTTTACTAGTCGTTCTCGTCATAGATCAAACTGTTTTAGAAGATAACTACAGCATAAATGACAGGGAAGAAGCTATTGAACAACATGCCCCAGCGTATACAACAATTTCGCCGGTCATTTGTGAGGAAATATGGAATATTCTTCCCTCTGGTGGTGTTTCACAAACAATCCTGGTCTAGAATGAATATTAGCATATGTTGGACAAACAGAAGACAAAGGCATTCCTCTAATCTAACACATTGCTACAAAGGGGCTTGGCCGAATTATGTCAACAAGACGAGTCAGGCAACCATATTTCTCTCAGTCGTCGTACTTGAAACGTTATCACTCCACCCCAGCCAAAGGAGAATATTAACTCTACTACCAAGCAATCCTAACGCAGAACCTACATATGCTTGCCATGAAATCCTGGCACTAGACGTAATACGTAAGAAAATCGAAATGCAGAGCCGTGAAACAAAGAAATAGGTTCCTGTCGTCAAACCTAAGTTATTATGAAAATACAGACGCGAAACTCCGGTCCAACTAAAGCCAAGATCCTGAAGAACTTGGATCGCTGTGCCATATGTGTTAAAACAGTTAGATACTTGTAGCAAGTGGCATCATAGAGATGTATATCATACTTTGGGCCTTTCAGATGCTGAATGGCACTGACCAGTGACCTGTGCGGTTTACCTCCTTTCGCAAATTCATTCTTCGAAGACACTGAATTGGATCGGAGTACTGACTCAGATGATTCAGTCCATAGTGATGGACTGGTATCTACTCTTAGAAATGAATTGAACGAGATGTCAAATAGTGCGAGAACAAATAACTTATACGTTGCACAATTGAACGTGAGGAGCCTCAGAAATAAGGTGGATGAAGTACGAGTCATCCTAAGTGAATGTAAGTTTGACATCCTTGCTTTGCCTGAAACTCATCTATATCCAGCAATAAGTAATGAGCAGCTTACAATCGACGGATATCGGATTATCCGGAGGGACAGACCAAGAGTCATCAGCAAGGGAAAAGGAAAAGGCGGGGAATGTCTAGTGTATGTGGCCGACAACTTAGCTGTTACCCACCTACGTTGCCTTAACCGCCCAAATATCGAGGCGATCTGGCTAAAAGTAATAACCAAGTCCACAACATTGGCGGTAGGTCTGTGCTATCGACCTCCACAAGCAATTAGAAGGGAAGACGGAACTCTGGCATTGAGCGATGTTGAAAAGGCGGACATATTAAACAAACACTTTTCCACTGACGGACACTGTTTAGCTGGTGAGCTGAAAACAAAACAGAATCCCGATCACTCGGTTATCACAATAATCTCCCCTACTGTGTTCGAGGTGGAACTTTGTGAAAAACTTATAACTCAGACTGGACCAGATGAGGACAGTCCAAAGTTACTTAAGGCAGCCGGCCAGTCAATTGTTCCATCCCTGAAAGCAATTTTCAGACACAGTGCAGAAACCTCTATCGTCCCTCGTACATGGAAGATTGCAAGAATAAATGCTGCTTATAAGCGGGATAACGAAACAGACAAAGAAAATTATAGACCTTTGTCGATGTTGAGTGTGCCAAGCAAGATCATGGAAAAATGTATCAACAGCACCATCACTAAACACGTTAGAGAACATCCCAGTCTACTAAGTAAACATCAGTGGGCATACAAGAAAAGCCACTCAACGGAATTTTTACTTAGTCACATGACAGAAACCTGGAGGAAGTATGTAGACCTGAACAATTAGTGATAGTGGTGTTCATAGATTTTAAAAAGGCATTTGATGCGGTTCCACATTCGACGCTGATGTTAAAACTACAAAGCATAGGAGTTGCGGGTTCGTTATGGAAATGGATGGGGAACTACCTCAGTGAGAGATTACAGTATACATCCATCAGGTCAACCAAGAAGTTTGAAATCTTCTACTCGTTTGATTGAGACATTGAAAAAAAAAAGCTTTCTCAAGAATTGGCTCTAGACTGTGGAATGAGATACCATGCGATTTTAGACAACTATCAAAAAAGGCATTCAAACGAGAATTTCACAAAATACTATTTGACATTCTTAAGAAAGAAGATGCTTATATTGACACACCCATTATTATTTCAAAACTCAAATCATTTAAGTATAAAAAATAGGCACATAATTGTTAGAATTCGCTTCATGTACATAATTAATTATTTCTCAAATTCATTCATTTATTTATTTATTTACTCACTTATTTATTCTTCTTTCTCTCCCCTTATATATCTCTCTTCGTTAAGTTATCATACCTGTTTGTAATTTGTTAATTTTGAAGACTATGGCCCGCCTAGATTAGTTAATGCTACCTGCGGGCCAGTCTATCATGTATATATTTTTGGAATGAACAAATAAAAATGTTGATGTTGTTGATGTTGTTGACCCTGCTGGAGTATTTCGTTTTATTCTTTGGCTTGATCCAATGACCATGTATTTAGTTTTGATGTCATTGTAGCTCAATTTATTGGCAATAAGCCACTTTTCAGTTCGCTTCAAATCTTCAAATATATTTTCCTCTACTTGCACGATACTAGTGTTGGCATTAGTTATATATGTATCATCAGCAAACATACCAGTGGTGCATTTACTCGAGTCATTTATGTATATAAGAAAGAGGAGGGGGTCAAGAATGGACCTTGTGGTATTCCATATGATATGGTTTGTATGTCCGATAAAACACCATTGACTTGGCATTGCTAAGAACGATTAGACAGGTAGGACTGAAACCATTTTAGTTCACCTCCTCTTATTCCATAAACATTTAGCTTTTTCAATAGAATAGTGTGATCAACCGTATCAAATGCTTTTTTTTTTAATCTACAAAAAGGACTCCATTTAACTGGCCCTGATCCATATTTAGTAACCAATTATTTGTGGCATGCAAGAGAGCTGTGCATGTTGAATGCAATGACCGAAAACCTGATTGACATTTGTTTAGAAGATTGTTGTCAGTAAGGTATTTATACAAGGGGTCATATGCAATTCTCTCCATTACCTTACTAATGACCGGAACTACTTAAATTGGTCTATAGTTTTCAGGGACGGATTTAGAGTCTGATTTGTAGATGGGCGATACTTTAGCTTTTTTCCAATCATCATGGAAAATGCCAGTTTTAAAGAATTGATTAAATAATTTAGTCAGTGACGATGTTATAACAGGACATGCCTGCTATTTTGAGTAATTTACTCAATATCTTATCAATCCCACAAGCGTTTCCTGCAGAGAGCTTCAGTATAATTTCTTTTACTTTCATAATTCTGCTCACTAGTGTATGGAAATTTGAATTCTTTATCGGTATAATGCATATAGTCTTCAGGCTTTATAGTATGGTATTTTATCAGCAAGCCGTGTGCCCAGAGTACAAAAATGACTATTCATATGATGTGCAATATCATTTTTATCTGTATATGTTGTTCCATTAATGTCTAGTTGATTGATGGTGGTAGTTTTAGACTTACGCGAAAGCACTTGATTGATAGTGTTCCAGGTTTCCTTTATATTTCCAGCATAGTTTTTAATAGATGTATTAAAATATTCAGCTTTAGCACGTTTTATTGCTGTATTAACAGCATTTTTGGCTTTCTTATATAGATTTTCCTCCCTCCTCAAAAACCAATCTAAATTCCAATTCGACCATGGAGTTCGTCGGAATACTTAAACATAAGCATCTGGCTTGGGAGACCCGGTAACTGCTTCCTGTATCTTCGACGTAAAATAAACAATCATTTCCTGAGTTTTTAATACATGCAACTCGTTTAATACGATCTCGTTCGTGTATCATATACACACTATACTGTTATTTAGCCATGGAGAATAGCTAGCTACTCACTCTTCTTTTTCTTAGTGGTGCATGTATGTTGACCACATCTAGGAACATTTTCTCCCATATAGCTCACATATTATTGGGATTCTTCTCGTATAGTAGGTGCACATTTTCCGAGCATCGTAAAATGGAGATTCTGAACATAACTGTAACTCTGGTTATTACGAAGCTACGTTTACGTCGTTGAGCCAAGGCAAAAATGGTCTAAAATTACCTTCTAAAGATCGTGTAACGTTCCATGAATATGACGGAATCCACGTCACTAATCTTGAAGACTCAGTGACGTGGTTTTTGAAATACAACTTCCGAGCATCCTGTTGTCTATCTACATCGAACATTCGAAGGTTTACGAACGTTTCCATTTAGTTTTTTGGTTAATGAAATGTATTTTGAGTCGGCAAAACCTCTCCGAAGAACCATGTAATTAAATAAGTTGTCAAAGGCCAGCCATGTTGCTTTTCTTGCCAAAATATGCTTGTTTTCGTAAATTTTTCCTCCTTCGCCGCTCGATTATTGAAAATGTTGGCAGTCATTTTACTTTTTTCAGCCGAGGGAAACTGGTTCCTACAACCACAGGTATTCCAAAATAATATTCTCTCGATAGTAGTGGGAGAGGGATGGAATTAGCCCTTTTTTAAGGCGCTATGCTAATTTTTAAGGCGCTCTCATTAATTCAGATGACGTCACAGTCTTATTGTTTTAGGTCATGCATAAATTAATTAGGGCGTACGCCCCTTTTTTAAGGCGCTATGCTAATTTTTAAGGCGCGCTCATGAATAAAGTGCGGTAAAGTGAGGCGCTCTCATGAATAAAGTGGAATCTCATTAACTCAGAGGATTATCTATTATTTCTGTGAATGACGTCATCGATCTATTCGGGCATGTTTGGGTAAAGCTTGAGCGGCTATAAAACCAGAACCTGTGTCTTTGAGTGAGTACAACCCAAAGTGTAAAACCAGAACCTGTGTCTCCGAGTCAGTACAACACAAAGTATAAAACCAGAAAACTCCAACTACAAGATGGCAAGGAAACCTATATCAGAAGACACTATTTGCATCGATGAAGTTGAAGTTGTCGAAAGAAACAGAGCATTTCACAGGATATCAAGTACAATACATTTGGTGTATGCTGCACTGTGTGAAAAACCAATCTATGCCGAGAAAGAAAGACAATGTGAAACAAATTACCCAAGCCAAAGACAGCACGATTGCTTGATGTTATCCGAAGAGGAAGCGTGGAATTTGTTCTACAACAATGCAAAAGACGAAGTCAAACCAGAGAGAGTGTGGGAGATTGTGAACGCTGTTTGCTACATGTCGAACATTGAAATTCATCGCTCATGGAAAGTTTACCTATCTGAACTTTACAAGTTACCCTGGACCACAGTGTATCTCTTACATTTTCAGTTCAGTAACAACGGATCTTCTATCATTGATCAAGTGCTTGAAGTAGTGAGACGTGAAATACATCCACTGAATGACATTGAACACCACGGCTTTGCCTCAAGATATTCTGTGTCTGTTCCAGAATTTTTTTTAGAAAAGATGAAGAGTTTATGGGGATTGATTGACTTTGTAATTACTTTAACTTTCAAATCAATAAAGTTCACTTGTTTTGATTGAACAGGTTTGGGCAAATCTTTGTTATGAATAACAATACACTATTGTTTTGGTAATCTGCTCTATAGTAACCCAACGACATTTTTTATATCATTCACAACTCACTCGTAACGTCATTCTGAGATCAGAATATTTATAAACATTTACTAATAACAGTAAATCCACTGTGACTCATAAGATCAACTCTGCTATTGTTCTTAGGGATTAGCGATAACTGAAGGGCCTATTGTTTTGAGGAAAACACTTGAGATGCAAATTCTTCTCTAAAACTGAACTATAATTACCATACGAATAAAAACAAACCAGATAAATTAAACAAAGTTTATTCAATCTCAAAAACACCAATTTACAGTTCGTTTTCCTTATCGTCGCGGAGTTGATAACTTTCTTATTTCTCAGTTCTTGGGTTGATATAATGTACCGTGTTACAAGATTACACTGATTTATGTTTCATTGATTTTTTCTTGTTGACAAATGCTGCTTACTGATTGCTTATAATAAAACGACGACAAGAGGAAGAATATTTTTAAAGACATTTATTAATAGAAATCGACTTAATAAAACTTATTTCTAAAAGGTACAAATGCATTGTTCATCACGGGAACACTCTGTTCCGGAATAGGTTGTTTTTGGAATTGTTTATTCAACAAGAATTTCGGTGGTGAATTGCAGCCTCGGTCGCTTCTTGCCATCCATAATCTTCCATGTTCATCAAGTTTTGCTTTGTTTCCAAGATTTTTCGGAAATCAGGATATTTTCTTAAGCTGTGAATCCATTTCATATCTTCGAACAACACTTCTCTTAGGTCTTTTCTATAGGTAGGAACCAAAGCGTTACTGGCTTTGATTTCAGCAACTTCATGACTATCCCCATCGTGTTCATACTTTTGAACCAACGCTTCCCAATCTTCCTGGTGCCGTTCTTTAGCTTCGTTTCGAATTCTTTCCCAAACATCCTCTTCTCCGTCATAACTATCATCAGTGGAGTCCGTGCTCTCCTGAGAATCAGAGCTTTGATAAGAATCTTCAGTCATTTCATCATCTGAGTTGGAACGATTAGCAGCCATCGTTTATATCTTTACTCTTCAAGGTCGGGACCCGCTTTTTTTTTTTCGTATTATCCCACTTTTTTTAATTTCAAAACGAAAAAAGGCGGGACAAGAGGCGACAAAAGGGATGAAAGGGTTTACTGACAAGAGACGTGTTCACATTCGGATATAGCTATCTCCGTTCATCCTTTTCATCCCTTTTGTCGCCTCTTGTCCCGCCTTTTTCTTTTTTTATCCCTCTTTTTTTTATTTCAAAACGAAAAAAAGAGGGACAAGAGGCGACAAAAGGGATGAAAGAGCCTACTGATAAGAGACGTGTCCACATTCGGATATAGCTATCTCCGTTCATCCTTTTCATCCCTTTTGTCGCCTCTTGTCCCGCCTTTTTCTTCTTTTAATCTCTCTTTTTTATTTCAATACGAAAAAAGGCGGGACAAGAGGCGACAAAAGGGATGAAAGGGCCTACTGACAAGAGACGTGTCCACATTCGGATATAGCTATCTCCGTTCATCCTTTTCATCCCTTTTGTCGCCTTTTGTACCGCCCTTTTCTTTTTTTATCCCACTTTTTTTTATTTCAAAACGAAAAAAAGAGGGACAAGAGGCGACAAAAGGGATGAAAGAGCCTACTGATAAGAGACGTGTCCACATTCGGATATAGCTATCTCCGTTCATCCTTTTCATCCCTTTTGTCGCCTCTTGTCCCGCCTTTTTCTTCTTTTAATCTCTCTTTTTTATTTCAATACGAAAAAAGGCGGGACAAGAGGCGACAAAAGGGATGAAAGGGCCTACTGACAAGAGACGTGTCCACATTCGGATATAGCTATCTCCGTTCATCCTTTTCATCCCTTTTGTCGCCTCTTGTCCCGCCCTTTTCTTTTTTTATCCCACTTTTTTTTATTTCAAAACGAAAAAAAGAGGGACAAGAGGCGACAAAAGGGATGAAAGGAGATAAAAGGGACGATCAAGTAGATTTGTGCTATTTGATACTAACTTTCAACGAGTGAACATGGAAAATCGGACTTTGAAAAACTGCCCTGTACCTAATTGTGGATCAAAGTATCTTGTTAAATTATCCAACCACTTGGCACAAGTCCATAGATTATCAACTCAAGAACGTAAACCATATTTACAAGAAGCGAAACTTCAAAAAAGAAAGTTTTTGTCGAGGAATGTAAATCCAGTTGTTGATAATGGAAAATATGTTGGTTAGGAATCCTGCTTATAATATTGGTCTAACTGAGAGATCTTAGCTAAATTAGCTAATCGACATTTGTTAAACTTAGTGACCACACCAATTTGTTTTCTATAAAGTTGGAAACTTTTAAGGGTCTGACATTATACTCCCGATCCTTGAAGAGTAAAGATATAAACGATGGCTGCTAATCGTTCCAACTCAGATGATGAAATGACTGAAGATTCTTATCAAAGCTCTGATTCTCAGGAGAGCACGGACTCCACTGATGATAGTTATGACGGAGAAGAGGATATTTGGGAAAGAATTCGAAACGAAGCTAAAGAACGGCACCAGGAAGATTGGGAAGCGTTGGTTCAAAAGTATGAACACGATGGGAATAGTCATGAAGTTGCTGAAATCAAAGCCCAGTGGCGTAGCCAGGTTTTTAAAATTTGTAGGCCCAAACAACCACTCCGTAAGGGTCGCTTCTTGAGGGGTCCGGGAGCATGCTTCCGTGGGAAATGTTTAGATTTAGACTTTCGCAAATGCCTTCTGCTGCACTTTCAGGTCATGTTTTGTGTATTTCGACAGCTCCTCAAGCCACTTGTAATAAGACAAGTAGGCTGTAAAATGTGTAGGCCCAGGCCTACGGGCCTATAGGCTATATACGCCCTTGAAGCCAGTAACGCTTTGGTTCCTACCTATAGAAAAGACCTAAGAGAAGTGTTGTTCGAAGATATGAAATGAATTCACAGCTTAAGAAAATATCCTGATTTCCGAAAAATCTTGGAAACAAAGCAAAACTTGATGAACATGGAAGATTATGGATGGCAAGAAGCGACCGAGGCTGCAATTCACCACCGAAATTCTTGTTGAATAAACAATTCCAAAAACAACCTATTCCGGAACAGAGTGTTCCCGTGATGAACAATGCATTTGTACCTTATAGAAATAAGTTTTATTAAGTCGATTTCTATTAATAAATGTCTTTAAAAATATTCTTCCTCTTGTCGTCGTTTTAATATAAGCAATCAGTAAGCAGCATTTGTCAACAAGAAAAAAATCAATGAAACATAAATCAGTGTAATCTTGTAACACGGTACATTATATCAACCCAAGAACTGAGAAATAAGAAAGTTATCAACTCCGCGACGATAAGGAAAACGAACTGTAAATTGGTGTTTTTGAGATTGAATAAACTTTGTTTAATTTATCTGGTTTGTTTTTATTCGTATGGTAATTATAGTTCAGTTTTAGAGAAGAATTTGCATCTCAAGTGTTTTCCTCAAAACAATAGGCCCTTCAGTTATCGCTAATCCCTAAGAACAACAGCAGAGTTGATCTTATGAGTCACAGTGGATTTACTGTTATTAGTAAATGTTTATAAATATTCTGATTCTGATGATATAAAAAATGTCGTTGGGTTACTATAGAGCAGATTACCAAAACAATAGTGTATTGTTATTCATAACAAAGATTTGTCCAAACCTGTTCAATCAAAACAAGTGAACTTTATTGATTTGAAAGTTAAAGTAATTACAAAGTCAATCAATCTCCATAAACTCTTCATCTTTTCTAAAAAAAAATTCTGGAACAGACACAGTCATTCAGTGGATGTATTTCACGTCTCACTACTTCAAGCACTTGATCATTGATAGAAGATCCGTTGTTACTGAACTGAAGATGTAAGAGATACACTGTGGTCCAGGGTAACTTGTAAAGTTCAGATAGGTAAACTTTCCATGAGCGATGAATTTCAATGTTCGACATGTAGCAAACAGCGTTCACAATCTCCCACACTCTCTCTGGTTTGACTTCGTCTTTTGCATTGTTGTAGAACAAATTCCACGCTTCCTCTTCGGATAACATCAAGCAATCGTGCTGTCTTTGGCTTGGGTAATTTGTTTCACATTGTCTTTCTTTCAACTTCATCGATGCAAATAGTGTCTTCTGATATAGGTTTCCTTGCCATCTTGTAGTTGGAGTTTTCTGGTTTTATACTTTGGGTTGTACTGACTCGGAGACACAGGTTCTGGTTTTACACTTTGGGTTGTCGGTACTCACTCAGAGAGACAGGTTCTGGTTTTATAGCCGCTCAAGCTTTACCCAAACATGCCCGAATAGATCGATGACGTCATTCACAGAAATAATAGATAATCCTCTGAGTTAATGAGATTCCACTTTATTCATGAGAGCGCCGCACTTTACCGCACTTTATTCATGAGCGCGCCTCACTTTATTCATGAGCGCCTTAAAAATTAGCATAGCGCCTTTAAAAAAGGGCTAATTCCATCCCTCTCCCACTACTCTCGATTTCGAAGAAAAGCGCGCGAACTCGCCAAGGCTGTCAATATATATTCGTGAATTTTAGTGGAGAAGATGAACAAAAAGTAATAGAGACAACCATAGTTTTACTGAGAAACTGAGAATCTTTGCTCTTTTTTTCTTTCTTTGCTCTTCTATTTAATTCCCTGTAGAACGACGCCATTTTGAAAAGAGATGTTGCACATTAATTTTTTAATTTTGCGCCTGCGATGATAATCCGCTGACTGTAGTCGATTCTTGCCCATGTGCACAGGTGGAGTATGTTGTGAATTTACTTGCATGGAAAAAAATGGCTACACATATGCATACCGAAGTCGTTCAAACGAGTTTTTGGCGCTGGCCAAAAGATCGTGGGCTCTGGGAACGAGATTGAACAAGTTTTTATTTGGTTGAAATAGGTGCAGGAATGATTTTTCTAGGTCAGGTCTAGGTCGCCAGATATCTATGGTTTGGTAGCAGGCCTTTGTAAGCGCCTGCTCTGCGCTCAGAGGAAGAAAGCGAGTTCGTGAATTAAGCGAAATCTGGCTGCAAAATCAAACATTTTAGCGACGATTAATGTAGGCCCTTCCACCACTGACCAGTATATCGTCCTTTTCTAGGGTATGGGCTGAAGTGCTATGTGTACGATTGCACTTCTGTTCCAGGCAAGACATGTGCTCCTCGGCGAGAGATCACCTGCGCCCAGACTCCTGGTGATCCTGTCATCCCAAACCGCTGTATTGCATACAGGTATGACTCTGAGTCTTGTACTTTAAAGCCATTGGAGCCAGTTTTATGTCAGCTTCAGTCGAGCGTAGGGGAGTCGGGGTGGCGCAGTGGTTAAGCGCATCGCCTCTCACCTTCTGTGGCCCAGGTTCGATTCCCGGACGCGGGGCCATATGTGAGTTGGGTTTGTTGGTATCTCGCCCTTGCTCCGAGGGTTTTCTCCGGGTTCTCCAGTTTTTCTCCCTCCGCAAAACCCAACACGCTAAATGTGGATTAGCCGGGACCTGGCTTTGATCAGCCCCTTGGTTGTTTCAGGTCTCGTTAGACATTCATAGGTAGGTTTTGGAGCTGTTTTTCCATCGTTTTTTATCGAAAATGTCATATGTATTTCGAAATTAGAAAAGTCCAAATCTTCAATCACAACGCTCGTATTATCTGATTTATTTTATAAAAGTGTACAAAACTCGGAATTTGTGTCCTTGGTTATTTTTGTAATTTATTTGTTGTCTTAATGTTAGTCAGGCGTTGAAGGTCTTATTGCCTACAAAGCAAAAGATGAGAACTAACGCTAGATGGAACTTCACGATATCGTTGATATCGAACTCCCGGTCCTGGGACAAACAATGTTAGCCTAAGTATTCGACAACCTTGTTTTTCATTTGTGTCTGTTTTCCCCCCTCAAATGTTCTACAATTCACGATTATTAAGAATGTTAAGGATGGTGCCTACTATTGTCAGCGCGCACGCCATTCTGCGCATCTTGCGTCCCGCGGGTCATCCCGCGAAACAGGCCATTTGCAGAACTATTTTGAAAAAGCTGTGTTAATTGTGTAATTTTACAGACAGAAAGATGAAGGATTTTAAAATACGGTCGAAAGATATGCTTGAGAAATGAACGATTTGGGAAATCTTTAAATTCCACTACACGGCCACGAAGGACAATTTTCATTTGAAATGGTATTAAAACAGCCGACCATTTAAATGATTTATCGTGGGAAGATGGTCGAAGAATCGTAGATTTAGGAGATTTACCCGACCAATTGAATGAAGGTTGTTTGGACTGCCATGAATCACTGCTGTCTTTTCGCCCAGCGCCTTGTGCTTTAGGCCTGTCGATGCTTTCGAGTTTCGTCAGTTTCTCCAAACATGGACTCGGCCGAGTATAAACAATGTGTGAATACGGTCAAATAAGCTTTGTGAAAACGGTTAAAACTCTTTGAAATCCAAAGAAGAATGAAGAAGGAAGGACTGTATGGGGTTTGAGCACAAAGGAAGCAGTAACAGCTTTGATTTTCAATGAAGAAAGTCGAAAGACGGGACTGACTCTTTTCCCCACCGCCATCTTGAAAATCTCCCAGAATGCAATAAAATAAACCAATTTTCAGACTTACTAGGGAGGCCTTGGAAAAAAATGTCAATTTTTGAAAATAAAATTAGCGATAAAGAGGCTTACCGTCCACATAACTTTTTAAAACGCGTGGATACCCCCATTTTTTCTTTTTGTAATCTATAATATAGAAGCTAAACAACGTTTACATATATTTTTTGTCTTTATAAAATTGAAACTTGATGTCCATTTCGGCAAAAAATATGTGTGTGTTCATGGTCATTAATGAGGCTTACAAAGCAAAATTTGTACAAAAAATGATAATCATTGTAAGATAAATAGTTTAATTGGCATCCTTTGTGAAGAACGCTATGTCTAACGTTTTTTGTCCTAATATTTTGCCAGATAACCCAAAATATTAATCGAATTAAAAATAGTTTCTCGGACAAAGAAAAATGCTGAGTCAGCACTTTTTTCGATTTTCATCCTTAATTATCTCTCTTAAACGTATGGGTACCCCATAAAAATTTTTCTGATTTCAAAAGCTCCTTAGGGGGTTCAAACAATCCATATAGATTTTTAGAAAACAAATTGGTTTGCAATTAGTAGGCACCGTCCTTAAAACAGTGATGAGGCCATCCTCCTCCTCGGGTGTCAAATATAGAATAAACAAATAATGCGAAACTTTATCAATCCAAGAAAATGTGCTCACTAGCTGTATTTTATCACTCCAGCTTTACAGAAATATTTTTGCCATTCCCTTCACCACCCCTGGATCCGCCCCTGACTCGGCCAGTAGGAATATTTTAGGTACCATCTATGTGCAGTCGCAATCACTTCTATTCAGCAAAGGTTACTGTTGCGAAATTTTCACAGCGCGCGGGGCCCTTTCAGTTTCCTTTCTGTTTAGGATTTGCATGATTGGTTACTTTGGGATACAGAACTACTGCTCTGGAGTTGAAAACAAAGTGAATGAATAAGAAGGTGGAAGATTCACAATGGGCACTTTCATTTTACAATAGGATGACCATGGAGATACAACCGGGTATAACTGTCAGCGCGGAGAAACGAAATTGCTCCAACTCCTTCATGTGCCACCCGAGAGCGTTTTGTGCGGCCGCCAATACAACAGGAATGATTAAAACATGTGAGATGGGATGCTGTGAGGGCGACCTGTGTAATGGTGGACCCATCCCAACTCTGCCACCCAAGCCAACAGGACCGGCAGGTACGAATCTAAATACTTGATTCCACATGAACTGGTTTGGTGTTTGCTTTGGCGTATCTTGCACAGCACATGCATATGAGAGCTAATGCTTCGTTTCGTTTAAATATAGTTAATAGTAAGTAACATGACGGATTTGTTTATTGAAAGATAAGAAATCAAAACTGTTACGGTCGCGCTGAGCCTTGCTGCACCTAAGCAAAAAGAGGACTCTAGCGTTTTTAAAATAGGAATACTTATTAGCAAAACGTTATCAATTATTCCACGAACATGAGTCGTACATGAAGCCAAAGCCATCGAGGCGCGCACTGGTCGACGAGAGAGCATAAGTGGAATAATAATTTTATTATACACACTCACTGGATATGAACTATCGAAAAAAAACATGATAATTTATAGACCATATTATGCAATACCCCGGCATGGGTCCTGGGGTCGAACCAGGAAAGCGAGGTCTATCTGTCTTAATCTTCGCCCAAATTTATGTCATTCTGGCATTTGCATAAATAACCGCTTACCATTGTATTTTAAGAAATGTTCCTAAACTTTAAAATGTTGGGAATAGCAGTTATTAGCATTAAACACTTGAAATAACATGAGATCGAGGCTGGTAGGGCAATGGCTGACTGATTTCATACATTTCACACAATTTCAGTGAAATTGAAATCCTAATTGCTCTGTAGCAATGAAAGCTGTGGCACTCAAATGTCACATAATTATTTATTTTTGCATGCTGTTTTATTTGCAAAGTTGATCTTCTCATGTGCTGACCAATGCTCACGATCATTGCTGCGTGCAGTGTAAATATAAACAGCAATATTCCCTAATATCGAATAAGGTCTATGTTTTCACCCTGATTAAAATTAAACATTTTCAACGGAAAACAAGTTGCACTTCCGTGTTCGTGATTGATCACGTGGAACAAATCATGTGAGAAAACCTGCAAGACTGATCTGAACGAACTGGCAGTTACTCAAATCTGTAGCACGTTCAAATGTACTTTAAGATGTTTTCACTCAGTTGAGAGAGGCATATTGGAACAGGAGGAGTTAGTCAAAGGACGAGTTAGCTGTAACTTTGCACGTTACAGCTAGTTATGGAAATTGATGGTGATTGCTTGTTTTCCTGTTCATCTTTCGTGACGGGCGGCTTGTGTGCACGACACTGGAAATTTTCCCAGACCTTCCAAGGACTTCCAGAAAGACCTTGGCGGTTTTGTTTTCGGGTTTCGCTAAACAGAGCGAATAGTCCTGACCGACGGTCATAAATTCAGAGAACCGTCATTCAACGGTGAACCGATTTCATTTCATTAATGAAACAGTTTCATCCAGTTTGGAATAGTCCCTTTTATAAATATTTACGTTTTTAGGAAGTGCAGATAATTTATTTATAATAAGAACATTAGGTAGATGGTCTGATCAGTGAGAAGGTTACCACTAAGGGTATGATACTTAATTGAATTTTAAAATATATTATCAATAAGAGTTGCAGTGTGGTGAGTTATTCTTCTAGGTTTAAGGATCTGTGGATTGAAGAAATAGGAGCTCATGCTATTAATAACATTTTCGATTGCAGGATGCGATGAACAGTTCAAAAGGTTAATATTGAAATCACCTAAAATTAAGCAGGTTCTGTTTTCCTGTTGAATTTTATCCAGACAGGAATAGTGATAATTTGTGAATTCTTCCAAATTTGAATTAGAGTGTCTGTACAGTACACAGCATGCAAGCTTCTCATTGATATTTTCAATGTCAACCCACAAACCTTCAATTTCTTTTTCAGAAATGCTTAGATCTTCTCTCACAGTGTATTCCAAGTTATCTTTAATAAAAAAAACATCACCTGTATTTGAATGGCTAGGCTGTGATAAGTAACTATAGCCTGGTAAGTTTATATTAACTAAGCAGTATTCCTTTAGTTTAATTTGGTTTCTGAGAGACCAATAACAGAGAAAGGAAATTTTACCTCATCAAGCATAAAAAGAAGTTTATCAAAATTTGCAGCTATACTTCTGATATTACTGTGAATAACTGAGAATGAATTACTATAGATTGAGCTTTTTATTTCTGTGCAGGAATGGAAATCATGGGTCGTGTAGTAATTACTCGGGCTGCCTGTGACAGCACCGAGTCTTAAAATGCAAGTCGTTATTTTATTTTTTTTGTTTGGTGTCGCAAAATTTATGCGCATGCGTTAAAGGTCAAATTCACACCAATCAGATTGCATTGTGCTGGTCACGCAACAATCGCCAGGTTAATTTATTTACATAATTTAATACAGTAAAGCAAGATGGCAGAGGACCCGTGAGGAACTCTCTCTCTAATTTGGAGTCTCATCTCTCAAATGTAAGCCAGTTTAATGTTTTATTTAACTTCACTCGTGCGAAAGCCTTCCAACAGGCTCAGGATATTTTCAACTGGCGCTATTGTCGGAGCCGAAGGACCGCGTTTTTTACCCAGATGGCCAGTGATTTTATATACGACACGTACGACGACCTATTAAATGCTAGGACCAATTCGAAGAAATAGATATTGGAATCTATAAGCCATCGGCTCGCTGTGCTGCATTTAAAACATCCGAGGAGAACATCTTATTTTGGGTGACGGCACTTCAAGACCAATATTATGAGTCTCTTAAAAACTGTCAGAGATTTAAATTTACCGTAAGTTGGATCAGAGAGTATTGAGATCAAGTTATTTCGTTCCAGCGAGGATATTGACCTAGCGGAAACGGTACAAGCTGTCGAAGGATTTTACTTATAATCATCCACGTCTACTTAACAACAGGAATAGTTATGTGCCAAGGCATGGGCAAAGATTGAGTTTCTCAGATTACAGATGAAAGTAGAGAACTTAATGAATGAAGAAACAGAGGTCACGCGCGACATGCTTGAGAACATGAACATGTTCAACACTTTATGTTATACTAAGAAAACAAAACAAATTACAGAGCCTGCAAGTTCACAAGTCAATGAAAAACCCCAAGATCCTGTAGTTTTGGATCAACATATCCTTGAAACTCCAAAAGCAACATACACATGAGTCAAATTCAAACCGGAAGAGACGGAATTCTTTAGATTCTTCACGAGGATTGTTAGCCCGCAATAAGAACTCTCTCGCTGCTTTAATGACCTTGATTTGTAACATGGAGGCTGACCTAACTGATATGCGTAATTAATTCTTACTCTCGTCACATCAAAACACGAATCAAGAAACCAAACTCAGTCATTTGGAAGACACATTAGTGCAGCAAGATAATATGATACAAGACCGAAATCAAGATGCTGTCATCACGAATATATTATTGACCTAGAAGTTGAAAATGGCGAGTTGAAAGCGGATATAATAAAGCTGTAATCCGACTTTCGAACTTTAAAAAAACAATCAAGAATACAAAAAAAAAAAGACAATGAAAGACCAAGGTCTCCAGTGTTCCGAGACTACCCAACCTACTGAAGCTTATAAGTTTGTTCAAGAGCCATCTTTCTTACATGACGACCCGATCCCTATTCATCAGAATACATTTTCTGTGCTAAATGACGAGAGTTTACAATCACCTGACCGACAACCCACTACTAAAGAAAGGGACCATGAAGTACGGTAGTACGGTTAATTCTCGGGTTCGAAACAATGAATATATGCCTGCTCAAATGCAGTGTGTTAAACGAATAAGTAGTGTTTAAATTAAAAGGTCAACATACGAGAAAAACAAAACTATTAAATTACATATATACTAGGGGAGCAGAGAATGAAAGTCACCGCGCTACCGGCCACTCCTAAAGACTGCTAAATTCAGCTAATAATTCTTCCCTTTGGTTATTACTAAGAGGATTTCAAATGAAAGTGTATTTCATCTTCAATCTCATGTGGCCCGAGTGAAAGCCCAGATGGGCTCTTGTTAAAATTAGTTTGAGTTGGTAATTGTGAATCTATATCAGTATCAGAGAGGTGAGGAATATTATCTAAAGAAGATAAGATATCAAGTGGGGAAGAAAATCAAAGGTATTGAGAGCCCTGGCATTCAGTATTAGAATTAAATGATAACTTGCACAGTTCACTATTACTAATATTATGAAATGGAGATATATCAGATTTGCACTGATTACACAATCATAGGTCTTCAGTTTCAACAAAATAATTAAAGGATTTCAAAGAAAGGTTAGAACATTTTAGGTGTGCAAAAGAGGCAATGGTCACACTGTATAGCCTTACAATTATCCTTTACAATATTTTTGCATTTAGGACAATATTCTGTCATTTAATTCAATGAAACCGGTGTTTATTCCATAAGTTCGGGGCTCACACTTTCGTGATCTAGTTCTTACAATGCGCTCTCGTCTCCCGCTCTCGTGCGCATGACTGTAACGCAATATAGTGTAAAGCAAGGACACTACATCCCCCCCTTCCTCTAACAAAGAAACAGCATATGTGTTTAAACGGAGTCACTGTTATTTGAGAATTATCACTGTAGATAACGTTCATGTCGCATAATCCAAATATTCGGTGCTCTCCTTGCTCTTTCTGATCTGCGAAGTGTAGGTTGTGATGCGTGCCTACCTTCAACCTCTTCATTCGCTTGGTATCGTCCTTCAGCTGTCTTAATGTTGGGTGGAAACTATTCTTCTTCTTCTTCTTCTTCTTCCCTTTGAACGAGTTGTACACCAGATAGGAACATCTTTAAAAATGACGCAGATGATTCCACTTTGTTAGTGCCGGTCCTTAATGTGGATGGCAGCTCATGAATTGCGAATAGTAATGCGAATAAATGTGAAGAGCTTAATATTTAGAAATAAGGGAACTCAGACGCCTATGCTCCTATGTTTGGATTCCTCAGTGTAATAAGCTTAAACTTCCTTTCTGCCAGATAATAGATTCAATGAGCACATCAAAGAAAATTTAGCAAAGCTAACAAATCGCTTTATGCCATCAGATGCCTCAAGAAAGAATGGTTCTCTCAAGTTGAGATTGACAAAGTATTTATGTCTATTGTAATGCCAAACTTTAACTACGCACTATCGCGCATCAAAGCCTTAACTGACTTCCATGCAATGTTTCCTAGATAGATGGGTCAAATTTCCGCACCAGGTTATTTAATATCTAAATTCACGAAGCGCTTCAATATTAGTGGTCGTGAAACTCGAAACTCGCAATTATTACAAATCCCCTTATTCAAATCTGCGAGTGGTCAGAGAAGTTTTTATTACAGAACAGTTAAAATATGGAACTCACTAGATAATGAACTGAAATTAAGTAAAGACGTTTTAAGTTTCAAGCGAAAGCTGAAGAGCAAATTATATCAAACTCAAAATAGGTTAAATTAATAGATGTAATTCAAATTATCATGTACACTGTAGTTGTATTGTATTTGTATTTTGTCTTTGAAAAGCCTTTTTAAGGAAAGATGAATAAAGTATGAAGTATTATTATTATTATTATTATTATTATTTACTGCTTTTTACCATCTAATATTTTCAAGCCGTACTTGGTTACCTTTTTCCTGTCTTGTGGTGTCGCTTTCTCGAGTACATCTTCAAGTTTCCTTCGCTCAGTCGTTCAACCATGTTCGTTTTGGCCAAACTTTCTCTACTATAGTGCCCTATATCCTGATAATAGGGAACCAATCAGAAAGCTCGATAGCTCATATCCAGTGCCCTATATATTGATAATAGGGAACCAATCAGAAAGCTCGATAGCTCATATCCATGCAGTGGGTGTATAATAATGATTTTATATTTATTCACAGAATCGTTGGGGACGATGCAATGAATAAAGTGGATGTAGTATGCTCACTTGGAAACCGGATCTGACAGCGTTTATTGGAAAAACAATGATTCTATATGTGGTCCCATCCAAAATGTTCTCAAAACTTTATTTTGTTATCAGTAGGGACTGGCATAAAAAAACTCAAAATGCCGTAGCTGGAACATATCAGCAGCAGACAAATAGGATCAATATACTTTTGGGTATTAACAAAATATTGAAGTCTTGCAACTGTGTCATTGAGAATGTATTTGTACTCTAAATCAGGTTCTGATCTGACGTGCTATTCCTGTTCAACCGTCCCGATGAGTCCCGGCGCTAGCTGCAGCAGTCCTATCAACCAAACATGTGGTATTGACCCGCTGACAAAGACAACCCAAGACCGCTGCTTTACCATGACGATGAAGGTCAAAGTTCCGGGGACCTCGATGATATTGGCTACCGAGAAGCGCAATTGCAGCACTTCGTATTACTGTAGTCCGGACATCTGCAAACAAGCCAATACGACGGGGATTATTGCAGGTTGCGACATATCGTGCTGCTTTGGCAACTTGTGCAATGACGGTAGTAGCACTACCACAATGGGACCAACTATTGGTCCAATCTCAACAGTGGGCTCAACCAATAGAACAAGCACAGGCACAAGCACAAGCACAGGCACAATCACTACTACGGCTCCAGATGTCATTGGCCCTTCCAGCAGTGCTTCCAACAGCCGGTTTTTGTCCAGTTTGTCGAGTGTTGTAGGTGTCATCAGCATTTTGCTCATGTAGCTGTCGGCTTTCTGAAGTTGAGATATGAAATCTTTTGTTGTCTTTTCTGTCGTCCGCCTGTATCCCTTCCTGTACATCGGACAGGCAACAAGCAACTTTTGCCAGACTGCGCATGTCAACACGTTAAGTAGCCACTGGCCAGATTTGAACGTGGCTACATTTTTATAGCAATAAAGTTCTTAGTAACAATGTTACTTGTGAAATGGTATGGAATATTACATGTGTATACTTGCGTACACACACTTAACATAGTCAATATGTAAGGGTTAATAAATGGCCACGAGTGTGATATATATGGGATTTATTATCGACAGTAATGTTCAACTGCCGGTATACTCACTCGTATGTGATAAACAGTGTGATAACCATTTATCACACTACTTATCGCATACTACTTAGAATTCCATAGCACGACGCAAACTCGCGCGCTGATTGGCCATATTCTACGATCAACAGGAAGGCCGAGCGTAAATTTGTTGTTTATTTTTATTATCGCGAAACCAAATCTGTTTAAGTTCCAAACCAGGATATTCACAGTCAGTCAAAGAATGTGAACACTCTCTTTCTTCTTTTCCGTTTTTCATGAGAAATGATGTTTTGGCGCTCGACTGAACAAGAAGTTCAGTAAGAGTAGTGCGCAATGAATAATTAATGAGTAATAACGGTACGCAATGAATAATTAACGAGTATTATTATATGGACCATAGTATTTTACTGAGAATTAAACAAACCACTCATAGAACTCATAAACTACATCCGGGTATTGAGTGGCGTATTTTCTATATCCTCACTAGTGAAAATATCGATGACGTCACGTTGCCGCCTTTTGAACTACAAAGATGGGGGCACATTTGTGAAAATCACAGAGGAAGATGTAAACAGCTTAAATGAGCTGCATGACAATGATATTCCGAGCACAAGAAAGCCAAATACGATCTAAAACTATCTAAAGATTTTCTCGACTGCAACGAAGAGACAAGAAAACCCTCTTGTTCTCCCCAGAACTGTGCTCACTCGTGAAATGTTTTCGACTCTCGAGGACAAACTTCATATCTCCTCACCACCGTGTAATATTCTCTATATAATATTGCGGATAAAATTTGCAAAGACCGAACAGACGAAGTAGAAGGACCGGATCTCCTCGGTGGGATCTAATAAGCAAAATTGTATAAGTAATAACAGAATGATGCAAGGCTAATTTGTACGGTTTGAGAATTATTATATTTGACCATATTTCGGCTGAAACGGCCAACCTTCACCAGAGTTTACAAGTTGTGAAGATATGAAAACCGTTGCAAATTCAAATATACGAACATGAGACTAAAAAATATAAGATATAATATTACAAATGCTGATGTAATGAGAGGGTGTGATAGAAAACTAAGAACCAAGAGAATGATATACAATGTGATTGAGAAATATGACGGACGGTTGAAGAAGTAGTGTTACAGTTCTTCTTTTCTATTGATACCTTTGGGTTCTAGTGTTCGTCCTTTATCGCCGATAAGGAATGCTTTGCGAGCTTTGCGTACACCATCTTGATTAGTATGAATGAGCTCTATTGGAATGAATTGCATGTCTCGGGAGAGTGGTTGTTGGTGACGTTCAGTTTCTCCTATGTATTGTTCTTGCATTACAGCATTTGCATTGAACTATATATATGACATTTTTAGAATTACAATTAATATGATGTTTGATGGATCTGGTTCCGCTAGACGTTCTCAAAGTCCCTTAAAACGAGATTTTCATTTCCCGCCTTCCCTAACAAGATTTTCATTTCCCGCCTTCGCTTCTCTCAAAACAAGATTTTCATTTCCCGCCTTCGCTTCTCTTTGCTCGTTCTAAGAGGCTCAGAGGAAAAGAGGTTGACTTGTAGCAAGTCTATGGTTCCGCCAGTGGAATGAAAAGTGTAAATATTAGTTTGGCCATGATGACTATTTATCCCGCGAACAAACAAATGGGAAACAAAGCGTATCAAAACAAAAGCAACGGGAAGCATTAGAGCCAAAGTTAACCATAGGGGTTTCGCCAGAGAACATTATTCGCACGAGCTTTTGAAACCTATAGAAATGCAATTCAACCCAAAGCGTTTGAAAAGTAAAAATAAAAACTACCATAACAACGTACACTGTGTTAGCGCATGAAAAACAAATGTAAAGACGGATTTGTAAAATCGTCAGCTTTAAAATGAGACGTAGTTTGATTTCTAGAGCAAACAGAAGTACGAGGTTAAGTTAAACTTTAGCAGACAGTTTGTAGTGCGTTTAGATCCTCGTTCACTAAAGTCGCAGACGTGCGTAGAGATCTTGCGGAACAAAGTTGCCAGGGGAGGCCCAAGCGGCGTATTCATTGTAAGCAGCATTGCTGGGTTCAGGATGGCTATTGGGCAGGCATTAACGATCCCGGTCACTTCCGCCATGAGAATTACCAGCAGCTCGTGAGTCAGCTGTGTCTTTCAATCTCCATTAACATTGCATCTAAGACATGACGACATGAGACACGTGCGGGTTGAATAACCACTCGCATGCTTGTTCGGTGACATATCTCTCCACATTCTTTTGATCCATCTCAATGAGCGCGTCATCCATCTGGGACCATGGTGCCGCGATCGCACCTCAGCTTGGGGGCCGGCCCTCGAATCGCAAAGAAACGCCTCAGCTTCAGTGCGCAGATGAAAGCACTGGTGTCCATTGCTTCCAGGACTTCGATGTGGACGGCCCTACTGCTGAGACATGTGAGTTCGAGTCCCCAGCTTTTAGAGTTGACCTTTCCTCCTCTCCGCTTCCGCGTCTGGACTGTCCGTGGGCCAAATACATCGAAGCCGACATTAGTAAACGGTGGGCTAGTGTCGATCCTATCTGCCGGTAGGTCGGCCATGCGCTGTTCCTACATTGCTCCTCTTAGTGTTCTGCAGACTACGCATGAGCTCAGCACCTTCACCACCATCCCGTGACCACCGACTGGACGGTACCCAGCCTGACAAATAGTTCCATGGGCGAACTGGCGTCCCTGGTCGTATAATTTTTCGTGGTAGTGTCGAACCAGCAGTCTCGACAGATGGTGTCCCTTCGGTAACAGCACTGGGTGCTTGTCGTTGAAGTCTGAACGGCGCAGGCGATCAACAACCCGGAGTATGCCTTCTTCGTCAATAAATATATCCAGACGATAAAAGCGCAACTTTCTCAGTACTCTCTTTCTCTCATTGCTTTGTTGATGATCGTCCAGTTTGTGGTTGATGATGTTTTTGAGCATCTCTATTTCGTCCGAGAAGGTCTCTATCTGCACTGCCTTTATCATTACCGTTGTGGCTCAGGATCGGCTGCTGTGGGAAGGCCACGAAACTTCTCCAACTGAGTTGCTTTATAGTGTTGCTCTTGTTTACTGGTACGAACGCTCTTTCGTAGCTTGATCTCCTTTACTTCCAATATTAGGGTAGCGATAGTGCGTTGAAGGGAAAAGTACCCTGAGAAAGGTCCGAATCTTCCTGATCCCAGCTCTTGGCTCTTGCTTACATCCGTTATTCAGGTTACGAGCTCTCGCCGGACTTCAGGGTCGTCTTCGTCTAGATTACTCTCCTCGCTGCTTGGCAGGGGAATGGCTTAGGTCTCTCTTAGGAAGTCGGGTTCACTTGACCACTTTGACTCCCTGGTTAAGTGGGCGGTAACGCCACGCGTCGCTATGTCGGCGGGATTACTACTGGTCTCAATATATCTCCATTGATGTGGCTTCGAGACGTTACCTATCATCTGAATTCGGTTGGCCACGTATACATAGAATCTTCGACTTTCTGGAATATAGCCAAGAACTACCTTTGAATCTGCGTAGAAGACAACCTCATCTATCTCATGTCGATTTCTTTCAGAAATTTTCTTACAACCCGAGTCAACAACACCGCACCGCAAAGTTCCATCGGGAATACTTGTTGACTTGTACCGGGGCCACCCTAGCTTGTCCGCAAGGCATGGCTACGCTGACCTCGGTACTCGTTGGAAAGGCGGAGGTAGACGGCCACTCCATTGGCATCTTTGCTTGGGTCTGAAATCGCATGGATCTCTGCTCAGGTGACTCGGCCAAAGCCTTTCGGATAGTAGCAGCGGGGGACGGAGACGTTCTCCAGATCGTTGAGTGAGTTCTTCCACCGCCGCCATTGATGTATCATATTCTCTGGGAGGGGATAGTAGTATGAGAGGGATGGAATTAGCCCCTTTTTTGCGGTGTTATGCTAATTTTTGCGGTGTTATGCTAATGTTTGCGGTGTTATGCTAATTTTTAAGGCTCTCATGAATAAAGTGTGGTGGTTTCTCATTATCTATTGTCTTAGACTCATGAATAAAATGCGGCGCGCTCATGAATAAAGTGTGGCGCTCTCATGAATAAAATGTGGCGCTCTCATGAATAAAATGCGGCGCTCTCATGAATAAAGTGCGGGGCTATGCTAATTTTTAAGGCGCTCATGAATAAAGTGCGGCGCTATGCTAATTTTTAAGGCGCTCATGAATAAAGTGTGGTGGTTTCTCATTATCTATTGTCTTTCCGCATGAACAAAATGCGGCGCGCTCATGAATATCTATTGTTCCTTTGGATGAGGTCATCGATCTATTCGGGCCTGTTTTGGCAAAGCCTATTGTTTGGAGCAGCTATAAAACCAGAACCGATCGACCCTGAATCCATTCAAGAAATTAATTGAACTTTGAACAAGATCAATCGGCCCTGAAACCATTCGAAGTTGAATAAAAAAAAGTAATAAATACCTCGCAATATCTAAACCCCTTTGTAGCGTAAATATTAAGAACAAACTACTCGTGATAGGCTCTAAACTGTCTTTATTATTTTCCTTTACAGTTAATAACTCATAAGATAATTGTATACAAAATCCACTGTGACTCATAAGAGAAAATTTGCTATTGTCCTTAGGGATTAACGATAACTGAAGAGCCTATTGTTTGGAGGAAAACTCTTGTGATGCTAATTCTTCTCGAAAAACTGAACTAAATTACCATACGAATATAAACAAACCACCAGATAATTAAACAAAGTTTATTCAATCTCAAAAACACTAATTTTAAAAACTGTTCGTTATTTCTCAGTTCTTGGGTTGATATAATGTACCGTGTTACAAGATTACACTGATTTAATGTTTCATTGATTTTTTTCTTGTTGACAAATGCTACAGACAGTTGTGTTTTTACCGATGAGAGTAAAATTAATGACCTAGGTAGTCTAGTCTAAAAACTCTACTTCAGCTATAATTTTCTAGTCTAGTCTTGAAATTGTTAACCTAGGTAGTCTAGTCTAAAAACTCTACTTTAGCTATCGTTTTCTAATCTAGTCTAGAAATTGTATTGTTTTCTAGTCTAGTCGTTCTAGACTACAAAGTATCTAGTCTAGAAACTAACAACACTCACAACACCTGATGCGCACAAGACCTGAACGCCCGCCGCCCGTCAACGCCCGTCAACGCCCGCCTCCTCCTCCTCCCTCCTCCTCCTCCATCCTCCTCCTCCTCCCTCCTCCTCCCTCCTCCTCCTCCCTCCTCCTCCTCCTCCTCCTTCCTCCTCCCTCTCCTCCTCCCTCCTCCTCCTCCTCCCTCCTCCTCCTCCTCCTTCTCCTCCTCCTCCTCCTCCCTCCTCCCTCCTCCTACTCCTCCTCCCTCCTCCCTCCTCCCTCCTCCCTCCTCCCTCCTCCCTCCTCCCTCCTCCTTAGTTTATGGAGGGAGGAGGGAGGAGGGAGGAGGGAGGAGGGAGGAGGGAGGAGGGAGGAGGGAGGAGGGAGGAGGGAGGAGGGAGGAGGGAGGAGGGAGGAGGGAGGAGGGAGGAGGGAGGAGGGAGGAGGGAGGAGGGAGGAGGGAGGAGGGAGGAGGGAGGAGGGAGGAGGGAGGAGGGAGGAGGAGGAGGCGGCGGGAGGAGGCGGGCGTTGACGGGCGGCGGGCGTTCAGGTCTTGTGGGCATCGGGTGTTGTGAGTGTTGTTAGTTTCTAGACTAGATACTTTGTAGTCTAGAACGACCTGACTAGAAAAGAATACAATTTCTAGACTAGATTAGAAAATGATAGCTAAAGTAGAGTTTTTAGACTAGACTACCTAGGTTAACAATTTCAAGACTAGACTAGAAAATTATAGCTGAAGTAGAGTTTTTAGACTAGACTACCTAGGTCATTAATTTTCCTCTCATCGGTAAAAACACAACTGTCTGTAGCATTTGTCAACAAGAAAAAAATCAATGAAACATAAATCAGTGTAATCTTGTAACACGGTACATTATATCAACCCAAGAACTGAGAAATAAGAAAGTTATCAACTCCGCGAGGATAAGGAAAACGAACAGTTTTTAAAATTAGTGTTTTTGAGATTGAATAAACTTTGTTTAATTATCTGGTGGTTTGTTTATATTCGTATGGTAATTTAGTTCAGTTTTTCGAGAAGAATTTGCATCACAAGAGTTTTCCTCCAAACAATAGGCTCTTCAGTTATCGTTAATCCCTAAGGTTCTCTTATGAGTCACAGTGGATTTTGTATACGATTATCTTATGAGTTATTAACTGTAAAGGGAAATAATAAAGACAGTTTAGAGCCTATCACGAGTAGTTTGTTCTTACTATTTACGCTACAAAGGGGTTTAGATATTGCGAGGTATTTATTACTTTTTTTTATTCAACTTCGAATGGTTTCAGGGCCGATTGATCTTGTTCAAAGTTCAATTTCTTGAATGGATTCAGGGTCGATCGGTTCTGGTTTTATAGCTGCTCCAAACAATAGGCTTTGCCCAAACAGGCCCGAATAGATCGATGACCTCATCCAAAGGAACAATAGATATTCATGAGCACGCCGCATTTCGTTCATGCGGAAAGACAATAGATAATGAGAAACCACCACACTTTATTCATGAGCGCCTTAAAAATTAGCATAGCGCCGCACTTTATTCATGAGCGCCTTAAAAATTAGCATAGCGCCGCACTTTATTCATGAGAGCGCCGCATTTTATTCATGAGAGCGCCACACTTTATTCATGAGCGCGCCGCATTTTATTCATGAGTCTAAGACAATAGATAATGAGAAACCACCACACTTTATTCATGAGTGCCTTAAAAATTAGCATAACACCGCAAACATTAGCATAACACCGCAAATATTAGCATAACACCGCAAAAAAGGGGCTAATTCCATCCCTCTCATACTACTGGGGATTATCCCATCTGAGGGGAGTGTGGTGATTTGTCTTTTTCCCCATGATGACTAGCTGCTGCAACAGTAGTTTGCCTTCTAAGATGACTGGTACCGCACCTTTACTAGCGTTATAGCTTCTTTTGCTGTAGGTTGCAAGGCCAGCCTATCGTCGACATAGAAGTACCAAACTCCTCCTCGCCGTCGTCTGCAGTTTTTCTCATGCCGAATATGGCTACTACTGGACTAGGGCCATTGCCGAAGAGATGGACGGTCATCGGATACTATACAAATCTGCGCTCATACCATACTTTCATACCATTCTTTCCCGGTTCGCGTGGCGCTCGTACATGAGGTGTCTTCGAGGTGGGCTGACAGTTCACTACATGGAACAGGGACGATGTGACCTCGATCAAATACTTTCTTCATTAACTCGAAGTAGTCTTTTTTCCATCTGTGGGTTCCTCGATATGGAACGCAGCAGTCCGTTGAGACGATTAACAGCTTGGCAACGATTGTTTGGCATGCTCACGTCGTGTGAACGGAAAGGTAGGGGCATCGCCCAGTTACCGCGCTCGTACTTGTGAATGTCTTTCTTCAAAGTTTCTAGGAAGCGACGGTCCTCCCATGACAAACTGACTTCATTATATTGTCATCAGCCGTCGTGTGGTAGATGTCATTCGCTATCTCCTGCCTGCTGTTGTCGTTGTAGCTCTCCTTGATCTCGAAGTAGTTAGGACAATGAACGTTTTCGTATTCCGGGGCGTTTCTCCCTCTATTAGGCTGTTCTTTCAATTCCGCATAGCTCCCTTTAATATTAATGAGCTCGTTAGATGCCTAAGGCTTTGCTCGGTTCTGGAGTCGCTAGTGCGATACGTATGAATGTGAACCGGCCCTCCAACAAGATTAAGACATACCTGCCCAGACACTGCCCAACCTAAAACTAGCTTCTGAGCCCAGGACGCTCCTTTAGGACCATTCTTGAGGGTTTTAATAGTTCAGGTGCATCTCGATCGATGAGGACCTGGTTCTTGGCGTTATGATCCCAAGGCGAAATCTCATCTCTGGTGTAGGAATCTCGCGCTTATTTTGAAGGACATCGTCGCACTGTATTAGCATAAGTAGCTTCGATACTTTCCCTCTCATAGATCTCCCTACCAAACCAGGAACATGACGACCGTTAACCGATCGGTTCGGTGGGTCGGTTTGGTCAAGGTTTGGTGAACCTTGCTGCTTCGCTGAGGCATTCTAGGAGGACGTTGATTATTGCAGCGGTATTGCCAAACCGCCTGTCTAACTCGCCCAAACATCTAGAAGAACTGCGGTGGTATCCCTATGTTGTCTCTTGCGGAAGTTATCTACGACCTTCTGGACCTCTCCCTTCCTAAAGTTTCGTAAATAGTTTATTTCTTGTTCTGGGGACACGTCAGTATCTCTGATCATGATCTTAAAGGCGCTCTTCCACGGGTGGAATAGCATGGCATCTCTGTCAAATACGTCCGGGTGACATTTTGGAAGGTTTTGTCTTGCAAGGCCTGCTACCAGCTGTTGGTTAGTTGTCGTGAACGTCTCTATCAGTCCACCCTCACGTCGTGTTTACCAATCAGTTCGGGGGTTGGGTCCATTGCTTTTGTCTGGGGATTTTAGGTTTACTAGGGGTTGCGAGACGGGATTTCTTCTTTCTCTTTGGGCTTGTGTGCGAGTTTGGCCACAGTTTTGTTTTCCTGATAAGGGGATATCAGACCGGGAGGCGTGATGGGGCTCTGCTGGTCCTGTGTGTGCACCCATGTTTGGGTGCGTTCTCTGGCCTCTGCTTGTTCGTTTTGGCGGCTTATTGGCGGCTAAAATGTCTCGAACGTACTGCGCGCGCTGTTGCTCGCGGCGTTTTTCCTCCTCCGCTTCCTGCTGTCTTTGTTCGTTATCCTTCTTCTCTATTAGTCTCTCATATTTGGCTTGTTCTCTAGCCGCCGTAGCGTCTGCTGAGGCTTTTCTTCTAGCTGTACTGATACCGATCGAGGTGCGACGAGATTGTTTTGAACTCCGAGACAGTGTTTCCTCCAAGTTCCTTTTTGGTTACTCTTGTAATGGCGGCGCGTGCATGCTCTAGAACGCTAAGCTCTCTAGTTATATGGGCCTCCTCTGTGTATTCACTCCTTTTGTATTGACTATAGCGATCTGCTAACTCGTTCAGAGTGTTTTTATAGTCGACGGCCTATATATATAGCCATACGCGGCCTTAAGAGCGCATAAATTCTCCTCGCTAGAAGGCTCCCGTCTTGTACTATTTGTTCATATATGTGTGTACTAGATGCGTTATGAAGCGCTTTGGCGTTGTTTCTAAATATCGTTTTGCATCGACTGCATTTTGAAGGCCTTCATCGCTGCGGCTTCTCCTCGTGAGCGTCTTTCTCCGTTGGCTGCATGTTGTCGTTGACTCAACAGCGCGTCTAATTGTTCCACAGGTATCCCACGTTTTCTTGAGTTGTCTTACCTCGCTTAAAGTGCCACTACGACGAAAATTTACCATTTCGATTTGCCACTTTTTCAGTGTCTATAGGTCAATCAGTATTAGAAATATCCGAAATAGTAAAAAATATTCCCAAATGGGCATGTTAAACCACAAATTTTAGGAGAGTTTACCGGTAAAATCCTGTCCGCCATTGCTGGAAGCCGTTCCCTTTGTTCAGCTTTAAACAAAGGTGTATTCACCGGAAGTGATGTCATACACTTAACACGACAACCTCGTGGCGCGAAATAGCGTGCACAAAAAAGTATCCAACCTCGCAAAGATAAATATAACTTTCTTCTTATGTACGTGAAGACGTTTTTAGTAGAAATATGCCTCCAGGCGTTGTGTTCCGCAGGCGAGCGTTAAGTGTATGACATCATTTCCGGTGAATAAACCTTTGTTTAAAGCTGAACAAAGGGCACGGCTTCCAGTAATGGCGGACGTGTAGATTCAATATTCGGAGCTAAAAAAATAAGACTTCCTGTCGTTGTATCGAAAAACAATTTGAACTGGTAATAATATATGAACTCTACTTGATGAATATGGAAAAACATTGATATGTCAAAATTTGATCGTGGAAAAAATGGCACAGCTCGGATAAAAACTAGAACGGTTCGGATAAGTTCATTCGTGTAAACGATCCGTATCCTACTTTTACCCGTGCCAATTTTACCCGTTCTGGGACCATAGGCGCCTATGGTCCCGAAACGGAACGGAACGGAACGGATAAAACTGGGTGGTACCCATGTTTTCAGTTCCTGTGCATCGTGTAAACGCTTACGTACCCGTTCCATTCCTTTTTTCTGAGCCTACACTGTTTTGTTCTCAGTTGTTTATTTCTGTCCGCATGCGTATTTAGGCTCCACTTTCTCACAATATGGCGGACGATAAACGAGTGAACGGGAAGAGCAAAAACATGAAAATGAAGGGAAAAATGTTATCTTCTAACGAGTCTCTTTTTCTAAGCTTTATATCTGTTTTTTTTAATGCAACTTCAAAGTAGAACAAACCGATTTTCTTCTTAAAAGAAACATAAAGTACACAGCCTTACCTCGTCAATCGCCATTTTATTTTACAAGCGTCATGTGCGATGCATACGAATGATAGTGATCTAAACTTTGTCATGGGCTCAACCACGGTCCGGTCTCGGAAATATTCTCGTGTAAACAGCCCTTGCCGTTCCACCTAGGCTTGCGGGCCGGTGCCACTTTTTATCCGAACCGTTTCAAGATATTTCTCGTGTAAATGGGCAAATGTTCATGGAACCGGTACTTCCCTCTATCCGAGCCGTTCCTTTTTTACTGTCGTGTAAACGGGCCTTTAGTCTTCTTCCCAGCCGTTCTTAGGGTCGTCACGCAAACGCTGGCCCCACTAACGGCTTCTTACACCAGCCAGACATTCCATTCCCTATTGTTTGTGTTAGCCAATGAAGACCGTTATAACGTAACATGATATGAGTTGATTTGCGCAATTTTCTTTGATCCCAATTGATCCGAGTACATGTTTCCTCAGCAGTAATCATGCACTCAACACTATATAAACCGTTTTCCCACCCACAATTCCCTCTTTTGCTCTGACGAAGGGCTAGCGTTCGAAACGTCAGCTGATACTCGCTTTCCACGGCGGTTAGCATATCTCAATCGACTTTAGTTGATTATATACCAGTGTTTTGTAAACTGTTTTATTAGGGACTACTCCAAATTTGATAAAAATATATTTAAGATGAAATATATTAATTAACTGGGATGAAATTGTTATGTCAACTAAGATTTGTAAGAGTTAAATATCGAGGTTCGAGGTATTTAACTGACTTATTTCATGATTGACAAGGTTTTCACACAAAAAGCATTATATTCCTATTGCTGGTTTTCACTCAATCCCTAGAGATTCAAATGACAAAGGGCATGGCGGCCATGTTGGTGGCCCAACAAAAGAAGCTAACGAGGAATCTATTGTTTAAGGGCATCAACATGGCGGCTATGACGTCAAGTGAAAGCATGCAATAAGAAAACAGTTCTTTGATCTTTAGAATTTCTAAATTAAACAAAAGCGTCGATTACACGAGACCTTTTTCGAATCATATAATGCACTGGTCCAGATAAAAGATTGCCTATAACTCTCTTGAGACAAATTTCGTTCCGAGTCGTGAGAGCGGACAACTGAAGTAAGTTCGAAAAAGACGCGTTCGACTTCAGCCCTCGTCGAGCTTTCAAGGCTTCGGATGACCGTAAGTGTACAATACATTTGTTTTAAAATGTGTCCATTCTCGAATAGTTATCTATTTTGGAAATTTACTAAGTTTACAAGACCAAACAGTCCTGCAAAGAAAAAGCATGGTTACGTTGTCGTGATAAAAATGTTTACATGATTCAATCGACAGAACTAAGTGTGATATTCAATTAAGGCTACTAGATTATCTTAAAATAATTTTAAACATCTTAAAATAGTTAAAAAATAACTACAGGTCTACGGGCTGATTTGGGGTTCTGTAGTTTAACTGATATTGGCTGAAATGCTTTATTGAGAGATAACAAATGGGAGAATAATATTTTTTTAAATATCTTTTATTTTGATTTTTAGTTTGGTTTGCACGAAAGGCATGTGATAATTCAACAAGGATAAAGTGCATTGAATTTGTAATGAGGCATATAAAACGCCTTGAATATCTAATTAGATTTATATACAGATACTTCTATTCAAATAAAGCCCCACTCTTCTCTGCTGAATATCAAATCCCTCCTAGTGCTTTGAGATACTTGATTGTTCAACTGGTATGTAAGTGATATAAAGCAGCATGAATAACAAAGAAAACCGTGTCAATCATGTAATAATAAAGTCCTAGATGCAACTAATGCCATAAACAAAATTGTTAATAAACATGCTCCAAAGAAAAAGGCCTCTCATGCAAAGAACACAGTTGTCCTATTAAAGTCAATGTGGTGATCTTATCCATGAAGTTAGACACAGGAGCCCGCCATCTTGGAAGTGGCGATTGTTTAGTCTTTCCGTTCGCAATCGTTTAGGGGCGTAGCCAGAGGAAGGGGGGGAGGTCAGGGCTCCCCCCTTTCGTAAAAAAAAACGCAACTGAAAAGTAGCGTCAGAGTAACGCACCTAATAAGCTAAGTGATTTACCGGGAGTCGGTGAACAATGCGACAGTCTTACTGGAAAAGGTTGGTGACTGTATGAACACGGAGATGTACGTATACCTGAATAGACGAGATTGGTGCGAAATACCGCGTTCTCTACGTAAAAGAGTACCACTGTCGCGAAATTCGTGAGTTTGGTGGAGTGCGCCCCCTATGCAAAATGCTGGCTACGCCCCTGTCAACCATGGATTGTGTTAATCTGGACCCCAAATAAAGACATGCGGCCTCATTTCCATTACATGAGAAGTTAAAGAAAGAGTTGGAACGCATGGAAAGTGAGGATGTGATACAGAAAGTGGAACAGCCGACAGATTGGGTGAGCTCAATTGTAGTAGCTCAGAAACCCAACGGTAAGCTGCGGGTATGCCTGGACTCCAGGACTATTTGAATAAAACACCCATAACACGTAAGTGCGTACTTAAGTGTTCCCGTAAGTTAGGTGTGTTTCAGAAACAGACTTTAGTGACTACTTAAGATCTTCACATGTGTATTGAATCTTAAGATTGTCTTAAGTGACCACTGAAGTGCTGTTTATGCAACAGAATTTACAGGCGTTGCATAAAACTCTCGTAACCTCTATCACTCGTAAAGTTACGGGACTTTCACAAGTCCCGTAAGTCACCAATATATGTATTTCTTTCTGAAGTAATTTTAAAACATTTTTGTACAGTTTTTGTCGTTTATTTTTTTATTTCAGTGTACCCAAATGAAATTATGCGATTCTTAGTGTCAGAAAAATATACAGTGTTGAAGTCTTATTTTTTTTGCTATCATTCGTGTCATCATTAATTGATTGTTTGTTTGTTAAGTTAATTTCCTTTATTTATTTACTATTAAAGAGAAAAAGATATCTTATATCATATTTTGGAGAAGAAGGAAATACTTCTTGACCTGCAAATTGCTCTTGCCAGGGACGAACTGAAAGAAATTCCTGAATAATTGTTTTTCGTCAATTAAAGAACTTTCATCTGTGATGCATTGACGCTTTGAAGTTTATTTCTAGTTCAAATGAAAATCCAAATACATGTATAATGAATTTGATATTTTGTTGTTCTGCTATACAACAAATGAACACGACTGGTCTTGTTTGTACCATACTAAACTGTTGTCGCAAAGCGTAGGCGTATTTCACTTGAAATAATGAACACATTTACGCTTGTCCCGTAAGCGTACACGTAAATGGACCCGTAAGTTGTCCACTTACGACAACGATACGTGTGCTTTTTGCAACACACTTAAAATAACCAGTAACCGTATCGTAACTGCTATACTTAAGTGTGCACTTAAGTGGAGGATATACCGCCATTTTTTGATCCTCGATCAGACAAAGATGCCACGGTAAGAAGCCGTTGGCGCGGCCAAGCCTGAACGCTACGCCCAGGCTTGGCCGCGCCAACGGCTTCTTGCCGTGGCATCTTTCTCTGATCGAGAATAAAAAAATGGCAAAAAATGGCAAAAAAATGGCAAAAAATGGCGATTACTTTCATGTTGAAAATATTTTATGAGTTCGACTCGTTGTTTGAGATCGGCCTTTTTTGTGTCCTGCCTTCTCTCTCTTTAGTACTGGTCTGGTTCTGCCGGGAAGAAAAAAATCGCCCAAATGCGCTGAAACTGCACACAGACACAGTCTAATAACTGTCAAACACACAGGTAAAGTCTTGTTTCTTTTATTTCAATATTTACAGAATTATTGCAATTTCTAAAAACTCTATATAAATTCCCAGTTAAGTCTTGTAAAATAAACGGTTAATCAAAAACCTTACGCTTGGGTAGCCTGTGATCGGGAGTTCATAACACTTCACGGCCAACACACATCGCACACAGTACATGAATATGTGATCTCTGATCATGAATCCCCCGTACAATATTAAAGAAACACGAGCCTGATGCATGAAAATAAAGCCTTAAAATCCAAACTAAAAACGGTAGAAGATGAAAGAGACCTCCCTAAGGCTTGCCCTGACACTAGTAAGCAAAACATCACAATAAAAACAAAAGATAAAAATACCGGGCGAACTTCCAAACCAAAACCTAGGCCTGAGGCGCTGAGCGAGAATCGAACCCGAAGAAACGACTTCTCGGGGTGACGTAATGATAAGCATGCGCAGAGTTGCCGGAAGTCTGTGATTCGCGGAGTTCCTCAGTGCTCTACTTTTTCGTCGAGCATGCGCAGGTTTCAAAAGGATTTGGTCATGCTGCAGATATGCCGCTAAGGTAATGACATATTTTTTTCTCTGTTGTATCTGTGTCTATTCAAATCACACCTTAGTGTTTGGCATTGAAGTGAAAGTCGTGAATGGACGAGTAACGTTTTCAACTTTTGATGTGGAAACACTGACTTGTATGGCCAAATATTGTATTAAGCGTAGTCCACACGAGCAAGTTTTCTTTGACAAGTTTTCCCTTGACAAGTTTTATTTGCTCCTGTAGACGACGAAAAATTACAAGTTTTGCCTTGACAAGTCTCCTTGTTGAAAAACTGGCGCCAGTTATTGAACAAGGCAACTTGTCAAGGAAAACTTGTCAAGGAAAACTTGCTCGTGTGGACTACGCATTACACTTGGATAATATTTACCCAAGAGACTGTTAATAGCTTTTATTCCTCTCAATTCGGTGGAGAAAAGGAGTTTTTGCATACGTACTAAACGCTCACCAGTTTGAGTATAGTTTATGGTTTGGCCAGATTTCTTGTCTTGTCCAACCAGCAATGTCTAGGCTAGGCAAAGTTACCTTAGGTTGCCTAAGAAGCAGATTATTTACGACTAGGATGTCAAGCAGTTAGTTATTTATGTTAGTTAACAGTTAGTTATGGAAAGCATTCAATTAGATACTTAGGACCATTTATATGGACAAAGCTTAGGCCTAGTCTTAGGACTGTGTCCAGTCTAAATTCGTTTAAGCATAACATACGAAAGTTAGATATATCAAGCTTATTAGATAACAATTCTTACTGCTGCGAATTATGCAGCTCATGATATAATTAGTTCTGCATATTAATTCTTAGATTTTATAATAGATTTAATTATAGTTATAGTAGATTTTAAAATTGTACATAACTCTAGATAGGATACATTTTACCTTTTATCTTATTCAGTTCACTCTATCTTTTGTTAAAGTGTCCCCCATTAGCTGAACAGCTACAACTGTAAACACATTGACACTGTAATAAAGTTATTATTATTATTATTATTATTATTATTATTATAGGCGATTCAGGATACAATACAATACTTTATTTACACACGTGTCAACTAGGACCTATATAACTCGTTAAAACTTGAACGTGAACTTAAAAAATTGTAAAAAGAAATAACTTACAGTAGTAATTGTATATATATATGTATATATATGATGTGTATAAATATTTTAATAAAATTTATAATTAAACCTAATAAAATGTATTTTACCCCTTTATTAATAATAATGTGAAAAGTATCCCCTCCTACATTGCAACCAACCCCTTCCCACAAGGAAAGAAACACCCCGATGGCAGCCCCCCCCCCCTTTTTCCAGGGAAAATAACACCAACACCCTCCCCCATAGACAATTACCCCAATAACTTACCCTAACCCTAACGTAAAAATACTATCCCTACCTTACCCCTGTAAAAAGTATTTTCTCCTAGCTAGCACCTGAGCCGTGATGTTTCTGTTAGTAAAAAGTAAAAGCAAATAAAAACTATCAGTTCTTAGTCTGAAATTAACAAAATATATAAAACTAAAACAAACCATAAAATAGCACTATGCCATATTAAACAAGTTAAGATCAATAGATCCTATGGCATTGAAGGTCTTAATATCATTGCATTCGCGGATCTTAGGTGGTAAATTATTCCAAAGTCTACTAACAATGTGTGAGAAGGATCTATGCTTCCATTCATATTTAAAGCGTGGTTAATTGTACCAGCCTAGTGCCACTACCTCGTAGGTTGTACTTCATAATTTTAAGTCTAAACAAATCATTGATGTATGAAGGACCTTGATCATGCATACATTTATAAAGTAGGGATAACGACTGAAAACATCTACGCTGGGCCAAGGTTTTCGTATTTACGTACTTTAGAATAAAGTAATACGATAATGACTTAGATAGGCCTAAAATAGCCCTCAGAATGTAATGATTGGCGTACTCCAATCGTTTGGCTTGACCTTTACCAATTCCCAGTAGGATAGGACTACAGTACTCCAGGTGGGGCAGTATATATGCCTTGTAGAGGCGTATCATAACTTCTTCTGGGATAAATCGACGTAATCGTCTCAATGCTGCCGCCTTAGCATAAGCCTTCCTCAGCTGTTCCGAGATGTGTGACTTGAAGGTGAGCTTGCGGTCTAGTGTAACTCCTAGAATCTTTAAGGTGTCGGTGACTTCAATATTTGAGTTGTTCAGTTTGAAGTCATATTCATATGATGTAGGACCGATTGCGATGGCTTGTGTTTTCGTTGCGTTTACCTGCAAGTAGTTATTCTTAAACTAGGTGGAAAGCGTTTGTAGGTCTGAGTTAATGTGGTACTGTAGTACTCCAGTACCATTGGTGAAGCATCAGAAGCATATCCGGTAGTATCGTCAGCATATAGCCTAAGGGAAGTGTCAGATAACGACGTAGTTCAAGTCATTTATGAAAAGATTAAATAAAAGAAGACCAAGCAAGGACCTTGTGGAACCCCTGCCTGTACCAATCTCCAGTCAGAGTATACCCCATCAAGCTTCACACGTTGTCGTCTCCCGCGGAGGTAAGTTGACATCAAGCATGAGGCTGTGACAGACTGAATCAAATGCTTTGCTGAGGTCGATGGCCACTGCTGCCACAGCCTCTCGGTTATCGAGGCTTGCTCGCCACTCCTCTGTCATTTGAAGTAGAGCTGTGCAGCAGAAATGACCTTTCAGATATCCCGCAGAAAGGTTTGGCGAAAGCTGACAATAGAAGGCTTCGTAGACTTGGTCGAACATAACCTTTTCATAGATCTTGGAAAAAGCAGTAAGTAGAGATACCGGACGGTAATTCATCCAGCTTCTTAAAAATCGGTAAAAGATTACTACTTTTCCATTCCAAAGGCCAAACGTGATTCTTGATGAAGTAATTAATGAGTTTAGTTACTTCAAGTGCGATGGCAGGAGCCGATAAGCGCAGTAATCTCGAAGAAATATTGTCGCAGCCAACAGCCTTTCTTGGATTAAGATTGTCAAGTAATTTCCTGATGTTGTTTTCTGCCACGGATTTGAAATTAAAATCATGTTGGTAGTTTCTTTCTGTAATTGCCATCACACTATCGTGGTCTTTGAAATCCTCCATTACGAGACAATCTCCTTCACTGCCAGCAACTTCAGAGAAATATTCATGAAACGTCTCAGCGACATACAAAGCGTCGGTGACCATGTGCTCACTTTCAATCAGGACAATCTTGTTTTGACTTTTGCCATGTGTACTGGGCAAGAGAGGTTTCATTTTCCTCAGTCCAGAATTCACCGCAGTGTTTGGTGGAAACTGATGCATCGAGACAAAAAGACTTCATTCCTCTACGCTTTAGTGACGTCACTTTGTTACGTTGTTTCCTAAAGGTTCCCAACTTTGCTGTGACGGATCTTTCTTGTGCAGCTTAAACAATCGATTCCTACGAGAAATTTCCCTCTGTAGTTGGGGCGATATCCACGGGAGCTGATCACCTCTAACAGGTTTTTTCTTGAGAGCTTGTATAATTTTGACCAATGATCCCACAGGTCATCAACATCATCGAAAATATATGCACTATCCCAAGAGACATTCTTTAAGTCAGCAAGGAACGCACTTTCATCCATTGTTTTCATACTTCTGTATTCAATTTCTCGCGGCTTAGGTCTTGGTAGTTTGTTTTTCCTCACTACATAAATAAGATCGTGATCGCTAACTCCAAGGTGCAAATTATCAGTCTTAGCATAATGTTCCGGGTGACTTGCAAGGATAACATCAATTAGTGTCTTAGAATTCTCTGTGACACGGGTAGTTTCTGAAATCTGATTAGTAAAGCAGAATCTAAATTACAGAAGTCCGACAGTGATTTGTCTGCCGTTCGATCTTCATCCTCTTTTGTATACATATCCATATTAAAATCCCCTAATAACAGCAGCTCATTTCGTGATTCATACATAAGTTCAGCTGCAGAAGTCAATGATGAAATGAAATCAGATACTTTACAGAACCTTGGTGATCTAGCTGTAACACGCACATATAATGAAGCGAGTTTTTCTCGAATCCATCACACCCAAACATATAGACTCGACCGATTCCGGTTCCAATTTGCGTCTGCGATATACTGGCTGGTCATCAGGTATATATGCAACCAAGCCCCCTGCATCCTTCTTGCGATCTCTTCTGATAACTCGATAACCCGGTTGTTTGAGTAATTCGTTCGAGAATGTTCCGTCAATCTTTGTTTCTGCAATAAACAGAATTTGAAACAAACGTCTGTTGAGCATCTCATTTACTTCGTCTAGCTTATTTTGTAGTGAGTTGATGTTAAGATATGCAATGTTGAGATTAGACTTAAAATAACTACAAATGTTCGCTTCAAACCAGTCCAAAGAGTCGGCTGAATCATGTAAATTGTCTCTATTACTGTTATAGTCACAGAAGAGACTTCAAAAAAGCTGTCCGAGAATTGAGACAAGGAACAGGATATACAGTTCCAGGTTTCCACGAAGTGTTTCTGGTAGTAGAAATAATCTTTTGTACTCATGTTCAAACACTTTGCATGAAACTTCCTTTAGCATGTTGAGCACTGAACGCCTTGTTGCAGCTTCCACACCGCGGGAATTTAGATGTACTAGTGCGTCGAGAAATTAATAGCGAGAATTGTGTTGTGGCAGTATAGAGGTACTATAATAGATGGCGATAGTCCACGATAAGCTTTCGATCGGCGATGCTCGTAGCGAAGAGCCGGAACTTTCCACAGTTTGCTCAGTTATGCTTCCTGTGTTAGTATCAAAGGCTCTGTAATCAAAGGCTCTATGAGCCAACTCATTCATGTATATAGCAAAATAGGATTGCTTAAAAGGATTTTTAAAGGGTCATAGGTGACAGTGTTAAACGAATTTGTGTTCTCAGTTAACATACATGTATTGATCAGCAGAACGCTAGCTTGCATATAGCAAGCATTTCTGTGGAAATTCAGACCATAGAGAAACCTGGAAAGACTGGACAGTCAGTTTTGGGTACACAAGAAATGGGGATGGTAAATCAAAGAAATGAAGTGGCAATTAATAGACAATATTTTCATCGAAATAGGCCCTTTGCAAGACACTGAAGACATCATACCACATAACTGTCAGATTGCAACCCCCTTGCCCCATACACAAGTTGATCTACGTTTGGCTCGTTTTACTTCATCTTGCAATCGTTGGTGATTGTGAATTTTTGAGATTGATCCACACAAAAAGTCCTGGTATTTGTGCATGTGACCATAGAGTCGTATGCCCCCTAGACAACTTTCTCCAAGTTTGGTTGCCTGGCAGTATTTCCTTCCTGAGATATGAATTTTCTAGTATTGATGTCGTACCATGTGACCATGGAGTTGTATCCCCTTGTCCCCCAGACAACTTTCTCCAAATTTAATTGCCTGGTAATGTTCCCTGACCTAAATCTTGATACCCATAATGCCTTTAAACGAGAACATTTCAATCTAGCTAAACCAGTCAGTGGTATAACAACAAAAAACAGGTACCTTCTTGTGTTTAGGAGAACTGATTTGCACAAAAACTAAGTAGAACCACTGTTGTTTACAAGAGTTGCTCCCTCAGTTCTCACCTCAAGTTAAGTAAACTTCGGTTGTTAGTCACTACCCATTTGATTTCATAGTAACCAGTTAAACATTTGATTGATTGGTGTGTGGCCTTAAACATTGGTAAAACAACTTTGACAAGTTTTACGGCACTTTTAGAACTGTAAGCACTTCAAGCTCGTATGCTTTGCCTCGCCTTTTCCTTGAACAGAATGGCCTGAGTCGAGTTTGTCGTTGGTCACCTTTATTTTCGGAATAAAGCGGGAATCTTTGATGGTTATTTTGAGGTTACCTCGTTGATATATACTAAAACAATTATTCTCTGAGATCGAGGTGCTTCGCAGTTCGGTAAATATTCTGCCACTATATTCACCTCGATCTCAGAGAATAATTGTTAAAGTGCCTATGAACATTTTTTATTTAGTTTAGATTTCAATTCTGCATCAAAGTGAATAGTAGAATGGAAAAATATATTTTGCTTTGAATGCTGTACTGCTGAGTTAAGGAGGTTTTAATATCCGAAATGCTAAGTACATGACGTCAGGGAAGGTATCAATTATTATACAAAATGTTTTTTGTTACAATTGAACAAATTTGTCAAATTATCAGTTATTCCCATGGTTGAACTAAAATGATGTTAGAAATTGGTTTTCCTATATCAGTAGAAACGCCCATTCACAACCACTAAGAAGTGATTGCAGATACCTCCCCTGACGTCATGTAATTAGCATTTTGAATATTAAAACCTCCTTAACTCAGCGGCACAGCATTCAAAGCAAATTATATTTTACCATTCTACTATTCACTTGATTTAGAATTGATATCTAAAATATAAAAAATATTGTTCATAGGCACTTTAAATATTCACCTCCACTTCGGTGAATAATTGTTCAATAACATCCAATAAAAAAACTTTTAAGTCTACGTAACAAGACTGAAAGAGAACACGGATAGCGATCACAAAACACCTAAAACAGCCATACCTTGATCGTACAGCACAAGCCAGTACCTTATTTTTAATTCTGAGGAATTCTACCAGCCATATGAAGGTCGAAGCATTATTGTTTGAAATAACAAGAGCCCATCTGGGCTTTCACTCGGGCCACATGAGATTGAAGATGAAATACACTTTCATTTGAAATCCTTTTAGTAATAACCGAAGGGAAGAATTATTAGCTGAATTTAGCAGTCTTTAAGAGTGGCCGGTAGCGCGGTGACATTCATTCTCTGCTCCCCTAGTATATATATGTAATTTAATATTTTTCTCGTTTATGTAAATTAAAGAAGTGGACCTCTACTTATTCATGTAACGCACGCTTACAATTTAGTCTGCTGTTCTCCAGGTTCAGAATACTAATAGATAAGTGTCTCAAATGTATGTTTATATTTGTCCCATTATTATAAGTTGTATCCTGTCCACCTATGATGGAGCTATCACTATATTTCTCTACTGTTCATTCTACCCTGCGGCTCTTTATCGCAGCTCGCGTCCATATTGGTATTTATTAACTGAAATGCCTGTTGGTTATCTATATTTAAAAGCTTTTACCCTCCTTCCCAAAACTGCAGTCTGCTCATTATATTACAGAACTATAAAGGGAACTGTTGGAAGCCTTTAATTTCTCGAACCAAAACCTCGGCCGTGAGAGGATTCTTGTTTAAGTTTACCTTGAGAGTTGAATATTGCTTCGCTCATCATAAATTATTCTGTGCTGAGTGTCTATTTCTCCGGGGTATTTCTGGCTTCGTTTTGGCGAGCGACAGCCAAAAACACGCTCAAAATTATTTTAGTGTTGGCCTACAGATCACGGTGTTTGCGCTGGTATGTATTATGACCGAGAGTAAAATGAAATGTGGCATAAAACCTACGAAACGTACCTCAAACAAGAATACCATCCGATGGCAAAATCTATCAGCGCCACGAGGTCAACAAATCGACAAAGTAATGCAGATATAAACACGCAATGATTTCAACCTCGCCGTACCTTAATTCATGACCTGACAAGACACTGTTCAGTTTCACTTTCCCTATCAGCTTTGCTCTTGAGTTGAAGTTGAGTTTGGCTTTGTTAAAGACTTCTTATTCAGTTGTATGGTATAATTTGTGCAGTATATTTGAGTATACCAATCCACAGAGATTCAAATAACAAAGCCGTGGCGAAAGAGAAGTTTAAACGAGAAATATTTTGTCCTCCTAGAAAAACACAACATATTGCCATTTCTATCGAAGAAGCCTTTGGTTTCAGCAGCAAAGCAACACGCTAAATTCCAATTCGATGTGTATGGATTAGCTGGATCCTGGCTTTGAGTTTGGGTTTGATCATGCAGCCCCTTCAGGTCGTCGCGTTGTATATAAAATCACTGGCCATCTGGGTAAAAAACGCGGTCCTTCGGCTCCGACAAGAGCGCCAGTTGAAATATCCTGAGAAAAAACAAACTTTATAGGGTGAAACTTAAGAAACCGACATGTAAAAACACGAATAAATTTCGTGAATATCGTAATAAGTTGAATCATTTAATTAGATTTACTAAAAAAGATTATTATAGGACAATGTTAAATAGAGCTCATGGAAACTTGAGAGCTACTTGGGGAATTATCAGCGAGATTTTGAATAGAAAAAAGACACAGCCCAAAAATATTTCAAGTATTCTTAACAATGGTAAGAGCTACGATAAAAAGATAGATATAGTAAACATTTTTAATAAGTTTTTTTTACCAGCATAGGACCAACATTAGCAAAAAAACTTCCATCAAGTAAAAAATGTTTTAAAGAATGGATGAAAAAGGCTTCTCCCCTAATGAGCTAATTTTTCAGCCTATTTCACCCTACAAAGTTTTAGATCATTTATATGGTCTTGATTGTACTAAGGCAATAGGTCATAACGACATCTCAATAACGTATTTAAAGAAAATTGCTGAGTCTATCTTTCAACCACTTAGTTTTATATTTAATACATCTATCCAGACTAGTACTTTTCCAGACCTCATGAAGATTGCCAAAGTTATTCCTTTGTTTAAAGATGGTGATAAGTTTTTGGTGTCAAATTTCAGACCCATATCACTCCTTCCAACGCTGTCAAAAATACTTGAAAAAATTATTTGTGAAATGTTAATACACCACCTAGAACAGAACCATCTGTTGTTCGATTATCAGTTTGGATTTAGAAAACAAAGAAATACACACTTGGCAATCCTCGATTTCGTAAATAGAATTATAGACTCGATTGATAATGGGAATATTTCAATAGGTATCTTTTTAGATTTATCAAAGGCTTTTGACTGTGTTAACCACGATATTTTATTAGATAAACGTTCCTATTATGGCATTAACAATGAGACAAACAGATGGTTTCGAAGCTACTTGGAAAACAGAAAACAATATGTTTGTATTGATAGAGTTAAATCCGATCTTCTTCCAATAACTTGTGGCGTCCCCCAGGATCTATCCTTGGACCAATTTTGTTTCTTATTTTCATCAATGATGTTCAGTTTTGTACGAAGTTCATCCATTTAGTATTATATGCCGACGACATGAATTTATTTTTAAATCATAAATGTTTAAGAACTCTTGCATCAGTCTTAAATAAGGATCTCGATTCTCTCCAAGAATCTCTCCTTAAACCTATCCACATTTTACAAAAGCGAGCGCTTCGAGTTATTACTTTTTCCGATTTCAAAACCCCAAGCAAACCTTTGTTCAACAAGCTTAATATTTTAAATATATTTCAAATAGTGGACTTCCAACTCGGTGATTTAGTGCATAGGCATTCTATCAATCAACTTCCAGATATATTTTCGAGTTATTTCAACGACGTGTCCCTTATTCATAATTACAACACTCGCTCTAAATCAAATAAGAACCTTTTTTTGCCACGACAAAATCTAAACTATGGCAAATTCGGCGTTAAATATGCAGCCGTCAAAACTTGGAACGACATTCCAATAGAGATTAAAAACAGTTCTTCAAATAAACATTTTAAGAAACACTTCAAAAAACATCTAATTTCCATACCGTGATTCATATTTGTGTACAAAGCTAATTCTTTTGTACATGAATAGAATGAACTCAGTATCGTATTTTAACTTTAAAATTATCTAATTATAAATACAGTAATTGTGTGCCTATCCAGCCATCTTAGATTAATTATAAATAACAAATAGGGTGCAAGAGTTTGTAATTAACCTCTCTGGGTTGTATCTCTTGTATCCTTCACAAACATTTCTTTATGTATGTATATATTCTATTGTGTGTTTTTGTGTGAAATAAACGAACCTTTGAACCTTTCGCACGGTGAAGTTAAATAAAACATTAAACTGCTTACATTTGAGAGATGAGACTCCAAATTAGAGAGGAATTTCCTCGCGAGTCGACCACCTTGATTTACTGTATTAAATTATGTAAATAAATTAACCTGGAGAGTGTTACGTGACCAGCACAGTGCAATCTGATTAGTGGTGAACTTGAAATAAAAAATACATGGGAACAAAGAAAAAATAACCGCATGGGTCAAAAGTCAAAATGTTGTTGCATGAAACAAAACAAAACCGCTTGCAATTTTAAGACTCGGTGCTGCCACAGGCAGCCCGAGTAATTAGGGATCCTTTCGGCCGGTATTGTCGCGTAGGCTTAACTAGTTAACCATGAAACAACGCGTCCACCGTTACACAAGGGTTTGTGTGAAAAACACCTTGACACGAGTTATTTTAATATCCTTATACCACAGGAAGCCCAGTCTTGAGTTGTATGGACAAAATTATAAGGCTTTGTATGGGAATTTGCGACGGTAAATATTTCAATACAGTAAATATAACTTGCCTGAAGAGTAGTTGATGTCCTTCTCGTTCTCTGTTGGCAATTTCGACTAATTTTAACCCCCTCTTTCCCTCCCACCTACGAGATATTTCACAATCGCAAATTCCCATACAAATCCTTAAAATATTGACCACACAAATAAGCCTGGGCTTTCTATGCCTACACATGAAAAATGGTTGATACAAATATCCTTCAATTTATTTTATTTACAACATTTGGGCGTAACGCCACAGGAAACAAGCAATAGGACTCAAGGTCCCCTACGAGGCTTGTCTCCGCCATGTCAGTGGACCTACGATTTTACGTCCTTATCCGAGAAGACGTGAAGGTCTAACCATTTAGCAGTTGGTTCACAAAGGCAGCACCTTCTACTCAGTTATTTTAAGACCCTGAGTGTTGGTCCGGCCGGGGTTTGAACCCGCGACCTCCCGCTCAACAGACCGGAGCTTAACCACTGAACTAACCGGGAGGCGGTTATGTTGCGAACTGAGACATATACTGTTTAATTCAGTGAACAGTAAATTAATTTGTTTTGCCATACGAAATATGACAATAGGCATGATAGAAAGAGATTCCTTTTGTTATATCTCGCCTCCCTTTTATACCAATGTCAGTGACAACTGAAGGTATGAGTGCCTAGCAGAGGCCTTTATAGCGCAGGTCCTTGTTTGACAGTCTGCTCGATACTCTCCAGTAAAACCTTCATTTACCAGCCACAAATCGATGAAAACGGTCACATTATAGAAGTTAACGTCCAAGACCCGGTTGTTCGAAGCTTGGTTAAGCGCTACCCCGGACTTAAATTGCTAACCTTAGAGATTACAATTTACAGATTACAGATTTAACGATATCCAAGGGATAAAATTACCCTTGCTTCAAACAACCGGGCCCAGTAAAACAAACGAGGGATAAGCCTCAAGGAGGAGTTATTTTTGATATGAAATGCGGACGTGTTAAATAAGATGGGTAGGTCCATTATATTAACTCGATTCAGACATAATCTTTGCCATTTTCATCGGCAACAAACTAGCCATTTCCCTGGAGATTTCCAGCTCATCTTTGAATACTCCAAAGGGCATATCCGAGTGTGTATCACAGTAGTTTACAACATAGTTATAAATATCTAAACTCTTTTTAAGATAATCCAATTTGGAACGCATTTCAGAGCAGATGAACTTGGAGTAAAGTCTTGCTATGCAGAAATGCGACACCAACGCAGGCCTCACAATATCATCATCGTACGTCTCAGGTAGAACCTTCTTTTGCTTCATGGAATCGATAAATGTTTGAAAGAACTTAATACTCTGATTAATGAGGTGGTTAATCTTTTTAACTGCGTGCAGTGAAGGCTGCTCATCTGTGTCTTCACACAGAGCGATCTTCAAGTCCACCATTTCACTATAAGCTTCGGCTGTCTCGAACATCAGCTGGCGACAAATTTGCAGATAGTGCTGTGGATTGAGCTCAGCTAGAACTTCACAGAGGAGATCTATTCGCCTCTTGTGCATTTTGGATTTTCTCTCTTTGTCGTTTTCGAAGAATGCGAGAATCTTAAAGAACTGACTTATGTCCTGTTGGATTTCCACGAAGTCGCTGACGTGACCATCCAAGGCGTAGTATTCTTTAGCTTGGTTCAACCATTTCTGACCCTCGAGGAAAACCTGGCGAGCCTAATAAAACAAGACAACAGACTGTTAGTAGTCGTCTTTCTAGATAAAGTACAGCGTAAGAAAACACTGGTTGTGTTCTGAATGGTTCAAGTCGTTGTCCTTGGCTGCCAGTTTGAAAGGTAACCAAGCCTTTGGTGACATCGAGGCTGGAGTTTAGGCAGCTTAGATGCTTGTATATAGTTAGCATGATAATCAAAAGCTATCCATATTCATAGAAAGAGGATTTGTATCAGTGCAGGGTCAACTCCAGCCTCTATGCGAGGTTACCTTTCAAGAACTACGAATTCTACTATTATGATAACAATAGAGGACAGCTGGGGAGGGGAGAGAGAAGGGAGGGGAGAGAGTTCTTGGTTTCATGGATGTCATGAATGAATTTTGCTAATAAGTAAAGGCCCCGTTTAGGGCATTACCCTTCCTTGATCAAAGTTGACTATAAAGTGTGTACCTATACGTAAATATACGTTTCTAAAAAGGTTGTCCACTTAAGCAAGAAGCCAAGTCCCAAAAGGGTGTCGGTACATTATGCACGTAATATCACGGTTCCCTCGGTTTTCATTGTTCCGAGAGGGACATTTAATCTCTGAATGCCCTGATCACTGCTATTTATCGAACCTCATGCATAAACATTAGGTACGATTAGTAACTAATCATACCTAATGTTTATGCAAAAGGTTCGCTTATTAGAAGAGAATGCAGGCTGGAAGTGAGAGGGTCAAAAGCATCACCTCCTGCTCCCCTCTGGCACGACTAGCCCTGCTCTCCCAGGTAAAAAAATTGAATCCACACCGACCCGTCTTCATCATAACCTTCAATGTAATCCATGTGGGATGACCTATTTCATTCTCTTCATTTCTCAAGCCCGCTTCTTCCATGTGGAATACTTAAAACCATAAACTTGACGTAATTAAAATCCTTGCATGCTCTTTGAATATTTAGCCAACTGCAGAATAACGAACAAATAGATGAAGTGAACAATTAACGGATTCCCAAGAGTATTCATAGCAACCCAAGAATATTTAATTTATTCATTTTGAACTTGTTGACTCGGCAAAAAGTGTTCTTGTTTTACTCTCCTACTTCCTCAGAAACCGTAATATTACAAACTGATAGCATGGCATTTCAGTTGATTAGTGATTAAATGTCCAGAAAGCCGAGGGAGGTTTAGTAAACGTCCCTCGGCCTGCGGTCTCGTGACTTCAGCAACACCTCCCTCGGCTTTTGGGTACAGTAAATCACTAATCAACTGAAATGCCATGCTATTACGTATAATAATTACTTTATTTAGATGTGCATGTAGTCAGAATATTTTTACCAAAATGGAAGACTGCAGAGTGATCTTTGTAAACTTCTGTTTGGAGCTATGATCAGAATCATGAAATGTTATTTCCATGACACTTGTATTCATAAGAACCACAGTCCTTTTCCATCTTGGCTTGTTACTATTGATTGGACTCCTTTAAAAAAATATGTGGATCAATGTTTACACCTATTTCAAAAACGGTTATCAAGTGACAAACCACATCACCAGATCTGAGGTCTGAAAAATTCGTTTGTTTTACGGGTTAAAAACGTTAAGACAAATATTTACTAGTTTTTTCCTTCGAATCAGGTGATCTAGTGATAACTAAAATCTGTCGGTCTGGTAATATCATTTGACAACCTTTATTGAAGCATGTGTATTTGTTTGTTTTATGGCAGCGCCTCTCACCTCTTCATAATTCCTGACCACATGGTCTGTTACTGCTTGTTCATATGAGGTCACCTCTAATGACTCGAATCTGAGAGGGTTTTTTTCATCCCTGTCATCAACAGGATTGGCAGTGGCTCCAACAGAGAACTCTGCATGCAAAACAATACATTGTAGATCACTCGTAACAATATATTACTTGTAACAATAGATCACGTGTAAAAATAGATCACTTGTCACAATAGATCTAGATCGCTTGTAACAATGGATCACATGTCACAATAGGTCACATGTAAAAATAGATCACTTGTCACAATAGATCACTTGTTACAATAGATTGCTTGTAACAATAGATCTAGATCGCTTGTAACAATGGATCACATGTCACAATAGGTCACATGTAAAAATAGATCACTTGTCACAATAGATCACTTGTTACAATAGATTGCTTGTAACAATAGATCTAGATCGCTTGTAACAATAGATCACGTGTCACAATAGGTCACATGTAAAAATAGATCACTTGTCACAATAGATCACTTGTTACAATAGATTGCTTGTAACAATAGATCTAGATCGCTTGTAACAATGGATCACATGTCACAATAGGTCACATGTAAAAATAGATCACTTGTCACAATAGATCACTTGTCACAATAGATCACTTGTTACAATAGATTGCTTGTAACAATAGATCTAGATCGCTTGTAACAATAGACCACGTGTCACAATAGGTCACATGTAAAAATAGATCACTTGTCACAATAGATCACTTGTTACAATAGATTGCTTGTAACAATAGATCTAGATCGCTTGTAACAATAGATCACGTGTCACAATAGGTCACATGTAAAAATAGATCACTTGTCACAATAGATCACTTGTTACAATAGATTGCTTGTAACAATAGATCTAGATCGCTTGTAACAATGGATCACATGTCACAATAGGTCACATGTAAAAATAGATCACTTGTCACAATAGATCACTTGTTACAATAGATTGCTTGTAACAATAGATCTAGATCGCTTGTAACAATAGATCACGTGTCACAATAGGTCACATGTAAAAATAGATCACTTGTCACAATAGATCACTTGTTACAATAGATTGCTTGTAACAATAGATATAGATCGCTTGTAACAATAGATCACGTGTCACAATAGGTCACATGTAAAAATAGATCACTTGTCACAAAAGATCACTTGTCACAGTAGATCGTGTAAACATAGATCACATGTAACAATAAATCACTTGTCACAATAAATCACCGGTGTAAAAATAGATCACCGGTGTAAAAATAGAACACTTGTAACAATAGATCACTTATCACAATAGATCACTGGTGTAAAAATAGACCACATGTAACAATAAATCACTTGTCACAATAGATCACTTGTCACAATAGATCACTTGTCACAATAGATCACGTGTAAAAATACATCACGTGTAAAAATAAATAACGTGCAACAATAAATCAACTGTTAAAAAGATCACATGCAACAATAGATCACGTGCAACAATAGATCACGTGCAACAATAGATCACGTGCAACAATAGATCACGTGCAACAATAGATCACGTGCAACAATAGATCACGTGCAACAATAGATCACGTGCAACAATAGATCACGTGCAACAATAGATCACGTGCAACAATAGATCACGTGCAAAAGTAAATAACGTGTAAAAATAAATCAACTGTTAAAAAGATCACATGCAACAATAGATCACGTGCAACAATAGATCACGTGCAACAATAGATCACGTGCAACAATAGATCACGTGCAAAAATAGATCAGCAGTAACATAAATGCACACGTACATGTACATTGTACGTGAAGTCACTTTCACAGGGTAGAATGTGAACATGAAAGAGTTTTCTGATGTCAGAAAATGGAGGTGAGAAATATTGTTCTGGTTGAGAGTAATTCTTTAAAGTGCCGATAACCTTTCTTGCAAGTTTTATAGCTATGAACCTTCTGTGAAGAAAGTTTTGGCTTACAGAGAATACTCAATGTTCTACGCTTGTTTGAAATCGTGTACATTTGAGGTTCATAGCTATAAAAATTGCAAGAATGGTTAATTGGGCACTTTACATGTACAGGGGAACAAATTATCAAGAACACGACCATCATTCCAAATTTAATTTTAAAACCAAGAAAACATTTTATAATGCAGAGCTGGAGATTAGGATCACACATTCCCAAAATGCAAGTAGATTTTTAGAAATGTGAGTAAAATCTCATGACAACTCACAACTGTTGCTAGTTGAATCTTGTTGTTATTGCTATTTGTTGTTGCTAGCTAGTAAACATTAGTGACAGCTAGAAACAGTTGGTAGCAGTATTCTTCTCTACGTTCAAGCCCTGAATATGCGTAAGTTGTATGCTGTACTACTGTTCATTTTACAGATTCTCTAGATGTAAGCATTGTACAGTTTATACACCTATTTCAAATTTTCTTTGAGATTGAACAATGAATGACCAACATTGAAATTTAAAATGTGTTTTTTATATATTTTATTTTGGGGTTAGGTTTTATTTCAACTTAATGAGCCTTATAAATGCAAAGAACTGTGTATTAGTTTTTCCACAACCAATAATGTTACCGTTTCACCTATTATCGTTAATAATAGGACCCCAGAAAGTCTCTAGTGCAAAGATCATAGGCCTTAACATCTCCAACGATTTGAAATGGAATGTCCATGTTGATGAGATAGTAAGAAAGCCTCATCGAGGTTCTATTTCCTAAGTCAACTAAAGTGCGCAAAAGTTCCCAGCAATGAACTGGTTCAGTTTTACGTCACTTGTGTTCACCTGCTTACTGAGTATGCCTGCCAAGTCTATCACCATGCGCTGCCCAAGTATTTATCAGACAACCTAGAAGGATTGCAGAAACATGTGCTGTGCATAATTTTCCCTTTTATATCATACCATAATGCCCTACTCTTATCAGAGTTAGTCCCTCTTTTTCAGCGTAGGAAGGAGATGTGTGATAAAATTATTGTTTAATCAGATCGTTAGTAACAGTAATCACAGGGTACACCATCTATTGCCACAAGTTCAATACATCTAGATGTAGAACTAATAGATTTTGCAATAGTTTTATGATGTTTCATTCTATGAAAGTTACAAATTACTACCGGTAATTTAGAAAGTAATGTACCAGTAACTGATTTAATAGTGTACATATAAGATATAAGTTTATATCACACATATATGTTTATAGGACTTTTAGCTTAAATTTTAATTAGCCACTTTTGTATAGGATGCCTTAATTTATTGTAAGTAACAATAATTATTTAAATGTACAACTTGTATGTAATTCAGCCTTAGGGCTGCTAAGTTCAGTTGAAGGGCTGTGTGCAAAAAGGGTGTAAGTGACTCTTGATCACGTTCTAAATTCTCCCTTAGAAAACAAAGAAATTTAAAGAGAATTTAGAATGTGACCAGGAGACACTTATGCCCTTTTTGCACACAGCCCCTTCAGTTATTAAACTATCTATCTATCTACATGTATCTATATATCTATCTATCTACATGTATCTATCTACATGTATCTATCTATCTATCTATCTATCTATCAGGTTTGTATCAAAATTTGAGAACATGAAATATTAATGAGCCAAGTGGCATTGTCTTCTGCAGTTGCTCCAAGAAATGCAAGCACATGAAAATAAAACAATTCTACATATTACAGTACATGTACATGTATACATGTATATAAGTATTTATCATCAGGCACTGGCATAAACAATTTAGCATGCTGTGTTACAATTATTACCATTAAGTCAAATCTTAGGCTGGTAAATAATCATTCAATGCTTGTTGTTCATTCTTTAATTAGCTTCCTCTGCAGGCATCTCTATTTTTTGAAGAAATCAGATTATGGGCTCCCTGTGGCAGGTGAAGAAAAGAGAGGGAGATTGGAGCCTCCCCTCCTCTAGCTCCCCTCCCCTCCCCAGTCCTCCTCTTCTCTCCCGGAGTCACAGGTAACCCAATTCACGATTTTTAAAATCTGATTTCTTCGAAAATTAGAGATGCCTGCAGAGGAGGCTATTCTTTAATCTGATTAACATTTTTTTAAATAGGTGAATAATATGTAAATTTTACTGTACCTTCACTCTCTATGACTCCTTCATTCTCATCTTTCCCTTCATCTTGTCCACTTGTGTTGTCCTCCTCTTCTTCTTGCTGTTCATAATCCTCTCCTTCCTCTTTTTTGTCCTTCATCACATTCAAGCAAAATTTAGCCCAGCACCTTCCGATATCTGCCTTGGTTTGAGGCAGCTTCTCTTTCCGCTGTCTTTCTAACTCTCCGTCATCTTCTGTTACTGGTTCTGAAATATCTTTTTCTTGTGCTTCAGCAAACACCACAGTGGCACATGCTGGAGAACCAAATGAAGATTGTAATTAAATCAGTTTTGTAGTGAATGGTCCAATTCTTAGTTCTTCACTACCATTTTGAAAGGTAACCAAGCCTTTGGTGACATTGAGGCTGGAATTACCCTATATCATTATGACGTCACGGCTTGTTTATGAGGGGGACAGAATCGACTTGAACAATAGAATTTTGAACTAAATCTGCTCTGCTGAGGAAAATTTAACTTCGAATTGTCTGGTTTCCAGATATTAGCTGTATCAATGTTTATCCCACAATATTTACCGTATTTGGTGGCTGTTACCGCTATTCTACGTTCTTCAAAATGCATTTGATAGTGATTTCCTTTGTGTTGTTGCTGTTTTGTCCCTGTTTTGTCCCCCTCCCACGACCGTGATCCTTAGCGTTTAAACAATACATTGTTTTGATATGACGTCATAGTGATATACGTAGGGCAATTGAACTGGACAGCTTAGTTAATAATATATATGGATAGATTCTGTACCCTGTACCAAACATTGGGTACTAGTACTTCATGTAGCTGTGACAATAGCCTAAATTAGTCTAATTAGTGATTAGCTCTAAAACACCCAAAATTACTGACCTAAACACCCTAAATTAGTGAGCACCCGTTGTTGACGGTTAGGGTGTTTTTTAAATGTAGGGTCAGGGTTTTATAAGGGTTTGGGACAGTTAGCTACATGAAGTACTTGCCCAAACATTAATAAGTAAATAAATAAATAAATAAATAAACAAACAAATAAATTATTGATTTTAGGAATTATTAATTAAGAACTGTATGAAATCACTGGACTTTGCCTTGGTTGAGAACTTCTGTTCTCAAGCAGTAGCTAGAGTGTAAAATTTCAGAAGTTGCCACATTTAAAAAACATGTATATTGCACACGTACAGCAGATTTCGTATGAGTGGTTAAAAAAGATGGCATGTTCGTAGCCTTATAACAATACTGTAATGTTATTGTTGTACCATAACTCTGTAATTTCATTAGATAAGAATGACAAAGGCAAGGGGAATCCATATCAAAATTTGTCATGGCATGTCATACACTAACCTTACTAAAGTTACTGTAAGTCGTTGCAGTAACTTGCCCACTCATACGAAATCTTCTCTATGAACATTGGTGGCTTCTGACTATTAATTGGCATGATTATAGGTACATTGTATACATACCAAGGCAGTGCCTGGCCATTGTATAGTTCTCTTGTGTAATGTAATATTGTGACAGTGTTGCACAGTTGAGGGACCAATCAAGTGGTTCATACTGCTTAGTCTCTAGCTGTCGCTGCAGGGTGGTATGGCAGTAAATGCCACTTTTCTTGGATTCGCCAAGAGCCGCATGGACTTGTGCTAGGTAATACAATGTGTGAGTGAAAGCTGCTTCAAATTCTTTTTCTCTCTCATGGTCTGAAAGGCTTTGTTCATCAGCACAAAACAACCTGCAACACAGAGTCCATTATTTACTGGGTGACAACTGTAACCAGAGCCACTTAGAAAACGAGAACCAATCACATTGCAGAACAAAAACAAAAGCATATTTCCAACTTATGGTTTTATTTGAGCCAATCGGTGACCGCCTCACTGGTTAGCTCAGTTGGTAGAGCACGGTCAAGAATGCAGGAGGTAGGGGGTTCGAACCCAGCCGCGTCTAATGGGCAGGGACGTTTATAAGCCTTTGGCCTTGTCTCCTTCTACTTCTAATCAGTATTTGAAGGGGACGTGAAAGAACCTGTTGACTACTACTTGAAAAAGAGAAGGGGATTGTCACCCGGTACAGCAGCCTGGCAATTGCACTAACTACACACTAAACATTGTAAACTGCATGGCTGCCATTGGCGCCGAAATAGCAGTCCTTCACTCCTTCACTTCCTTTACAGTTTTCTAAGGAAGAATTTAGAACGTGATCAAGAATCACTTCTGCCCTTTTTGCACACAGCCCTTCAATTTAAGTTATTTTCTGTATGATGTGCTTCCTTTTTAAGAAAAATCAATTTTAACACGTGACTCTAGCCTCATACATGTAGGTGCCAAAATGGAGCTTTCAAATGGATTTTTCTTACAGAAAATAACTACGAAACATTGTTCTTCAGAGCTTTAATTTTTTAAAATCAAATTTGATCAATTTTAGCATTCAGTTCCCCTTTAAGAATAGATTTTGATTTCAAGCTATTTAATAATTAACCTATAGATTATACATGTAAACCATCAAATATTTTCTCTCATGTGTGATTGGTTGAATGCATCATGTGACCCAATATTTTTCTCTCCACAAGTGGAAAATATCAGCTAATACACCCTCTGTGAGCATTAAGTGCATGCCAAAGAAAATATTTGAATGATGATAACAACAATAACCTATATCGTGGCGTCAAAATATGCCCTGATATTTGTCCTTGAACATTATCTGATCCTCGAAGCTCAAAGTTTCCCTTAAGCTTCGCTCTTAGGAACTGTTCTCTTCTCTGAAGAGATATAAACGAAGGACTGTGTGCAAAAAGGGCGTAAGTGACTCCTGATCATGTTCTAAATTCTCCCTTAGAAAACAAAGAATTTGAAGGAGAATGTAGAATTTGATCAGGAGTCACTTACACCCTTGTTGCACACAGGCCTTCAAATGTCCGTGGACGAAATATCAGGGCATATTTTGACACCACAAATAGGTTATTGTATTTAAATTATCTAAGGGTTAATCAAGCTACATGTAGCTTTGTTTTCATTCTGCAATGTGATTAATTGTTATTGTTGTCTAAGTGACCCTGGTTACAGTATAGTCATACAGTAATACTTTCAACAATATATGTACATACATTTATAAACTTTTTCGTAGTTATTGTTGTTATTATTGGTTGATGTAATTTACTATTCATTCCAATTTATAATTGTAAAGTAAAATTTAATAAAAAATGTATTATAAAAAATAAAAATAAAACATTACAGTCAGGGCCTCTGATACTGTATGGCAAAACTGCCATAAACTACGTAAGTTTTACATTAAAGTGCAAGTATCATGCCAAAAAAATCACAAAAAGGTATTATTATCTTGCAAATTTTGTAACATTTCTGGCATTTAATCCCTAATTTTGGTTACTTTTCGTGGATCATGTGATGTCATAAGATGAATCAACTCCCTCCCTTGAGAAAACAGCTGTCTGTCCATAGGTTTTCATTGTGACATCACAAGATGAATCAATCCCACAATTCGGGTACCTGTAGCATTTATTCTAGTTTAATTTCTGCTCCTGCCTCTCAAAGAAAGCTAAGTTAGACAACTGAAGTACATGTATGTCACAAATTGAATTTGGCACAAAAAGAGTTCATGTTGTTTTATGGTACTACTTGCACTTTAAGTAGCCAGCAATCATCATCATAGTTGACAGCTGGTCTTTTTGTGTCATAAACTACAACTCTGGCTTTAAGTTTTACATTAAGTAGCCAGCAATCATCATCATAGTTGACAGCTGGTCTTTTTGTGTCATAAACTACAACTCTGGCTTTAAGTTTTACATTAAGTAGCCAGCAATCATCATCATAGTTGACAGCTGGTCTTTTTGTGTCATAAACTACAACTCTGGCTTTAAGTTTTACATTAAGTAGCCAGCAATCATCATCATAGTTGACAGCTGGTCTTTTTATGCCATAAACTACCACTCTGGCTTTAAGTTTTACATTAAGTAGCCAGCAATCATCATCATAGTTGACAGCTGGTCTTTTTGTGTCATAAACTACAACTCTGGCTTTAAGTTTTACATTAAGTAGCCAGCAATCATCATCATAGTTGACAGCTGGTCTTTTTGTGTCATAAACTACAACTCTGGCTTTAAGTTTTACATTAAGTAGCCAGCAATCATCATCATAGTTGACAGCTGGTCTTTTTGTGCCATAAACTACAACTCTGGCTTTAAGTTTTACATTAAGTAGCCAGCAATCATCATCATAGTTGACAGCTGGTCTTTTTGTGTCATAAACTACAACTCTGGCTTTAAGTTTTACATTAAGTAGCCAGCAATCATCATCATAGTTGACAGCTGGTCTTTTTGTGTCATAAACTACAACTCTGGCTTTAAGTTTTACATTAAGTAGCCAGCAATCATCATCATAGTTGACAGCTGGTCTTTTTATGCCATAAACTACCACTCTGGCTTTAAGTTTTACATTAAGTAGCCAGCAATCATCATCATAGTTGACAGCTGGTCTTTTTGTGCCATAAACTACAACTCTGGCTTTAAGTTTTACATTAAGTAGCCAGCAATCATCATCATAGTTGACAGCTGGTCTTTTTGTGTCATAAACTACAACTCTGGCTTTAAGTTTTACATTAAGTAGCCAGCAATCATCATCATAGTTGACAGCTGGTCTTTTTGTGCCATAAACTACAACTCTGGCTTTAAGTTTTACATTAAGTAGCCAGCAATCATCATCATAGTTGACAGCTGGTCTTTTTGTGCCATAAACTACAACATGGTTTTAAGTTTTACATTATAAAGTAAGCCAGCAACCATCATCATATTGTTATAGTTGACAGCTGGTCTTTTTGTGCCATAAACTACAACTCTTTAAGTTTTACATTAAGTATAGCCAGCAATCATAATAGTGGCCTCTACTGACCAGCTGATAATTGACTTGGAAAGCCTCACAAAATGCAACTTTGAGATTTTGAGCTAATTATAAAGGCCAGCATGATCATGCAAAAACTCTTTGTTCTTATGTTCCATCAGATCACAAATACAGTGTACATTGTCAATAACAGACACAATATTACTGACAAATGTACATGTGTTAAGAGGACATTACAGTATATGTCGTTGGTATACACAACTGAGCATAGTAAACAAGACACTCACAGGAAAAAGTTCCCTCCATACCAAACTTGGTAAAGATGGAAAATTGTTGGTAAACCATTTCCCAAGTTTGGGAATTGTGAATTACCAAGTTAATACCAACAAATAACATAATTTATTTTTTATCAATTTTCCTGAAATCGGGTTATTGTTGGGAGTTGAACAAAAAAGCTAAAATTGGTAAATTTTAAAGTTGGTATTGGGATATTGTGTTGGTAAAATGTTGGTATTGTACAAAATACCAAAAACTGGAAAAATGAAAAGCAAATATTTGCTTAAAATATACCAAGTCCAGAAGAGTAAACTATTTCCCAATATTGGGAATAATGTGATACCAATTAGTTAATACCAAGCAAATAACAGAAACAATGTTGTGCCAACTTTAGGGAAATTGGTACATGTATAATGTTGGTAATAATAATAATGGTCTTTAGCTGGGAAATTTTGAAGTTGGTATATTGTGTTGGTAAAATGTTGGTATTGTACAAAATCCCCAAAACTGGAAAAATGAAAAGCAAATATTTGCTTTATACCAAGTCCAGAAGAGTTAATTGGTAAAGTTTTGGTAAACTATTTCCCAATATTGGGAATAATGTGATACCTGCAAGTTAATACCAAGCATTAATAACAGAAACAATGTTATGCCAACTTTAGGAAAATTGGTATATTGTTGGCAATAATAATAATAGTCTTTAGATGGTAAATTTTCAAGTTGATGTTGGGATGTTTTTGGAATAATGCTGGCATTCTACAAAATTCCAAAATCTAGAAAAATAGAAAGCACAATTTTACTTTATTCCAATTCTGAATAAGTTACATTGTTGGTAAACCATTACATTGTACCAAATAATGGGAAATATTTTGTATCAAGTTAATACCAAACAAATAATAGAAACAATGTTGTCTCTCCCTTTCAATTTTCCCAATCCTAAGGTTCTTGCAAGAGATAGCTAGATCACTCTCCTTCTTTACCTCCTTCATGCACAATGTAGCATTTTTTTAAGGAAGACAAGAATGATGGTTTCAGCTGATATCAGGGGTCATTGTTTTGTTGCTATGCATCAATATCAACCTTGAAACTTTATATCATTTACTTTGTTATTAGATGATTTTGACCAGCTCCCCCTGATATCAGCTGAAACCATCATGCTTGTCTTCCTTAAAAAAGACTACATGAAGGAGGTAAAGAAGGAGAGTGATCTTCTACCTCTTGCAAGAACCTTAGGATTGGGAAAATTAGTAGTCTTAAAGGAGCAGTGTCACGATTAGTATTCATGCCCAAAGTTTTGAAAATGTGTCAGGCGGACAAGAAATCAAAAGATGTGACAGAAGTAGAAGTCTGTGAGTAATCTGCTTGCATCGGCGTATTTGCACGATATTGCTTTAAAGCTATACTTCAGTATTATATGGTTAGGTTTGATGTTATATTTTTATAAAGCAGCATTATATTTATTTCAATTGAAAGGGAAATTTGCAGCGGCGCATGACATAGCGTGATTTTGCCATTATCTATATAACAACCAATCAGAATCGTGACACTGCTCCTTTAAATGTTGCAAAGGAACTTCTAAGACAGGACATTGTTAAGCAGACTCCCTTGCATCAAGAGCCAAAATCAATATTCTTAATTTTAAGTTAAGTTAATTAATTAATTAATTAAAGCTTAAGCTTTAAAGTCCACCTGTCTGATAATTAAGTCTGCAATATTTTGCTGAATTTCCCCGCTCAAAACTGTATGCTATCGCACCAGGTGGTCGCGATCATTTTGCGATGTGATCGATATGATTGCGAACATAATTATTGGAAGCACGATGGAAGCACGATGCAAGCACGATGCGAGCAGATCACGAGCACAGTGCGAGCAGATCGCAAGCATGGTGCGAGCAGACCGCGAGCAGATCGCAGTTAGTGATCCCGATCAGCTCGTGAGCAAATCGCAATAAATGTGCATACAGTACAGCCTGGATGTATGTTAACATTTACACGCATGTAACGGACGTGTACAAAATTAATTTACTACACGCATTTGAGTGTATTACACACATGAAATTGAAATGAAATTGTTTGTAATATGCAATCCAGCACCTTCTCTAGATCTTCGAGCGGTTCAATTACCAAAGGTTTCCGCCAAAACGTAATAAATTATGCTGAAGGAAACTTTTGATCGTATGCTCCACATTCACTCTGCAATTCACGTAATAAATGTTTAAACGACTTGCCCTAAATGTTCGAACGACTTGCCCTTACGTTCGAACAATTCAACATCACAAAACTGCATGCAGAAGTTCAATGTGGTTCGTTTAACAGACAACAAATTAAAACTGAATGGACTCAAACCATTTTTTCATACCAGGTGAAAACTGTTCAGATACGTAAATGAAGTAAAAACTTTCAAAACGTTTGATTCTGTAAGCATCTCGATTTCTAAAAGAACATTTTTGTCTGTAAAGAATATTTGGTGCGATCTCAAAGCAAAAAAACACGGAGTCATTGATTATTCAAATCAGTTCGCAGAAAATGTCATACTTCTGTGTCACGGAATTCAAGATTCGGAGCTCGATCATTACCTTTGAAAATGGATCCACATTAAATAAAAAGAACTCCAGAATGTTCTGTTTAGTAGACATTGTCATTTGCCAGCAAAGTTGATGAGCTTTGTGGTGATTTAAACTACAATGCAATAAAATCACACTCACCGCGAAGTTTGTGGCATTCGTATATCTTAACTTGTTGTGTGAAAAACCAGACAATCAGTCTTCACGGCTGAAAGCACATGTCAACAGAGAATCTTTGTATCTCCAAAACAGGTTGCTGTGTATTTGAGCGAGCTGAGTTCGAGAAGTTAAAGCGTGTTTGGCGAGTTTTTTATCGAAGCATGCATCAGGTTATTTTCTAAAATGCATTCAAAATGTTGTTCCATTGTATTTATGAGGTGATTTCACAGCGTCGCTGGCAAAGACTGAGGAGGAGCGACTCTGAATGAGCCAAGTTCAATGGAGGCAAGAGGATTGAAAAGAATGGAATAAACATGTTTGTTGTGCCCGCACACAGTCTGAAAAGTGTGAAATGAATTTGGCTAGCATTTAGCGAATACATGTATACAGGATACACAAAAGTGTGATCAATACACTCAGTTCGTGTAAATAAGTGAGCTGAGTCTGAGAAGTTAAAGCTTTTTGTTAATGGCGGTGTAGCTAGTGTGCAAAGTTTGAAGAAATATGTTTTAGAGTGTCAAACAATGGCGCTGTTGAAGTGTGACTGACCAGAGACAAAGAATAAAACGTTGCTGTATATCTGTATATTTAAGCGAGTTGAGTCTGATAAGTTAAATCATTTTTTAATGGCGGTGTATCGTGCCCGCACACAGTCTGAAAAGTGTAAAATGAATTTGGCTAGCATTTAGTGTTTATGATATGACTAAGACACTGACTTACATTGTAGCATTTACAATGTATATACATGTAGTGCTTCGGTTCCTTGCTACAAACTTATTTTTGAAAAACATGTAGGAAGAATTGTCGTAAATCTTTGCCAAGTTTTTAGCTGAAGTTTCTACACTTTAGTCCAATGCTAATATATATGGCTATTAGTGTCGAAAACTTTCATTCACAAACCGTTATTGTTGAGCTACGTATTCATCAGCAGTTATTCTCTGGAGTTCAATGAGTTAATGAGGCACTGAGGTGCATGTACAATGTAGTTCCATGCGTCTAGTACACAAAAGTGTGTGTAATTACACTCAGTTCGTGTAATTACACTCTGACAGTTGAGTGTAGTACACGCGCGGAATTACTCGCACGTTACACACAAATCTGTTAACATTAACATCCAGGCTGTACTGTACATGTATGTTTCTTGGTGGTACTGTTATGCACCTACATGTATCATATTAAGCCCAAGGGGGAACCGATTGAGCTCAGGCAAGGGGTGGGGATTTGATAGGCAGGGCTATCCTGAGAGTGAGGATTTTGACATACAATGTATGCTGCCTGCCCCAGGGTGGGGTTATTTATGGAAATAATAAGGAAGGTACATGTAAGACAGTGGGGTGGGGAGTTTTGATATTATTGACCAAAGGTGTTGTCCCAATTGTGGTGAATTTGACTTTTTGGGGAAGAAAATGTCAAATCCTCGCCCCCCTTCCCGGGAAGACACTTACTCATGCAAAGAGTATGGTGATCCTCCAACATCCTTCCTGAATTTGTGGTAGAGAGTTTCCCCACCTTGAAGAAATTGCAAAGCCTTCGCTGCCTCTTCTCTCTGACTCCACAAAATCCCAAGTTGGTTCATGCAATGTAAAACCAGTGAGCTGCACTTTGAGTCATGTCTCTCTTGGACTCTCTGCAAGCAGCGTACCAAATGTTCCTCTCCTGTGCTGAGCTCATCAGTGTCAATGTAATTTACAGCCAGCTGATAATCCAGAACTGACAACAGTAACAGTAAGTACTCGCTACTTTCCTCGTCCTCATTTTGGAAAGACTCCAGTTTGGACTTCAACTCTGACAACAGATCTCTAGCCGCATATTTCGACTTATATGGATCGTTTTCGGGGTCGTTTTTCGATTCTTCAAACGACAGCCGTCTTGCTTCTTTATATTTTTCATATCCATCGCTTTTAAGCCAGTTTTTGATCTCTTCTATTTTGGAATCCATAGCAAATTCGATATCACAAACATCCGCCATTTTGGATTAGAAACTGTCCTAGGCTCAGTCCTCTCTCGGTCTCAACACCAGAACGAGGCCTTCTGAACCAAAATGGCGGTTGCAACGATGAAAGTCCTCATCAAAGAGACAGAGAACCCTGGCTACATTTACAAAGATATTGCAATTCCTGAGCCAGGAGAAGGAGAACTGCTAGTCAAGGTCCTAACTGTTTCTATCTGTGGCTCTGATATTGCATTGTATAATTGGAATGAAGGTAAAATACTGCTCATCATGAGTCATTCTAGATCGTTCGAGTTGGTATCTAAAATTGGGAGGTGGGGGGGGGGGGGGGGGGGGGGAGGGAGGGGGTGGGGGTGTAAACGTATATGAAGTTGGGTTCCTAATTTCTGAGGGTTGCCATTTTTTTAATCAACAAAATAGAAGATAAAGTACACGTATACTTATCAATTTGTGCTGTTATTTCCAAATAAACTATTTTTAATGATAATTTCTTACCGTAGTTTGCATATTTTAGAAACCTTAAATTAACAATAAAATTATACAATACATATTGCTGGTTTGCAATCAATACCCAGAGAACGTGGCGGCCATGTTGGTTGAATCAAATGGAGATAACATCCGTGCTATGCGTGTCTGTAGCTGTTAGCCAATAGCCCATTCTCCATGCAATATGGTTCTCCGGTAGGTGGGGTAGGAATGCCTGTGTGAGGCTTGGGAGTACATGCAGTCCTTTTCCAAGCCTTGCATTGGAATTTGTACTTTGCTTTCTTCTTAACTTTATTTTCCATTTGTTACTGATATATTTGTGTTTTTCTTACTAGATGCGTAATTTGGGTCTTTTGGTTTTATACTAGGGGATGGGTTGATAGGTGTCTAATACCTTGTAGGGGACCTCGTGTCCTATTGTATTTCTCACTTGCCACTTATAAATGGCAAATCTTGGTTTCATGGTTGATTGAACAAGGAATCTTTTGTTAACATCAACCAAGATGGTGGTGATGACATCACATGCAACCCAGCAATAAATCTACTAGATCTAATTTGTTAATGTGTACTCTAATGAACCAAAACTACATGTGTATAGATGCAAAGTGTGTAGTCTGCTATTACATGCCTCAAAATGTTGCAACAATACCTTGTAAAATCTGGTCACCAGGCAGCAAATGTTAGTTGCAAAAGTAAATGTACATGTATTGTGACAAGGTTTACTGCCAGGCCTATAATAACGTGTTGCTAAGCTGCAACTGATTGTTAACTTTCATTGGGCAAACATACTGTTTTAGTTGCATTTGCAACCATATCAGTCACACATCAATGGATCCCTGGAAATATAAAAAAACCCTGATAGATCATAGATAAAATATACTGTACATGTATGTAGCCAGACAGCACAGCGGCAATGCTAGGAATGACAATCCAATGTTGTTTTGGAATTAGTTTGTTATACACCCCGTGATCATTATTATGACTAACATGTCCTCTACTTATGAATTCATAATTATGTACAGTGTACATGTAGATCTACATTGTGTAGCTGTTCTTTAACCATTTTCCATAAACACTCTGAATTTCTAATGAGACCTGAAACAACCATGGGGGCTGATCAAAGCCAGGTCCGGCTAATCCACAGTCAGATCGAATTGGAATTTAGCATGATAAACAACTTAATTAGAACTTTTTTCCTGAATTCTGAGTCATTTATGGGTTCTATTTAAGCTGAAGAAACTAGCGGAAAATATATTGTTTTTGAATAGCTAAGACTACCATGGCAGGGCTAGTTAAAAACCACAATGAGTGAGAACATTTAGGACAGGAGAACCATATCCTAATCCATTTTCCACATAATTAACAGTGAGGCTCATCTGGCATTAAGGAAGGAAAGTTATGTTATTCCTGTTTTTAAAGTCCTGATCGAAACCTCAAACACAGGATCCAATTAATGACTGAAAATTAAAAAGGAAACCACTTAAAATGACTAAAATTAGTTGTTGGATTAGTCGACCTAGTGACCCTGTCACAATATAGATCACACTAAATATGGGCCGCATCAGGCAAAAAGGGCCCGGACGACATTCAAATTAAATAATTCCTACAACGGTGTTCCTAATAACAGGTTACAATACAATACAATACAATAACTTTTATTTAAACACGATAAAAGATTAAAGCGTTGCCGCTTGTGGGGTCGTGTATAATACTAAAATAAACTAGTTAACTATATTCAAATTTTACATTAAGGAAGGTTGAAGATTGTATTGTATTCTTGATGAGAAGCGCTACATTTCATTCCTAACAATAAATGTCAGTTTCAAGAAATTGACAACAAAAAATAATGTGATTTTGATGCAAGGGCCCAATTACAAATATGTCCACAAAAAATAGGAATCGTATTAGAGGGGATGATTTAGATGTACAATGTATGACATTCATTTATACCTGCATGCTGGCATTAAAGGGCCATCCCTTCATGTAGGACGACACAAATTGCTACCAAATTGTATTTACTGGTTATTTCATGGTTTTCTATGGAATACCGGCGAATATTTCACGAGAAATTTGTATTATTTAGTATACAACGAGCCTTTAGGCGAGTTGTATACCAAAATAATATGAATTTCGAGTTAAATTTTCGCCAGTATTCCATAGAAAACCATGAAATAACCATATTATCCTATAAATAACAAATTTACAAAAATATTTATCACGAAAACAAAGTAACTTACCGAACGATTGACTGCGAATTTTCTCGCCCGAAAACACAAATTTCGAGTGGCGGCCACGCGCGTCTGCAGACTAATTATGCATTCAAAATGGTGATTTTTTTTTTATTGGCCGGTAAAGAAAGGGCGCGAAATTTCCTGCATTTTTATTGGCCTTGATCTAGCCATGAAATACCGCTCTGTATTTCATAGAAAAACCATGAAATACCGCCCTGTATTTCATAGTAAAGCTGAGTTCTGATTGGTTGAAATATAATATTTATAGGATAATGTATTGTATTGTATTGTATTGTATTGTATTGTATTGTGTTGCGTTCTATTGTTGTATTGAATTGTATTGTGTTGTATTCTATTGTATTTTTGGTAAAAATTTGTGTTGTCCTACATAAAGGGATTGCCCATTAAAGAGTAAAAAATAAATAAGATGAACAAGTGATCACTTTTTGGCCAATAAAATATTTTCTTTAGTCATTCTACTCCCCATACATCAAGAAGGAAGTATCCTGGGTCCTTTACTTTTCCTTGTATATGTCAATGATTTACCACGCTGCCTGAAAAACTGTAAATCAATATTATATGCTGACGATACCCTTCTGTATTACTCCGCCAAATCATCCCTCGATATTGAAAATAATCTAAACAGTGACCTAAAATGTGTGTCAAACTGGCTTGGTCAAAATCTACTCACTCTCAATTGCGTTAAATCGAAATGTTTATTGTTTGGCAGCAGTCGTCGTCTTAAATCATTCAATGGCATATCAATCTCCATTGACGGATGTCCTCTTGAACGTGAAAACTCATTCAAATATCTGGGTGTGACATTTAACGAAGACATGTCTTGGAATGATCATATCGAGAACCTCATGTCCAAGATAAACCAACGTCTAGGTCTTCTAAGGAGAGTCAAGCACCTCCTCCCAACCGATGCTCGCATAACACTATACAATTCTCTTATCCTTCCATTATTTGATTATGCTGACATAATCTGGGGGGATAAGAACAATGTAACACAAATGAACGCTCTCCAAGTCCAGCAAAATAAAGCAGCAAAAATTATCTTAAACCAACCACTACGTTCATCTGCCACACAAGCTCTAGAGTCTTTAAATTGGAACCAGCTATGTAAACGACGTCATGCACATCGATGTATTTTTATTTTTAAATGTTTGAACAATTTTATTGACTTTAATTTTAACTTAGTAATTAATAGTAATGTCCACCAATATAATACTAGAAATAAGTCTAAGATTCACTTACCCTCAGTCAAGACAAATTGGGGAAAACATACATTAACTTACCATGCTGCTAAAGATTTTAATGACCTAGGTTTCGATCTTAATAATGTAAATTCATTACTGCTTTTTAAACTCAAATTAAGTCAAGCTCACTAGCTCCTAGATTATCAATATATTTTTATTATTTTAAATTATTAATCTTAGAAATTATCTATTTTATTCTATACTACTTAGTTATAAATATTATATATATAATTTTATTGTTGCCATTACAGGGCCACCTTGTAAAACACTTCGGTGAATGGTGCACCCTGTATAAACATTATTATTATTTTATTATTATACATGTAGCTCATAATATGATTTTAGCAATAGTACAAGTTAATTACACCTTGAAACAATTGTCTGATGATAAGGAATCATTTGCACCTGCTAAAATTGTGATCACACCCTCATGTAAAAAAATCGTAAATTTCGTCTTCGATTTTACTGGTCAATTTCATGAAATCAACACTACTTGTTAGTAACACAATGTGGCACTCGCGATGCATATTGTAATTGCACCACAAGTATAAAAAACATGGTACAATTTGAAAATGCATTTACATATTATGTCGGCCGGGCCCTTTTTGCCTGACGCGGCCCATTTCATTACATGTATCACTATTAATTTGAAACCTTTCCATCCTCCAGGATTAAAAACAGGCATCCCCCAGACATTTGCATAGCTTAGCTAACCTCCTATAATTAAAAAATGTCAAATGCCCCCACAATAAATGCCAGGGAGGCCAGGAAGGAGGGGGGGGGGGAGAGATTTGGGTAGGTTTGGAAATGATAGAGACATAATAGTGTGCCTCATAATGGGGGTGGCTTAATTAATTAAGCTGCAAGATAATATTTTGAGGGTGTTCTTGCAGATGTCATACAAATACAGTTAGAGCTCTTGTAAGCGACCACCTCAGGAATTTGACAGTGGTTGTAACTAGAGCTGGTCGCTTATGAGAATGCCAACTCTCATAAGCGACCACGTGCTGAAACAATAGAGGCTGGTCGCTTACGAGAGCTTTTAGCTTGGGATATGTAAATAGTTATTTATAGTACAGTATTAGTAATAATATTAGTAAATAGTTATTGTCTATCACAGAAGAGGTTCGCGAATGTATAGGTCATGCATCTACAGAGATTCAAAACACTTTTATTAAAGTGTTGACGAATACGAATTAGACTCTTTGAGTGGTTGCTTACAAAAATACAAAAAAAAAGATCAGTTGGTAATTCCCAAAAGTGGTTGCTGTTGAATTTATTTTATATTTAATGTTCTTTGATCTTCACTCTGGTGCAGATTGTATCAATGTGGTAAACAATAGTTCATGATTCATGATCGATTCATTTCCTTTTGATGTTGTTTTTTCTCAGTGGAAGGGGGTCTCGTGGATGGGTATTATTTTATAAGGCCGGGGGTAATCTACTAAAGTTTGGGAATTAACAAGGCTGCCACTGAAGCTCTCAAACGATATATCTCTGTTTAAGACATGAACTTGGAGATTCCATACCCTGTTTAAGATTATGGCCAAATAAAACATCTATGTGTTTCTGGTTACCCAACCAAACCTAGGTTCCCCTACCAACCCTGGAACGTTTTTCATCCAGATTTCAACTACGAGCTTGATATTAGAGAATCCGTATATGTTTTCTTTTATTTATTTATGACATTCGGACACAAGGTCACGGGAGAAGAAACAATAGGACTCGAAGTCTCTTACAAGGTTTGAAATGTGTGAAAAATTTAAAGCCATGCATGTAGCCTTTGCAAAAAGGTAGACACAAATATTTTAGAGGGTTTGGAGGTACATGTAGTCACTACTTTAAGGTGTTTAGGGCTAAATCACTAAACAACAAAGACTATAACCCTTCTTCAATAGTCATGTGAACTAATCCAAACCCTAACCCTAAAGTACTAAAGAAATCAATAACGCGAACAAGGTAAGGTATTTTTATTGCAAAATACTTTGGTAGAACTTGATATGTTCTTGCTGTAATGCCATCCTCAACCTAAACACAATTAGGAACTATGAACAAGTTATACTGGTTTAGGAATTTTGAAACCAGTATAAAGATTTGAAACTGGTATGAGAAATCTCATACCAATAAAACTTTGAAACCACAACATATACATGTACCTAATATACCTAGCTAAACTAATCTTTTTTTAAGTGTAACTGCATATGCATGCACTAATTAAATTCAGGACCCTAATTCAGGACTCGAGGCTTGTTGCAGATAGTATTCTCACAATATGACACATTTTGGCAGTCGTTGATACCTCAGATGAAGTATCCCGACCCCTCAGGGCAATATATGCCTGGTTGATTGATTGAAGAAAAATCTGGTTGAAGAAAATCGTCCTTCCCGCTCTCTTCGTTCTTCAAGTCGTTCACTCCTTCGTCCTCCATCTCCACCTGTCAGAACTGTAACTTATGGCGAACGTGCCTTCTCCTACTCTGCACCGAAACTATGGAACTCACTACCAGATTACATTAAGTCCTCCACTACTATATCAGCCTTTAAATCTGCTCTAAAAACCTTTCTTTTCAAAAGAGTCTATATGACGCAGTGACAGTAGATAAGTATTTATATTATGTTATATGTATATATTTTCTGTTATATATATCTCTACATGTATACGTGTATGTATATGTATATCAGTCTCTGTTTATGTATATATATTTTACATTACTTCTTATATTAATATATATATATATATATTTTTATAATATAGGTATAGTTATTTTTACTACTTTCTACTTTTTAATATAGTAGTCTCATACTCCATGTAAGCGCATTGAGATTTTTAAATGCGCCATAAAAACCTATAATTATTATTATTATTATTCCATTCTGCCATGCATCTGCCACATAGATGACACCGCAACGCGAAAAGAACACAGAAGTGCGCCACGAGATACAGTCGAGTGGCGTAACGGATATTCTCGGCTTCACGTTTTGGCGTCCTCTGTGCATATATAAGACGACAAACACGGCAGAATGTAATCTATTTCTTTTATATAATCGCAAACTAAAAACTGAAAATACCCAATCATAACGAGTTGAGAAATTGGTTGCGCGCACTCATGACGCCATCCATACTGTATATACGTCCGGGGGGGGGGGACTCCCTTATGTGAGGGGTACATGGATGCTCGTCGTACCTTTTAGGGGTCAATATCAGGAGTTTGGTACCACTTAGGGTATCCACCATCAAACACGGACATTTATATGTAAAGCGGTACCTTTTAGGGGTCGGGTGTCCATTGAACAAAAAAACCTGTTATGAATTTACATTTTTATTATCTTTTAGGGGTCAAAATAAGCTTGAGCCACGCCCATTTTAGTACCTCTTAGGGGTGAAATCGAAAATGTCCGACGAGCATCCCTACCCCTTTTATATGGGAGTCCCCCCCCCCCCCCCCCCCCCCGGGATATACGTGTGTCCTCTAATAACCCACGGCTCTTTAATGACCAATCAGAGTGTGCATGTCGGACTGATTATTATGTAATTATAATTTCATATCACATTGCTTCACTCTACATGTACATTTCAGTGGCCAAGGCTATAGCAACCTTACCCTTCATGCCAGGTCACGAGTGTGTTGGGGAGGTAAGTGCTCATCACATATTGTACACATTATCTATCTTTATTTCCCCCGATCCGGAATCCATTTGAAATCATGTGATGTGATTGGCTGGCGACCTGTCATGTTTGTTCTCATACACATAATTGACTCAGGTTGATACCAAAGAGTTTGTGCTGAGATTCTGTTGTAAATGTACCCCAGCACTCAATACCTTGCATTTCTGCCTCGTATTTGATAGTGAAGGCCTAGGAAAAAGGGGGAAACTGTAGAAAATTGCCACTTTTGAACAAACAACCCATGACTGACAAGTATTCAGGGGTGAGTGGGGAAAAAACATAAGTGATTGTTCGGCTGCACGACACTTTTCTATCTTTTTTACGGTCGCTTTTAGATATTTGAAGGTGTTTTAATTTGAAGAAAGTTATGAGGTGTATGTCATTACCCTGATCATAGGTAAAACAGAAGATTTTGTTTCCTTGCGATTTTTTTCGGGATTTTTCAGCTGTCGCGTCGCCTGTGCAAGAGTAGCTACACGGGCTCTGGTTGATTTGGGGTTCCTGTGGTGGGAGAGAGGAGGGGGAAGGGGGAGAAAGGAATCACCACAGAAATCCCAAATCAACCAGAGCCTGCAAGCAGGCTACGCGTGCTGGGGACGCGATAGTTTATCAGAAAGTTGCGTCAAATAAAATACAAAACAAAAAAAGAAAGTTGCGTCGCCTTTGCAAGCAACAAATCTCCCGCGGCTTCAGTTTCCCGCCAAAACATAGTGTGAGCACGCGCGCCACAACGTCTCGTGATCACCCTCCTGCTACCGTAGAAACGGCTTGATTACTTGCTTGTTTTAAGTCCTTATAAATTCCTTTTCAATTTCAAGTTATATCTTAAAGAAGAGGATGTACTGGTTTCCTTAATCTCCAAAGAAGTTTCAAAGTAGTCACTTAGGCTCTTATTCCACTCCTTCAAGTATGTACAGTATTGCTTCTGTATAAGCGCATGAATGAAGTCACTAAAATTCAGTTAAAAGTCACAAGGAAAAATAAAGAAAAGCGTCATTTACTGCCCTTGGTTAGTTAACTAGTTTGCATTGTATGGAAAACAAATGTGTCCCCGGTCTAATGAAACGGCCCTAATTGGCCTGTGGCCTCTGCCTGTATTGAGACCTCGGGTAAAGTTTTTTCTCCATATACCTTATTACATGAAATTTTGGCGACACTTAAATTTAGCGAATTTAGCGTAAATGCACCAAAATTAAGTGTCGCTAAATTTAAATCGTCGCTAAATTAAAGTGCGTACAATATGAAATTCCGCCATCTGGTCAGTTTAACACAATCATGCTGGTTGACGGTCGATTATGACGTGTATCGGATGTCTCGTGCACATTTCAGTCATTTCAGCTTGACAACTTTTTTGATTTTATCACATAAATGTTCTATTATCGTCGTAAAAGTTTTGAATAAATTCGCCAAAGTTTCAGTTCGTGAAATCGCGAAAATTAAGTGACTTATGTTCCAAAATTTACGAAAAATCGCTAAATTAAAGTGCCGCTAAATATGGATTTTTCAAAATCGCTAAATTAACGTGTCGCCAAAATTTCATGTAATAAGGTATTCATAGAGTTGTACAGACCTCCCGGCTGGTGAGGTACAGTAAATTTCTTTTATTAGTGGATAAGTATATGTACCACACAAGTGAATAGTGCTTTTCGCGCGCTCTGATTGGCTACTCCGCAGGTGAATATCCTTTGTTATTCACGTCCGAGCGACTGAGCAGCGATCACCTCGCGCGAGTTTTTGTCCATTTAACAGGGTCCTCCCCCTTCCGTCCCCTGTTCTCATTTTCTTTTGTTTTGATTATAATTAAAAATTATAATTAAGTAAGTTTGAAATCATAACGACTGTGCACATAGTGCAAGCTCATTCACCCAGCATGCACCAGTTGACCAGTCTGTTATGTGTCACTGTCAACGTTTAATATAGGTAGCCAAGATTGGCCCAGGGTGTGGTACAGAGTACAAAATTGGTCAGCGACTGTGCTGTGAGAATCATTTCTTCTGTGGCAAGTGCTATCAATGCTTACATGGTACGTCATAAAAAGATTAATTTGTTGAGATTGCAGTTAAAAGTTTAAGATTGAATTATGCATGTTGATAAAGACAAAAACATTAAAAATATGATCATAATACCTATATCTGCTTATATAGTTTTATCAAACCCATGTGTAATGATCTTGTTACTGGGTTGGAGTCAACCAACTGGGAGCAGATAAAGATATGCAGGCCCTCTTGGTAGCCGCGCCAGCTGCCAGTGCCACCCCCTCCACTATGAGGCACAGCGGCCAAATGAGCACCAAGCACAGCGGCCAAATGAGATTGAGTTCCAAAAACATTTGAAGCACCAGCCTTTCATTAGAATATAATTTATTTGTTGTTCTGACATTACCAACTAGCTATTCGTTCTAAGACAATATTTCTAATAAATTTTAACAGCATATTTATTTCTGACTTCATGTGAGTTACATTGTATGATTGTTGCCGATATTTTTCACCATCAGATCAAAGGCACATTTGTCAAAATCTTAACCAGTTTGGTCATGGCAGAGGAACCATATATGGAGGTGAATAAAAGTCTGGCTGCCAAACAAATACAACTACATTAATTATTACTGTTAAACAATAATATCAGACTATCAGCATGAAACTGGAAAATTACATTTTGACATATTGCTTCCTTCTTTTTAATTGTCCTCCCAATCCAAAAACACTGGATTTTTTGTCTCGCCCAGGGCTAAAATACCCCGAACTTCACCCCTCCCCCCTAAAAATGCCTTCTTTGTAAATGACCTCCCAAAATCATTGTAATTAATGTTATTCACTCCCGCACGCAAAATAGAAAACACGTACGTGGAATTTCATTCCCAAAAGAAGGTGTACGAGCATACAGTACAAAAACAATATAGCTACAGTATAATGGTCCAATCAGAATACAGGTCTCGAGGGGTGGTACTGTATTACAAATGTACTCTTAAAAAGAACCTTGATTTTTTTGTCAACCCTAAAATACCCTGTCGAGCCTCGAATTACATCCCAAATAAAACATTTTTTTTCAATTACCCTTTTAGCACAATAGTCAGAGTTAATGTTACTTTACAGAACATGTAAAAATGAAAAAACTAGGAGCTGCGAAACAAGTCTAAAACAAGACCACATTTTGTCAAATCAGCACATAATGTTTTGACTAAAATATTGGAATGGTTGTGTGGAACAATAAGTGCCACTGATATATTATTGACATTTCTTGTAGGGTGCTCAGAGTACACGATCATCCCGGCTCGATATGCCTACATTCTCAAGACTGATCTGGACTCAAAGAAAGCTTGTATCTTGGAGCGTGAGTATGGAAGAATAACCTCCCGAAAATGTTGTTGCAATTTAATAGTTTCCCTGTAAAAGAAAACGAGTCTCCCGATTCCCGACATTTTCTTTAGATTCCCGGCAAAAGTTCATGTTCTCCCGAAACAGACCTTCTTATAGTTCTCACCACCCGTTCCATTCACTGTGGATGCAGTTTGTAGATTGTTAAACTGTTACTCAATGCCTTGTACAACAACTGGTCTTTCCCGCTTTGACTTACAGGACCGTGAAAAAAAAACAGGTTTGCGCGAACAGGTATCTCTTAGTTCAGAATATTAGAATCCATACTGTGTCCTTTGCGCAATGGAAATAAAATTAAAAAAACGGAGAGATTCCATAAATCGAAGCGTATACCTAATAACCTTACTCCTCATCTATACGACTAGAAATTGAATGTTGTCGCCTGGGTAATCTCGGAAAATTCCCTAGTTCTAGGAGTGCCTCCTTTTCCTTTTTAATCGTTCAGTAATCGAAAAAGGAAAGGAGGCTCTGCAAGCTGCGATGTCGCAAGCTGACTTTGGAGGAGCTGGCTCACATGGAGGCCTAAACCTTTTTTTTTCACGGAGAAAGTTGATCTCGTAGCTTAGTCGAGGTTGATCGAGATGAGATAATAGAACGTAATGTGTTATATCACGTACATAAATAATTACCGACCACTTTCCAACAGCTTACCGACCACTTAATAACAGCGTACTGAGCACCGACTTTAATGACCACATTTTAAGATGAATCTAGTGTAGTAAGTAACCATTAATTATATGGAAAACCTTATTAAAACGGTTGACAGTGGTTAACAAGCTTTAAACAAACTATTCCAGTTCATTTAAATGCGTGTGTCTGTAATTAATAGGCCAGTTCGCGGTTTTTTTCCGACATTTTGAAAACGTTCGATTTATAAGAAAATATGGAAATTTTGGAGAGTTGTGGACTCTCGCATCTAATCAATATTTACCTAAACAACCTCAAATTTTCTGTGGCAAGATTTTATATGTCTTATCAAGTGTAGGGAGTTTAAAGGTAATTAATTCCCTACTTTTCATATGAGAACATTTCAAAATCTTCTCTTGTTCTTTGTAATTAACTCGTCATAATAATTATACATGTATAGCTGCAATTGTATGGAAAACTAACATTTGTTTTATGTTTGGAAGAGTAACTCAATCCAGCTCAGATTTCAGTATGTAATTGACACTTCCTGAAACTCATACTGAAATGTTAATGCTCTTGTATTGACTACACACGTCCCGAATGCGAGAGTCCAAAACTCTCCAAAATGTCAATGTGTTTTCTTACAAATCAAACGCGTTCGCACCCTTTTCAAAATATCGAAAAAAACGCGAACTGGTCTATTCTCTCCAGCATTTGGTGTCGCTCATCAAGCTATGGAGGAACTGAAACCACATGGAGATACAGTACTTGTACTAGGTAAGGGATGGAGATACAGTACTTGGACTAGGTAAGGGATTGAGATACAGTACTTGTACTAGGTAAGGGATGGAGATACAGTACTTGGACTAGGTAAGGGATAGAGATACAGTACTTGTATTAGGTAAGGGATGGCGATACAGTATGTACTAAGTAAGGGATGGAGATACAATACTTGTACTAGGTACGGGATGGAGATACAATACTTGTACTTAAGGTAAGGGATGGAGAAACAGTACTTGTACTAGGTAAGGGATGGAGATACAATACTTGTACAAGGTAAGGGATGGAGATACAGTACTTGTACTAGGTAAGGGATAGAGATACAGTACTTGTAGTAGGTAAGGGATGGAAATACAGTACTTGGACTAGGTAAGGGATGGAGATACAGTACTTGTACTAGGTAAGGGATGGAGATGCAGTACTTGTACTATGTAAGGGATGGAGATACAGTACTTGTACTAGGTAAGGGATGGAGATACAGTACTTGTACTAGGTAAGGGATGGAGATGCAGTACTTGTACTAGGTAAGGGATGGAGATACAGTACTTGTACTAGGTAAGGGGTGGAGATACAGTACTTTTACTAGGTAAGAGATGGAGATACAGTATGTACTAAGTAAGGGATAGAGATACAGTACTTGTACTAGGTAAGGGATGGAGATACAGTACTTGTACTAGGTAAGGGATGGAGATACAGTACTTGTACTAGGTAAGGGATGGAGATACAGTACTTGTACTAGGTAAGGGATGTGTATTAGGTAAGGGATGGAGATACAGTACTTGTATTAGGTAAGGGATGTGTATTAGGTAAGGGATGGAGATACAGTACTTGTATTAGGTAAGGGATGTGTATTAGGTAAGGGATGGAGATACTGTACTTGAACTAGGTATATGGGGCACATTGGAGCACCGGCGACGTTTTGCTCGAGATCCATCACAATTAAAGCAACAATTCTAATGCCATTATATGGCCCCTGTTAAACGATATATCATACAACCAACCAAACGTCAATGCTAGAGAGAGCATTTAAGCGTTTCTGGAAATAAGCGTTACCCTTTCCAAAATAAAGAACTTTTAAACCATGTCAAAATTAACAAAAGTGTGAAATACTGGGAGGCTCCTTTATGATTAAGAGATACGTTGAATTGCGTATTTACCAATTAAATAAGAACACAATGGTTATCCAATCAGATCTCTATAATTTCTACATAATTTGAGTTACCTACGTCTAGAAATAGTCATATCACTACTCTGCATTCTGGTTGGTTAAATGTTGTTTTGATTGGCTACAGCAAATGCTTGAATTATGCAGATGTTTACGAATCATATTTTGTCGGCTTTAACTGTTGAAGAAATTTGGTTTTATTGGGCTTTTTCATCTTGAAGAAAATTAATGAATGCATTTTGATTGGGTATGTTTTTTCTTTTTAAGGCTGTGGACCCATTGGCCTTCTAGCAACAGGAATAGCAAAGGCGATGGGGGCAATAAAAATGTAAGAAATTATTATTGAAATAATAGATACAAAATAGGCTCTTCCTCATTATTGAAAAGGTCTTCAGTGTGTGTGTGTGTGTAAACAGTACTCGCGGTATTGACCTGTCAAGCTGCTTAGGTCAGAACCCTAAAGACGACTAAGAGCTTCACTATGGTAACCTTCATAACTCGTGGGAATGACTCGGACAAGGCGTGAAATGAGAAATACCCGGATGTTACTACATGTACGTCACAAGTTCTGACTCGTGACTAATTTGTTGGGAATAAGAAATACCTGTATTTTTCGTTTGCATATTGCGTCATCACCGCCATGTTGGAGGACATTGACAACATTAAGATTCCTCGTTAGCTTCTTTTGTTAGTTCCACCAATAATCTATTCCTGGGTAGACGTAATCTAATTAATTGGACTTTGCATTAATTTGAAGAAATACTTAAAGTGCCCCTACGATCAAATTTTGAGATAGTAATATTTTTACGTATTTGTAAAGTAGAGTTGCTATCTGATATGTTTGGCCTGTCCAAACTGTTTTTCGATATGACGACGAGAAGTCTTAGTTTCTGGGGTCCGAATATTGAATTTTTATGTCCGCATTGAGCCCAATCCATTCCGTGACAGAACCTGTACAGAGCTAATTTCCAGCTGGCGTGACGTCATCTTCTCAACACAACACATGCGGGGCGCCGTTCACACAAACCTCCGCACAAACTTATAAGTAAAGTACATGTTTATACTATTTTTTCCAAAAAGGAAAGGAAAGAACGAAGTTTTGTATGGAAATACGCATGTACGAGAGCGACGCGTTGAGAAGATGACGTCACGACAGCAAACCGCTGGTCGAAAATCTCGAAGTATTTGGAACACACTTCAGTAATGGCGGACGCGATTTCGACGGTAGACTCTCTGCAAAATTCATAGTTTAATTTGGTCCTTTGGTAATATTTTTCAATGATTTGGATATTTTCGACACTGTCGTTTTGGAAGACAAAAAAGTAGAAAAGAAAATGGTCGAATTTCGTCGTAGTGGCACTTTAAAATTGTGACATAAGCAACTTTTTTCTTTATTAACAACTCACAGACTGTGTATATTATCTATAAATCGATATTGTTGTGATAGAAAGGCGCCATTGAGATTAATGCATTAACGAGGTGACGTAAGATCCAGAATCGACCCAGTCTTTTACTAAATGTGCGGTCATGAGTCAGGAAGGTCAAATTTTCACCATTTTAAACAAGCGTAGAATATAGACGGTATTCTCTGTAAATCATAACTTTCTACACAGAAGTACTCAAAACTTTTCGGAGGAATTCATGGTATAACAACTACCAGAATCCTTTTGAAATTATTTTTCATTCAAATTTTTAAACTCCTTTGGAAATTCAAAGACAATGGTCCAAATTCGAGGAACAAAAGAAAACGTGCAAATAGTTCTGGTAGTTGTAGTATGTAACGTCATCATTCATATGACCTATTAAAGGGGCTATGTCATGGTACTGCGCATGTATCGAGTAATCGCTCGTTTAGTGGCTGTTAATTAGATACAAACAGTTAAACTTCCCTCCCTCAATGCTTGATTGAAAGGACTTTCAATATTTTCCCTGGAGACTGTTTATATACACTGTTTGTTAGTAATTTTTGCATATTTGCTTTCATTTTAAGCATCCCACATGACCGAGAGGTTCGTTAGTTCATATCAAAATCGGTGGAAATAGGTCTTTCCGGCCTGGAAAAAATAATGTAAAGTCTTACCGTGACACAGCCCCTTTAAGGCCCGTATGTTTCAATCATCGCTAATCTGTGCCGAACCTGATGCTAGCTTGTTTCCATATAAGGATCATAATCGTAGCCCTAAGCACAAACATAGGAACCTTATTTCGTTTTTGTCGTAGTGTGAACCACGCGGAACATATAGGCCAATCCTGCTGACGTCATTGTTTACATTTTTGCCTCATTGGCATAAATTAAACTTCAAGCTACAAACAAACAGACCACATCAATTTGAAAGATAATTTTAAACTTGTAATCAGCAATAAAAAAAACTAGTGCCAATTCCTCTCGTTGTTTGCCTCATTTCCAAAATGGCGGCGTGTGAAGAAAGCAGAAGTTCCTAAGGAAAGGAATTTCTCCGCACTCATTCTGATTGGTTACAAATACATAGATCAGCAGTGGTTTTAAAATTTAAAAATTGGGTGACGATGGTTGTTTAGTGTAGTGGTTGCGACATTTGTCTTACGAGTGGGAGGAGTGGGGTTCGAGTTCCATAAAATCTCAATTTGTTTTACCTCACCATCAGTTTTCTTGAGACGTTTTTCTTGAGAACCCTAGCTCTAGGTGGGTAAGATCTTGTTTACTGACCGGTTTTTTCATGGTTCAGGGTAGGGTTTTAGTTAGTTTATATTGTTATTTCATGAATTAATTAAATGAGCGATTCCTCTCCTTAGGAGCTCGTGAAGAAAGACGCTATTTTTAAAGGTCCCTTCAAACACCAAATAAATGCACTACGCATGTTTATGTTACTTAAGTTAAAGAGCATTCGCATTAAAAACATAGCGAACATAAGGAGCTTATGATTATGATTATGATCCTTATTTCGCTAGTGCGAACCAAGCTTTATGATCTAAAGCTATTGACATTCATTAGCCATGGTTCGCATGGGGCTTGAAAGTCTTTGAAATAATACCAGGTTCTTGAAAAGTCCTGGCATTTTGACAGATTAGGCCTTTTTTCCTTGAAAAGTACTTGAATTTTTACCTCCATTTTTGCCTCCAAAAGATCGTTAGTACGGCATCGTGCTAACAAGTTTAATATGGCCGTAGACTGATTTTGAGTCCGTTAATGTGTGATCCTGTGGGGGGAAAAACAAGTCCTTAAAAGTGTGGATTGTCCTTGGAAAGTCCTTGAAATGTCCTTAAAGTGTCCTTGAAGAAAATGTTCTGAAGTCTGTACGATCCGTGTTCAGTAGCACTCAATACGGCACATGAGTCTGAAACGGTCCTCCGTCAATAAACATCAGAAACGCCTATACTTCGCTTTAGTGCAATGCTCTGGATTATTCAGCGCATAAAAATGGCCATATATGGAATAAAATGGCAACCGGCTTCTGTGTCTAGACTAGACTGTCTCGCTAGACTAGACTGTATTTTCCAAAATGGTACTTTTTATTGGGTACAGGTATATTGCTAGTCATGAAGTTGCTAGTTGCGCCGAGTTGCTAGTTGCGAGTTGTATTTTAAAATATAGGGTTAGGGTTTGGATTAGTGGTGATGTATTTCTAAAACCCAAAATTTGTGACTAGCTCTAAACACCCTAAATTAGTTAGTCACCCGTTGTTGACGGTTAGGGTATTTTTAAATGTAGGTTAGGATTTGCATTAGTTCATATGTATAGGGAGAACGGAGAAGCATGCGTTGTTTAGTGATCTAGCCCTAAAAACTCATATTACTAATGAGTGACTAGCTTTAAAGGGATACCCGAGTGAAAAACACATTGGGGCTCAAAAGAATCTTCAACATGTTCTTTGTTCAGAAAATGTATTAAAATTTGATCAAACGTTTTTAGTATTAAGAACGAGCACCTCAAAGTTGGCCCCACGAAGACATGGGCGCCGCCATCTTTGTTTGCATTTACGGAAGTGACGTCACTTCGTCCCACCACCGGTGAGGGTATTTTTAAATGTAGGGGTAGGATTTTGGATTCGCAACTATAGCAACTTCATGACTAGCATATTTCCCACACACCTTTTTATTCACTGAATATATCCAGAGCACGGGGACGCTGTTACACATTTCAACCCCGGGGGGAGGGGGGGGGGGGGGGGGGGGGACTCCCCATAAAAATAGACGGGGGTGCTCGACGTGAGAAATGAAATTCACCCCTAAAAGATAGCAATATGGGCGTGGCTCACAAAAAAATTACCCCTAAAAGATAGCACTCCAAAAGACAAATTTGTGCAAACTAAAGGAAATAAGATACAAAGCTCTGCCCTATAACCTCGTCTTTAATATTCGGATGGATCAAACTCTATATCGAAGCCGTAAATACCGATTCAACTTGTGGGTTCTCATGCTCGAGGATCCAGCGCTATTTTTTCTCGGCCACAAAAATTTTGGGTCTCGGAGACCCCTAAGAGATAGCACTGCTAACGATTTTAACCCCTAAAAGATAGGTCGATCACCCCCGTCTATTTTTATGGGGAGTCCCCCCCGGGATTTCAACTCCCTTGTATGTTTCTGTAAACGTCTAACGGACTGTTTCAAGTCAACAGGATATTGGTTTTAACATTTCCTGTTGAATTTTAAAAGCATTGTTACAGATATAGTAGAAGAAAGACTGAGGACGGCGAAACAAATGGGAGCAGACATTGTGGTGAACGGGAAGACAGAAAACCTGAAGGAAATAGGTAGGTGTGGTGAGTCACTGTTCTTATTCTTAATGATTGAGTGAGGTTATTAACCTATTTACCATTAAAACTGTGCAGTGAGTTAAATAGTGATCTAAAAACAACTAATGTAATAGGAGATATTGTAGTTGAGTCTACAAATAGCAGTTTCAGCGGTATTGACCCGAACGCCTCACTTCAATGTAATGAAGCGCTATTCAAACTGTGTATCTAAATTAGTCGTGCTTGTTTAGGAGGGTGTTGGTGTCGTGTAAGAATGATGGTTTCAATGGCGCTTCATTACATTGAAGTGAGGCGTTCGGGTCAATACCGCTGAAACTGCTATTCGTAGACTCAACTACAATATCTCCTATTACGATCATTTTCTTCTGGTTATAATTCTACATTGATCAGTAATGAATGAAACTTCAGGAGATGGAATAGGAAGACTGATTGAATGTACTGGAGCTGCTCCGATGGTGAACAATTGCTTTTCCTTTCTAAGGTAAGAATTGTAGAATGCTTGAAAAATCACGTTTTCTAGCTTTTTGTCCGATGAGCAGGTTCATTGACGTACGTACCCTTCCCACTCAAATAGTAATAGTGAAAGACATGTTGCAATGATTTTGTTACGAATTGCGTGTAATAAAGCCATAGCACGCGCTCCATAAAAATAATGAGTTCTAAAACCAAAACGAATGAGTCCAGATTCAAATCAAAGTTTATCAGAATTGTACTACTAAATTATTGTAATAGCGTCATTAGCTACACGGTCAGGTTGGCTTGTCTTTCTGCATGCGATAATAGGTCATTTTGACTATGTTGCGCGCGCATTGAGAACAATATACATGCAATCAAGAAAACAAAAGATTGTCATGCAACATTGAGTTTTGGCTGGCCACATTCTGGTTTTTGGCGGGACACACGCTTTTGTTTTCAATGCGTGCGCAACATCGTCAAAATGGCCTATACCATGATCGCTTCGGTTTTCTTTGTTCTCCGAGAGACATTCAACCCACCAATTTCCCTCATTACGCATGTTAGAGGGAATTTAGAACTATGCATTGTCTTCAATTTGCATTAAATCTCCCTCCTGAAGACAATGCATATTTCTAAATTTTCCTTGTATGTGTGGACATGAGAGGGTCAAAGGCATATCTACTCTTGCTCTCCTCTGTAGTTCTGGACTAGACTAAGTATCAGATGGTACTTGCTAAACTATAGCCCTGCGCTCCCGGGTGAAAAAAATTGATCCATTGATTCATCATAACCTTCAACGTAATCCATGTGGGATCACCTATTTCAATCTGCACATGATCAGTATAGTCTAGTACATTTTTATGACGTCATTTGTCTTCGCATTTATTCATAATTTTTATTTTTCATTGGCACTCCAACACGTGTGTCTTTTAGTGTTTTAGGAACCCTTTCTTCCCTTGTCTTTAAAACATCCTGTTCGGAAACGAACACGAAGGGTTCCTCCATTTTTATGAGAGCGCTAGTTCGAATGAAACCAACAAAGGCTGAATTTCTAACGAGACCTGAAACAACCGGCATGGGGGCTGATCAAAGCCAGGTCCCGGCTAATCCACAGATCGAATTGGAATTTTGCGTGTTGGTTTTAGCGGAGGGAGGAAAATAATAAGGCTCTAAACCGAATATTGATTAAATTTATTCAAATCGCTTTTTATCTATTTCTATGCGTCTCTAGGGCTTTTGATTCTTTTTGTTCAAAATGCAACAACTGACCGCGAAGTGTCGCTGCTGCCTATTGTTCCGTGACCTCGCCAACTAAACTCAAATATACTAACAAAAAGATCCCTTCCTCGCCGATCATCTTCCACAAATCCTCCTCTGCTCGCGGGGCAATATAATCACTAATATCCCTCATGCCATGGTATTACTTATAATAAGACCTCATTCATAATGGCCGCCTCCTAATTTGCATAATTTGGAAGATTAATCTAATGCTACCACATAAAAAATAATATCTAAACTAGACATTGCGTTCAGTTTTAGAGCAATGTGGAGAATTGATGTTGAGTTTCTACGTATTTCAAATGCAGAAAATACATGAAAGCGAGGCTAGAAAGGCTTCCGTTGTTTTTCTCATACAAATCTCTCTAATTTGAAATGGCTGTAACTTCATTGCTTTTTAAGCTTCACAAGATCACTGATGTGCTCTTTCACATGACAATGTTCATGTTTTCTGTACATGTAGATACACTATTCAAACGGGAATACGCATTTATGAATAAGGTCTATTGCAGGTATTTAACTAGCCTGGCTAGCTACATTAAATAATTTAGCTGTTTTGCTCCTTGGGGACGCATGTGGAAATATAAATTGCATCTTACTTTTTAATTTGTATGCGTAAATATCGCAGAACGTAGAGGTAACAAAATCAAGTCTACGGCTTTTCCCCCTGTGAATAAGTGAATTTGTTGATTATGATATTCACTTTGGTTGTAGGAAAGGAGGACGAATAGTACTAGTTGGATTGCCAAAGGTTGGTGATTTTTTATTAACTGTTGGGGGGAGGGAGGGGTTAAAGCCTTTGAATGGCTTCCTTCAGAGGCAATCAATGCTTTCCCATCATTTCCCCCTATTACTGGTATCTTTCCAAGGTATTTTAAATTTTTAGTTTGTGATCAATTTCTTCTTTGAAGATAGCCTAGACTGTCAGTATACATACATGGGTTTTATTTGGATCGTGTACAGACGTAGTACATTGATTGATTGTTCCAAATAACGTTAGTGCTACCATAATTTAAAAAGATAATTTTACAATAATTTACAATTGGCTTTACATATAGTTTTGCAAATATTATCAGAGAGGACAATATATTAAATTATATTATCGGACATCTCTCTTTTTTTTAAACAATCTTAAACATATTTATCTGATGCCTTTTGGAGTGTCTTTTGTAGGTTTATTATTGCGAGAAACAGCTAACAAATCACGTGGTTGTACCGGAGAGCAAAATATATCTGACTTCATTTATTTACAGGCCTTGTACGAGATCGGTGTTGTTATTAGCAAAACCTGTTTGTAAATGCTATTTTCCACCTCCAATCGATTGCCGATCTTTCTAAAACTGCGTTTTTGAAGATAGCTTGCTCTCCAGTATTCATGGAAACGCCTTTCCCATGGGGATTACGAGCTCAATTCATTCGTTAATGAAGTATTATATCAGCACGTGACTGTTAGCTGCAAAGGGCCTATTGTTTCTCTGTCATATATAGCAGGCACTTTCGTGGGTTGACCACGTGCAAATATAACAAAGAAATGAAACACTTAAGACGTTGCCATGGTGCCGAAAAAGGACATTGCATTGTGGGATACTTTTCGAATGTGTGAAACGTAGCCCCGCATGTTGTTGTGTTGAGAAAATGACGTCACATCCGCTGGAATTAGCTCTGACATGGCTCTGTCACAGGAACGGGTTCAAGTAATGGCGGACATAAATACTCGAGATTCCGATCCCAAAAAATAAGACTTCCCGTCGTCATATCAAAAAAGGGTGTGGATAGGAAAAATATAGCAACTTTACTTTATAAATACGAAACAATATCTTAAAATTTGATCGTAGTGGCACTTTAAAGTGCCAATAACCCCCCAAAAAATATTTTTGACGTCTATTCTGTATAGCGCCCTGACTAAGAATTCGAAAAAATAAAAGTGAAAAAACTAAACTTCGACGATTTTACTGGCGTCAAAGTTAGCGAAAACATCCGTTTTGGGCTTCCTGTTTCCAGTTGGAAGTCAGCGCGAGTCTTGGTGAGGGCCTGGAATTATGACGTCAATCGGGCGCATTTTTACTACAACTACCAGAATCCTTTGCACGGTTTCTTTTGTTTTTTTTAATTTAGACTATTGTCTTGGTATTCTCAAAGGAGTTGGAAAATCTGAATAAGAAAAAGAATTCAAAAAGGAAAAACGTCCTATTATAGTCTAATCAATAGGAAATAAACTCCATCACAAGAAATAGCACAACGAAATTAGTAAATTTACCAAGTTTGGTGATATTTCATTGGATATTTATCATGTGGTGAGCTTGCAAGAGTCGCAGAAATAAGAGACGTTTGTATGGGATTGAACGAACGCCTGACTACATACACGTCACAGGCCACTGGTCTCCAGGCTCCCAAAGGGAATTGAAAACTGACGGCCACATGTTCTGGTTCTCAACTTTGAAACGCCGTAAAAAAAATACAGTTGAGTTTTAGCCTCCTATTTTTGCCTTAAGTTCTAAATAATGGTTTAAAGTTTCAATTCAAAAAAAATAATTTTTGGGGTTATAGGCACTTTAAGTAAGTCGAGAGAGGCCTTCTGTTATCCAGGTTAATTATCAGTTGGTTGATTGTTTATGTGTATTTTTTACGATTTATAACTATCATTCTTATAGTTACTTTTATCGTATCAGTTGCACGTCTTCTATGTAAACCAGTTAACATAATTATTGTAAATATTTGTTACTGATGGAACTCCGTGGGTAAATAAATAAACCTGAACTTGAACATGCACGGCGGAACGGGTGGGGGCGTTAAGAACAAGCCGATTTTCAGTCTCAAGAACGCAGGATATGGCGCTTTAAAGGGTCGAATCTCAAAACATTTCCAGGAGATCCTGTCCCTGGACCTCCCTACGCGCTCGGGCCTTCGGCCTTCGTTGGTCAGCTTCCCCCCCCCAAATACTTATTTGCTTCCGCCGTAACTGAGAACTAAACGTCTAGCAAATTCAAAACTCAAAACATTTCCAGGAGAGCCTGCCCCTGGACCCCCCTACGCGATCGGGCCTTCGCCCTTCGTTGGTCAGCTCCCCACACCCCCCCCCCCCCCCAAATGATTATTTGCTTCCGCCGTGCCTGTATAGAACTAAACGTCTAGCAAATTCATCACAGTATAATATTCATCATTACTATGTCTTAGTTTTATAAATCTATATATGTTATAAGTCATTTATTTGACTATCGATTTTTCTTCTTCGTATCTGTATTTCATATTTAGCTTTTGTGCTTGTTTGCGTTGTGTGTTTATTTATATTAATAATAATAATAATAATAGACTTTATTGTGTCAAAAGATAAAAATACATATCTTATGTTATATTCATAGATAAGAACAAATATTATGCAAGATAAGAATATACAATATAAAAAACTATAAAGCTAAGTTATATATAAAAATTAAGCGATTTATAAAAGAGTTCTTAAAACGGTTGGTGTTGATCTTAGGCATATAGCTGGACTTTTTTCTTAGATTGTATTTGGTAGACTTGAAACGCGGCAAGATTGACAAAAGTGGATGACCGTCCGAATTAGATACTTTTTTACAAATATTTCGATCTTGTTTTTCTAATAGTTTATACACATTAATAGGCTTAGAGGTGAATTTCCTTTTATAACATCGATCTTAAAAAACATTGCACCGGAGTAAGGTCGGCAGATTCGGAAGCACCATATACAGATATAACATAAGTTATGTTAGGTAGTACAATACTATTAAAAAGCAAGTCTATTTCAGATTGATTATATCCCTCTTTTCTTAAAGATCTGAGAACGTACAGGCACTTATTAGCCTTGATAAGTTTGGTTTTTACATGGGTAGAGTACCTGCTATCCTGTTGGAAAGTGACTCCTAATATAACCTGTTCTTTGCATGTAGGGATAGTTGAGATAGGTGATCGTTATGATAGGTGATCGTTAATGATCGTTATTGCCTTTCCTATAAAACGTAAGTTCTTTGCACTTGGTAGGATTACGTGACATACTATTTTCTTCTGTCCATCGTAAGAACTGAGCTACCAAGTCACTGGAACTATCTCTATCCTGCCAGACTGGTGCGATGATAGTAGAATCATTTGTATTTGTATCTGCCCTACACTGATCTGTCAAATTGTTCACTAGTTATGTTTAGCCGCCTGACTAGTGTAGCCCTATATGGTTAATTCAGGCAGCCTGTACCTCTATTATAGTCTTAAAATGTCTATTATATTTGTAAACTATAATTTATTTCAAGGTACGAATAAAGCTTGTTGTCGAGGAAGAGATATCGTACTTAATTGAACATTTAAATATGTTACTCGCTATGTACTGTTTAATATACGAGCATCAGTGTTTTATCAGGTTTATAAACATGAGAGCGCAGCCCGAGTTAGAAACACGTACTGCGAGTTTAGTAATTAAACAGCGTCAAAGATTCACGGATTCTGATGAAGGAACGCAGCACAATGAGCCAACTTATTAATTCCTTGTAAACTGTTATTCCTCTAAAAATCTTTATATGAAGAATTTTAATGAGGATAAAACTTTTAGAATTTCAAACTAGGAAGACTTAATGAGGTATATAAAGATGCATGCACGTGACTGATTTGTTTGATCTGGTAGGACTAAATGCTAATGATTAGTCATGAGTTTTTGAATTGGGTTATAAAATACCTGAACCAAATGTATTCACGATTAATGAATGTTTCACTTACTTTCAGCAACCGCTTCATGTAGAGAATGTCCTCCATGATATTATATTCAAGTCTATTACGCTAAAGACCGTTCATGGACGGAAAATATTCAGCACTTGGGAGAAATCCGAGAGACTGATCTATGAAAACAAGTAAGATCACTCAACGTTAACGAGTTTAACATGCAGTTAATTTGTCTAAATTGTTGTGATTAGTAGAACGGTTTTCAATTGAGTGTCGAAAAGTAATAAGGTGATTGATTTCGAATTTGATTGGTCAGTTATCCACGATTGCGTTTACTTTTGCTCGTGATTGGTTGAAATAAAACCAATCGTGCATTACTTCAGTTCGTGATTGGTTCATTGGGTTTTTACTTGCTCCTGTGATTGGTTCAGGTTTTGGTTTTCGACGCTCCATCGAAAACCGCTCTAAAATGAACGGTTAGTTAAGTTTTAATGTTTGGTATTTCAAACATTGAACTCCGTCTGTACATTTTCTGTCCTTGGCTGCAGTGGACGATCAAGCAGTGTTTTACGGTATAGAATAGTGTCACAAGTTCATCGTTACATTTCCCTCTGTTCTTAGAGTTGATGTCAGCCCCGTGATAACACACGAACTACCTATGAGTGAATACGAGAAGGTAATACTACCATAAATTAAAGCACTGCAAACGAGCACAACATCGTCCAATAATACAACATGTTGGACTCGTTTGGCCACCATGTTGGACGATTTTGGACGAAGTTAGATTTCTGTCCAACATTGTACAACATTTCTTTTCTTCTTGAGTTTGATGAACAATGTGTGATTCCTTTGACAGCTTGTACAACATTGTTGGATTCACGCATGCGCACAAGGCTGAGCGTAACCTTCGTGTAGATAGTTACACAAAGGATTTTGGGTAAATTTTCCAGAATCCTTGTCATCTACAATATTTTATACATGTTCTACGTTGTTGGTCTCGTTTGGCCACCCCGTCAACATCGTCCAACGTTGTATCCAATAATGTTGGACGCAATCTCGTACCCAGACCCCAGTTGGTTCTTACTGCGCATGCTCGAGGAAAAGTAATCCAATCCGGAAGTCCGCGAATTATGGACTTCCGGTGACTCTGCGCGTGCTTATCATTACGTCACCCTTCAAGTGAAATCTTTCCTGAGTCGCTGACAGAGCGAGAATCCAACCCAACTAGGTTTGGATTTGGATTTGGTAGTTCGCCCGATAGTTTGATAGAAATATTTTGCTTGCTAGTGCCAGGGCAAGCCTTCAGGAGTTTCTTTCATCTTCTTCCGTTTTTGTTTGGATTTTACGGCTTTATTTTCATGCATCGGGCTCGCGTTTGTTTATCGTTTGTCCTCGGTGGATTTATCAGACATCAGATTCATGCACTAGAGGATTCACAGGGATCAAAAACTCGCTGAAATCACCTTTACCTGACAAACAGCAACTTAATACACCGTACAAGCAAGTCAAGGAATTTTTCTCGTAAATCGTTGGTATTTTAGCTCCTTCAAGGCTTGAGTTCGTTGCATTCCCATACTCACGCGTATATTTTAAGCGATCAGCGCCTGTGCAGAAGTTTACGAGATCGAAAAATGCCACTTCTGCCTATAGAGCACTTACGAACATTGTTGTTAATATGGAAATGTGCAGTATTACCTATCTGTTACGGTAAATCCCTCGGCTATATCAACTGTTACTCCGGTTGGGTTCGATTTTCCAATTCATTATTAGTGTACTGTGTTCGATTTGTGTTGGCGGTGAGGTGACTTTACCACCTGATAGGATGCAAGCAAATATCTAAGAATCTCTGAATTGTTTTAGCGGCAACCATTTAGGTAAAATCCAACGGTTTTTAGCGTTTACGTTTTGTCCAAATAAATCAACCCTCCAAAAAGGCTTTACGTTTGACTTCCGGTGAAATTGTATTGTTCAGAACAGCCAATCAGAATACACAAAAATCGGATTATTCGAGAGCCCTATTTTTGGTCGAGCATGCGCACTAAGAAACAAATGGGGTCTGGGTACGAGATTGTGTTGGACTCGTTTGGGTCAGGGCATTAGATGCAGTTTGTGATTTCCGAATATGTACTTAGCTCCCCTAACCTTCACTGCTGATTCGTTCTATGTTCTTCAGTACATTTAACGACAGCTTTTTGAAAGAAATATTAAAATCTTAGTAACATGAAGTGAGAAATACGGCAGAAAGTATATAGAACATTATAATTACGAAGAAAACAACTGTTTTGGAATTCAATCGGTCAAATATCCAGTTTTATAAAGAAATGAAAACAAAATGTCAATCTGTTTCGGAGTTACTTGTCTTCCTCCAGTCAGTTGGAGTTTGTTATGAAGTTAGTAGTGAAGAAATATAACGTTAAGAGATTTTAGAGAAGACTGGTATTTCAGTATACTTACGGTATACTTGCAGTATTTCCAGATGTGATGTAGAACCAATTTGAATTTCTCATTTAAATAGAAGAATATGTTTTTTTGCTACTCTTGGTAATTTGTTAATACCACTAACAATAATTTCTTCTTTGTGTTTTAGGCCTTCAAATTGTTGTTAAGTGGTGAAGGGTGCAAGATACTTATGAACCCGCAGGCTTAAACGCAATAGCCCATTTTGTAGTTCTTGAAAGGTAACCAAGCCTCGCATGGAAGCTGGAGTTGAGCCTGCACAGATACAAAGCCTCTTGCTATGAATATGGATAGATTGTGATTATCATGCTAACTAGATACAAGCCATGGAGGCTGGAGTTGACCCTGCACTGATACAAACCCTCTTGCTATGAATATGCCGGATAGATTTTGATTATCATGCTGACTAGATACAAGCCATGGAGGCTGGAGCTGACCCTGCACAGATACAAAGCCTCTTTCTATGAATATGGATAGATTGTGATTATCATGCTAACTAGATACAAGCCATGGAGGCTGGAGTTGACCCTGCACAGATACAAACCCTCTTTCTACGAATATGGATAGATTTTAATTATCATGCTAACTAGATACAAGCCTCGGAGGCTGGAGTTCACCCTGCACAGATACAAACCCTCTTTCTATGAATATGGATAGATTTTAATTATCATGCTAACTAGATACAAGCCATGGAGGATAGAGTTGACCCTGCACAGATACAAACCCTCTTTCTATGAATATGGATAGATTTTAATTATCATGCTGACTAGATACAAGCCACGGAGGCTGGAGTTCACCCTGCACAGATACAAACCCTCTTTCTATGAATATGGATAGATTTTAATTATCATGCTAACTAGATACAAGCCACGGAGGCTGGAGTTCACCCTGCACAGATACAAACCCTCTTTCTATGAATATGGATAGATTTTAATTATCATGCTGACTAGATACAAGCCATGGAGGCTGGAGTTCACCCTGCACAGATACAAACCCTCTTGCTATGAATATGCCGGATAGATTATGATTATCATGCTGACTAGATACAAGCCTCTAACTAAGATGTCTCAACTCCAGCCTCGATGTCACCAAAGGTTGTTTACCTTTACCACCAAAGGCGGTCAACACCTACGCATTGGACTATTCCTCACCAACGAAGGCTACATTAGATTGTAAATCCGTATTCGTATAATTACAATAAAACCTGTAATTGAGGACAGGAGTGCAAAACTGTTCCATGCAGCTTTGCGTTCGAACGTTACATCAAATAAATTTTGTAGTAATTTATTTTGAAATGACTTTATTAGGGAAAATTGTAGGGAAGGGAAAAAAATAGGTAATAACGAAGCAAATATAAAACAAAGCAAATTGGAGAATAAAAATAAAAATATATGTTTTAATGCTCGCATTGAAAATGTTCCTAAACTTTTGTAACATCTGTAAACAGTATGTGTTACTGATTCGGGTTATTTGATAATTGTGAATAAACAGGAAATTGTTTTGAGATTGTCAACATATTTGTAATGAAATAATCTATTCTGAAACGAAAAGGGAAACTTGACAGTAAAACATGAAAATATAACTGGAAAATATGATGATAGAAACTGAATGAATGATCATAATAAACGTTGTGCCATTTCAAAAGTGACTGCGACGAGAAGATAGAATTTATACGTCATGTACTATCCCTTGTTACTTGGTTTTACTAATGTTTTGCACTCTAAAGCACAAAGGACTTCGCCTTGCCAGCCTATTTTTAACTTGTTGATGCGTGCATTCCTTCGGGAATGAAGAAACCATTAAACCAGCATAGAGAACTCTCGTAAATCATTGAACGATTTTATTTGATCTGTCGACAACATGTGACCTTACTTTGATGACTTAAACCGGAGATAATTATCCGATTCACAAGGTTTCTTTAGTTAGTTATGCTTAACAACAACAACAATCTTTTATTGGCTCACACTATAAATTAAAGAATGATATAATATACATTATAAGTTATTAAAGGAGAAGACAAAGAAAAATAGAATGTTTGTTTGAGCCTAGAGGCTAAGGGAACCGTGAGGTTTTCGAGTTAGCCCCTAGTAGCTATCTAAAGTTTGAGTTGTTGTTTTTGTAATAAAAGAAGCAGCAAGGAAGAGGAACTGGGACTAATAAATAATGTTTAGTGTAAAGGTAACTAATGGCTTTTAAAAATGGGGAACGTATCTATTTAAGTTTCTTTGGGCGTTGTTCTGACAGTAAATAATGTTTTATTTCTTTGGTAAAGGAAAATGTACTGAGGTCTTTAAGATGGTGAGGTATCTCGTGCCAAAGATCAATTGGCTGGTAGGAAAACATTTGTTTTCCAGTATTTGTACGAACACGTGGTTTACATAAATTTTGTTTGGATGCATACCTTGTGTTGTATGTATGCCGGTCACTGGCATATTGAAAAAGATCATCAAATAGGCTTGGCAAAAGCCCTTTATGCCACAAATGCGTAAATTGGAGGGCGTGGAGGCGGTAAACATTATTGATAGTTAGAATGTCTAATAGGTTTAGGAGAGGGAGAGCACTTTCAGTATTGGGTCCAGACGTTACTGTAAACAACATTAATCTTAGGACCTTATTTTGCTTAGATTGTAATTTTTGTAAATGCGTTTTGTAAGCACTTCCCCAAGCTATTACAGCATATGATAGATAGGGGTAGATAAGGTTATAGTAAATTTGTTTAAGTTGATGAATAGAGAGAGAGTGTTTTAATTTTGAAACGATGCCAATATTCCGTGAAATACGAGAGCAAATGTAGGAAATATGATATTTCCAAGATAGCGAATCGTCTATCATAACACCGAGATATTTTATATGATCTTTTTTCTTTAATACGTGGTACGATCCATCTGTGTTCTTTAACTTGATTTCTATATTTCCATCTCTTTTTCTGGAAGATTTTATTACCATGTAATTTGTTTTTGTAAAATTAATAGAAAGTTTGTTTACATCGCACCATTCCTTGATTTTTTTCCAATTCAGAATTAACTAATGTTTCGAGGCTTTTAAGGTCACGAGCTGAGGCAAGGAGATTTGTGTCATGTGCAAATATTCTAAAAGTCAAGATCTCCGAGCAGTTGGGTAGATCATTGATGTAAATTAAAAATAGTAAGGGTCCTAATGTACTACCTTGTGGAATTCCACAAACCATCACTTGATTTGGTGACTCTGTGCCCTATAGCTACATATTGTTGTCTGTTTGCAAGATAACTTGCAAACCATTTCAAGGGAATCCCTCTAATTCCGTACAATTCTAATTTCTTCAGTAGTATTTGGTGGTTTACAGTGTCGAAAGCTTTCGAAAAGTCTAAAAATACCTCACAAGTGTATAAATTATTGTCTATTGCTTTTCGTAGACTATCCGCAATTTCACTAACAGCTTGTGCTGTTGAGTGACCCTTCCTAAATCCAAATTGACGTTGGAAAAGAATATCATGTTTTTCAATGTAATTAATGAGTTGCTTATATACAAGCTTTTCAAAGATTTGCGTTAAAGCCGACAAGGTAGAAATAGGGCGAAAGTTTGTTGGGTCCGTTAATTTGCCCCCTTTATCAACAGGGGTTACTTTGGAGACTTTTAAAACATCAGGAACAATGCCTTGTAACAAAGATTCGTTAAATATTAATGTTAATGCTTCAGAAATATGGTTTCCCGCAAGCTTTATACATTGCTGCGGAACACCAATACATGTTTTTTTCAAATTGATATTTGCAATGGCGTCATAAATCTCCTGCGTACAGGGCCTCGAAACGTAAAGCTCATTTGAAATGATCGTGTAATGTAACAAGTAGGATTCGTATCCGTTCGAGGAAGTTTATTCGCCAGCTAGGTTGCGTCCTACGTTTATATAATAAGTGTTTAGCTGGTGACAGATACTAGCCTTGTCTATATAACATTTGTTATTATAGATAAGTTTTTTGATTATCGGTTGTGAATTGGTCTTTCTGTTTATGAGCATTCCAATAAGTTTCCATGTAGTTTTTAAGTTCTCCTTATGTAAATCAAACTGTGTCCTGAAATAGTCAAAAAGAGTCTTTTTAGATATCTCTTTGATTTTGTTCAACTTGTTATTATAAGCATTGTATTTCTTAACCTTTTCTTGGTCTTTAATTAAGAAGTGCGTCTGAAAGAGTTTTTGTTTCAAGTCTCTTAATAGAGATCAAAATTGCATTTGAAATCCACGGTTTTTTTAATGGCTTTCTCTTTCGTTTAGACGCCTTCCGCACTGGTGCATGTATATCGGATATTTCTTGAAGTGTTTGTATTACTCTATTCATACTTTCGTTAACATCTTCAGTGACAAGGCTGCTTAATATTAATGACTTACTTCTGCTTGAGGTTCTCCATTCAGATAATTAGCAAACACAACTTCTAAAACCCGATCAGAACATTCCGTGTTTGTCATGCGGAGAAACAAGCAATCCCGCATGACTCCAAGTTCAACTCATTAACATATTTTAAACATAGGGCCCCTAAGGGCAACTCGTGGATGGTCAGTGAGCTATTTTGGAATATACTAAAAATCGCGTGATCGATGACGTCATCGTTACGTCATCGCCATTAAGTGATTGATAGCAATCCACTACCATGTCTGTCCAGGTTTGAACTGTCTGCCATTAGATATGAGGGAGATATGGGCATTTACTTAAAATCACGTGACCGATGACGTCATCGTTACGTCATCACCACTAAGTGATTGATAGGGACCCACTACCATGTCTGTCCAGGTTTGGAGTGTCTGGCATTAGGAAGGAACCGTCAATAAATCTTCTCCTGCATGACCAAATCTTTCAATTCTTGGACGCGTACCGACAAACATCCGTAAATATATCTTCGGAATATCGAACACTTCGGCCAGCCAACGGAGAGTCCCCGATGTACACAGAAAAAACGATATCCACACCATAAAACGATGAATAAATTAGCTTCTGACCCACTCCAATAACTCGTGTTCTGCGCTTGCGCGCACCACTAGTTAAGAACGATAACTGAGTAATTTCGGTTCCGGTTCATTTGAATATCATCTGTGGCCTAAGCAATATCTTGTCTTACTGGCTTTGCAAAAACATATCGTGGGATAGTGGGAAAAAAAGAACATATCTCTACTGCTAGGATTAACGCGCTTGTTTTTTAAACGGGGTGGGGGTATGGATATTTTCTGGAACGACATACATAACGCAATGCACTCTTGTTAAAATATTATTAACATTGCTCAGCATTCGTGTTGATGAAATAAATCGAGGTAATGTGGACTATTTTTTGCCTCAAGGTTTTGATTCCAGGATTTCAACTAAACTAGTTCAGATCTGTGGTTCCTTCAATTTTCTACGCTTCGATTCGCTCTTGTCCCGTCTCGTTAATGTTTTGAGCTCGCGGTAATTACTGTAAGTAAAATGAGGGACTCAATTTTATATCTCGATCGGGTCTGCTTTCTCGGCAACGTTGAATGAATTATTCAAAGACGAAGAATTCTTACACCGAAGCACCCAGGCAACAGTTTTCTTAAGGCGATACCAGCATGAATATGAATATCTTTGAAGAATCCTCTCTACAGGATTCTCTGCCTCCTATGCTTGCACTGCATAGGACTTCGCTTGATGCTTGACTTCCTTGTCATCTTCTTGAATTCGAGGAATCTCATCTGACATAACAGGCCAACAGGATTTATCTTGCCACAAGAACTCTGGCCCTTGTTTCCAACGCTCTCTGATAACCATTTCATGGGCATCCAGACCGCTTGATGCATCATCAGCGGGATTAAGCTTGGTGCCCACATAGCTTCTCTCACTGCTTCGGTGACGACCCATCATGGATCACGGTCACCCTATTCGCTACAAAGGTCTGAAATCCATACCAACAACTCGTGGGTGGCTACGCAACATCCACGACTTTAAAATGAGGCGTCTGACATCCGGTGCGTAAGCAAGAGTCCGATTTCTGGTCAAATTGGCGATAATTCAACGGAGTGCCTGCAATAGCCTAATATATCATGCTAGACTACAATTCTTTAATTCTATAAATTGTATCTGTTGTAGCGCATGCGCATGCGCAATATATGCATCAGGAGTTCCGGACTTCCGGTTGGATCACACTGCATTCTGGGTAGATGGGCTCAGAAAAGTGGGCATCAACTTCCAGATCGGCCATAATGGATTTGAGCGCAGTCAACTTGGAAACTTTATTAATCCCGTTCTAAAGCTTAAACATCGACTTAGAGCTCCCAACTGAAGAATCTGTAAAGGTAAGATATTCCGTGTATTAGGTAGTAAGTTTTTGAACTTGCAAAGAAGCAAAAATTGACTGCACTCAAATCCAATATGGCCGATCTAGAAGTTGATGCCCACTTTTATGAGCCCACCTACCCAGAATGCAGTGTGATCCAACCGGAAGTCCGGAACTCCTGATGCATGTATATTAATACCGATCTACAACAAAGTATATAACCCTTACCCTGTTTATAGATGCACTTGAGGCAGGTGTTAAATATAATAGGGTATGCGGTTCCTAACGAAGTATTAAATTTAAACCAGAAACCGCAACTCAAGTAACCCAAAATAAAACAACTAAGACACTGAGAAATAAATATCGAATAGAAAAAAGAAATAATCAAGATCACGAGTTGGCCACTTTCAATAGAATTAGGGACTTGAAAGAATATAGGCCATTTTGTCACAGTTGGAAAGGCTTTGTACGAGTTGTCTTCCAATCTTTTGAACATCGTTACAGTCCTGTTTTTGTGTGTGATAGTTTAAAGTTTCTTTTGTAGTTTTCCTATTTAGTTTTATAGTTTCACAGATAAAGAAAATGCCACAGAGCATCATGAATGGGCCATATAAATTTAAGAAACCAGGGCGGCGACGGCAGTGACGACGGGGCATAGCTAGAAAAGTGTTTTCTTCCGCAATTTGGTGTTTGCTATTTCCTGTATTCACCTTTAATTGCTTGTCATCCAAATCTTTGAAAAATATAATAAGCGTAGAGTTCGCCTTCATGCCGAACGAAAGATGGAGTGCTTTATTTTTTGACGTTCGCCTTCTCTGTGAAACAAAACGTATGGTTTTCACGTTGTGTTTTAGCAGACGGTTAAAATGTAGGCGACTGCGTGCAATTTCAAGTGCAGCTGTTGTATATTGTAATTAAGGCTATTGTTTTATGCCGTCGTGGTTTCTTAAACGCCGATCTAGTACAGGACGCCAATGCGGGGCTCAGAAATAAAACGTATCATACCTTTGTTGTGTCCTCTGAGCCCCGCACGTGCGGCCACACCCCACCAGGGAAACCACCACATCAAAACGGGGCTACTAATTAACAATAACAAGAAAACATTATTATAATACAACGGTATTTAGGGCAAACTAGTAATTAGTATGTAGATATGTTAGTTAATATCTGTGTATAAAATTGCTATTTTCTTTTTTTAAGACTTTTTTCACATATCAAAAATGTATTTGTACTTTATTTATATTAATACGTTTTAAAAAATAATTTGTATTATTAAAGTCAATATTGTAACCGTGAATATTTCTGTACCCTGGCCACATTGCCAAATAAGCCACTGGCTTCGGCCTCTCAAAATTGTAGCTATTGTATTTTCAGACAAAATGTATTTCAATGCATGTACAGCAATCAAGGCTTGCCTTTATAGAGATTCGTTCTTTGTTAGAATAACCCACTTATGGAATGCTATTTCTGATGCTCTTAAAAATCTGTACAATCCCTTCGTTCATTTTTGAAAAAGCTCAAGCACTTATTTCTTTAATAGACTTACGAACGTTGTCGATAATATGAGGTATTATTATTATTTATTTATTTATTTATTTTGTGAACCAGCACGCCGTGAACGACTATTAAATGTACAGTACGATACTTAATTGTCAATGTTAAACCTGATGAGAACTGACCTGCACTTTTAGTGCAGAAAAATACCTAATCAAGGTATTCTAACCAATAGTTTAGTAGCAAAAGGTTTAGGTCAAGTAAACGGTCCCTTTTCAAAGGTCCTTGTGGGAATGGGAGCTGTCCTGACAGATAATTAAACCCTGTCGCCTTAGTGTATTTTTAACCAAGACTAGCCATGTTGCTAAGAACAAACTGGAGCCCAGACGTCAGAGACAAACCTTAAATCCAGTCTAACAAGTGCTGTGCATAAACGCGCATCAAGGTTTTGCGGTTTAGAATACTGGGACAATTACGTACCCTTAATGAACCCATGACTTTGTTAGCTTTAGCTACAATCATAGTTATGTAATATGCTCATTCCAAGTTAGGTCTTTAGAAGTCAAACCCTCCCAAAAAAAATCAAAACTTAAAATGAAAAGTTAATTGCAGTTAACAAGCAAAAACAAAGGTAACATGAATGAAAACGAAATCATTAAACAAATTAGAGAATTGAACCAAAACCGAAGTAAAATTGTTTCCGGAAAGATAGGTCGGATTCAATCTGATTATAGATCTGAAGGACAGTTACCAAAAATCAAAGTACCCTCACAAGTACTGGCTCGATTGACAGCAGCGAAACAACAAATACTTGCACGACAGTTGATAGCCGCAGCTTACAGTAAGATAGAACGCCAATAAACCGCAACATTTTCAAATAACGCTAACCTTTAATAACTCGAATGCGTGAACAAAAGACAAGAAGAAGAAAATTATAGCGTTTTTTAATCGGTAGATGGCTCAAGATTAGTACTCGACCTCACTAAAGTTATGATAATATTAATTCATATAGAAAAGGCATACCGGACGTAGTCTACAGAGTGGTAAAATTGGGTTTAGCTTGAACTTGTTTTGAAATATTAATTTTAATGCATTTATGTGGTCGTTGGTTATTAAACAATCGCTTCGCTACCTGACAGCCACCAGAAAAATATGTCAACCAGAACGCCTTTCAATTGGTTTGTGCATAGAATAACATGACAATAATCAGACCAGATTTATTGCAAGTGTTTCATTATTACTATAATTCCAAAAATTGAAACTGTTCGGTATTCGTGGTATTTTAATCACAGCCTTCGCTTCTCGAGTCTTTCTATATCAGTTAAATGGAGCCAGTACTCGAAAACCTCAGGCAACTAACTAAGTGCTTGTTGTGTAATGAGACCCTGAAGGAGCCTAAAATTCTCAAATGCTTCCATACATTCTGTAAGAATTGTTTGGTTGCACATGCTGAGGTGAAAGAAGAAGGGAAAACATTCAGTTGTCCTTCGTGCCAGATGACAATCGATCTACTGCAGTGTAGAGACTTCGATTCTCTAGAGTCAAGCAGCTTTCACTCGCGTATTCTTGAAGTCCTGTCCATCGCAACATCCACTGAAGACAGCTCTGGAGTAACATGCTCTTGCACAAATCCAAAGACCCCAACATCACACTGCTTGAACTGTGCTCGTTATCTTTGTGAGCAATGCTTGGATGCCCACAATATATTAATGGAAGGGCATGAAGTCGTCAGCCTAACAGATCTTCAAACCGATTACTACAATCTTCTGTTCCGTCGACCGTCTTTCTGTGAGAATCCACAACACATGAAAGAAGTCCTGAAATTTTACTGCAATACATGTGAGAGCTGTGTATGTCAAAATTGTATTACACAGGATCATCAAGGTTTACACGACCTTTTAGATATCGAAGAAAGAGCGGAAATGCAAAAGTTGCTTTTTGAAGACAGACTTCAAAAATTGAAGATGAAAGAAATCGACGGACAGACCAACATCAAAGTTTCAGAAGAAAAAGTCTGGAAAATGAGGGCAACCGCCGAAGAAACGAAAGCGAATGTAATAAAAGCAGCCGACGAACAGATTGCCTTTATCGAACAAGACAAGAGACACTTGGTGGAACAGATAGATGAAGAAGTGCAAATGATAATTACAAAATCAGCCGAGCAAGAGTCGTTACTTCATCAAACTCGCAGTGCCAGTGAGCACGTCTCCAAGCTGCTTGAATATGGCTCAGCACATCTAATAATGACCACTAAAGACTCAGTACAAAAGAGATGTGAGGAAATGATCGTCTTTCAGGACGATTTTACGCATAAACGCAATACTATTAACCCGAGGACCATGTTTGTTCCTAGTGATGAGCCTACTTTACTGCAAAAAGCTGGGTTCGGTTCTTTGTTAAAAACAAAACCTACAGACCCAACAAAGAGCACCGTACAGGTGGAATCAAAACTTGAAGCACTGTGTAAGGTAAACCTGAGCGTGTTTACTAAAAACTCTGCGGAAGAACCAACTAACAACGACCCTGACGATGTTGTAGAGGTGAACATCAGTCCTAAAGAGGATTTGAAACTGATGCAAGTATCAGAAAGGATTGGACATAAATATGAAGTGGAATTCACCCCCAAGGTACCGGGACAATTCACAGCTGATGTGAAGATCAACGGCAAGCATGTGTCCAATAGCCCGCTGGTGATTGACGTGAAACCACAACAGCTGAAGATTACTGGACAGTTTGTGATGAAAGGGATGAAGGAACCTCTGAAAAGGCCTTGTGGTATTGCAGTTAACAAAGAGAATAATAGGATTGTTTTTACTGACTTTGAATCCAACTGTATAGCTGTATTCAACATGGAGGGTGTGTTACTTGCAAAGTTTGGTAGTTCAGGCTGTGGAGATGGGCAACTCTGTAATCCCAATGGTATAGCATTCCTAAACGATAAAGACGTGGTGGCAGCAGAACAGTGCAATCACAGGATACAGATATTCGACAGCACAACTGGAAAGTCATTGAAGTGCTTTGGGAGAAAAGGCCAGGGCTGCGAAGAGTTTAATGGTCCTAAGGGAGTGCGTGTCGACAAACAAGGACGTATTATAGTCAGTGACTATTACAATCACCGCGTACAAGTGTTCAAAGCTGACGGAACCTATCAGTTTCAATTTACTTTGAAGATGCTGGGTCAGACAATGGGTCCTCTCAACACGATAACTCATGGTGACCTCTTCATTGTATCTGATAAAGATAATCATGTCATTCAAGTGTTTGACCAGCAAGATAACACACCGATCAGGAAATTCGTCATAGGAAGACAAGGAAGTGAAGATGGTGAGCTCAATAGCCCACAAGGACTTGCCATTGACAATGATGGTAACTTACTTGTGTGTGACTATGGTAATTATCGTATCCAGAAGTTCACACTGGACGGCCGTTTTGTTGGAAAAACGTGCGGGGGCATTGGTAAACCCATCTACTTAGCGGTGCTGACAGATGGCAGTATTATTGTAACGGATGACAAAACAAAACGAGTGTTTTGGGTTGAATGATCAAATAAATGAGTGAGGTAAATTAAACTACTTTGTATGGTTTAAAATAACACATTTTAGCCGTCATTAGAGGTTTGATACTGACCTTATTCATAAAGGCATCAGAGCGAGGCTAGTTGTCCCAGCTTGTCACAGGAAGAGCAAAATCTACAGTCGATGGCATTAAATGGCTTATGACAAAAGAACACAACAGTGCGGTATGACAGAAATTAAGACATTTCTGACTGACTCCGATTTGGCGATCTTTGGGACAATTGGCCTCTCTCTGGTACCATTGTTACCAAACGAACCACATAGACTATATCGCAACCCCGCCGTCGCAGTGCACTCTGGGATGGATATCTCAGTTTTCCATTGTTGTTGTTGGGCGGCCATCTTGGATTTAACAATAGAAACTGAGATATCCATCCCAGAGTGCACTGCGACGGCGGAGTTGCGATATAGTCTATGCAACATCATGAAAAGGAGAAAAAGAGAGGCAGAAGCTAAGAGAAACCAGAAGGACCCAGCTGTATTTTTTGTTATTTAGGTATATTATTCCTTCAGTAAGTAATGTTTAATGTTTGTAGAGAAGGAGAAAACATTAGTTCTTTTAACTTGTATGTTGTTGCCTTTAAATTCTTTGAAGTTAAGGTCAATCCGAGGAATTTCTCGTTCGAGATTTGCATTCGTTTCGGGAGCTAGTCATACTTTGCTGAGAGAAAATCTACGGAGTTTCCAAGATCGTCAAATTTGCCTTCAATAAACTCTTATTTAGAATTAATCGGCTTTAGTAGTTATGTATTAATTTCTTCTAGAGTTACCCGGCATAGCTTTAGCCAACTACATGAGATACGAAGTAGGTGCATGGATGAGAGATCAATGCACCTAAGAGTGCATGGGCCCGGGTCGTACTCGGCGATTTTTTTGATTTTTTCCCCCAAAAATGTTTTTCATGTGATCACTCAAAGCCAGATAAGTACAACCCTTATTAATTAGACAAACGTGTGCCAATGTCCCACAAGTTATCATGTAAAAAAATAAACATTTGCACTCTATTTTTACTGAACAAGCAATACAATTAAAACTCATCATGTCTATTCTCTGGTACAAACACGCAAGATGTTCGGAGAACACACACAACAAATAAAACATGAGCCGATAGATCATATATTTTGTTGACGGAAAACTCGTTTTCTAGGAACCCACTATAATTATTAAGCCCGTTTTTTTCTGTCTTTTATACATTGCAGTCTAGTTATATTTTGAGGACTGTCTTAAAAATTATTCTCTTATTACTCGGGCCAGGCCTTCGGCCGAGGCACGAGTCAGAATATACCATTTTCTCAAGTATGCCCACGCAACAGGCTTGACGGGCCGGTAAATACTTCAGGTGGGAATCACGTAGTGGTTTCCTATAACCCTCCATATTATTTCAACCAATACTAAATCCAAGCTTTTTTGCTCTGAGGAAGGGCTAACGCTCGAAACGTCAGCTGCTACTCGCTTTCCACGGCGGTTAGCATACCTCAATCGACTTTAGTTGATTACATACCAGTCTAAATCCAAGCTGCCTACATGAAGTATTTCTTGGCGGGCCGTGAGTTTTGTTAGCGTTTGTTAGACTCGTTCTGATGCGACAGCCTTTGTTATTCAAATTATCGGCTATTGTTCAAAAATTGGCGACTATTGTTCAAAAAGCAATTTGGAGGACAATTTGCGTGCGCATACCTGAGAAAATGGTATATTTGCAAGTGTTTATTATTATTGCTATTACTATTATTCTTATTCTTATTCTTATTATTATTATGACGATTATTATTATTATTATAACGATTATTATCGGTACGAATAATACATTTATCTGATCTTATGAACCACCGTTTGATTATTTATTTATTTAAGGTGCCAACAGGATGGTGAAAGAGTTTGCTATTCGAATATTTAATCGATCCTTTAAAGTGCCACTACGACGAAAATTTACCATTTCGATTTGCCACTTTTTCAGTGTCTATAGGTCAATCAGTATTAGAAATATCCGAAATAGTAAAAAATATTCCCAAATGGGCATCTTAAACCACAAATTTTAGGAGAGTTTACCGGTAAAATCATGTCCGCCATTGCTGGAAGCCGTGCCTTTTGTTCAGCTTTAAACAAAGGTTTATTCACCGGAAGTGATGTCATACACTTAACACGACAACCTCGTGGCGCGAAATAGCGTGCATAAAAACGTAGCCAACCTCGCAAAGATAAATATAACTTTCTTCTTATGTACGTGAAGACGTTTTTAGTAGAAATATGCCTCCAGGCGTTGTGTTCTGCAGGCGAGCGTTAAGTGTATGACATCATTTCCGGTGAATAAACCTTTGTTTAAAGCAGAACAAAGGGCACGGCTTCCAGTAAGGGCGGACGTGTAGATTCAATATTCGGAGCTAAAAAAATAAGACTTCCTGTCGTTGTATCGAAAAACAATTTGAACTGGTAATAATATATGAACTCTACTTTATGAATATGCAAAAACATTGATATGTCAAAATTTGATCGTAGGGGCACTTTAAGTACTGTTTAATAGACGAGCAGTCAGTAGTGTTTAAGTGGGCTACCTACCACTTAATTGGGCTACCTCTTCGCCCTGAGTGGTTAACTCGAAAGCTTATAGCTCCTTTAACCACTGCACACGTTTCTTCTATATACCAACTATATATAATCAAACTAGCCATTTCATAACAGTAACCTTTACTTAATTTCTGTGTTTACTTTGTATTAAATAGTGTTTAATAAAGCAATCTGAATCTGTGGTGTTTACAATGTGAGAAGTGATGTTGTATCTGATTTACAAGCTCTTCCTGAACGAGATCTACATCTATAGTATAAGAGAAAATCGTCGTTCGAAAAACTGTAGAAATGTAGTGAATAAGAAATTGAAAATATTATCAGAATGCGCTGATGAAACGTCGGCAAGGCTTACTGCACATATACTGCGTCAAATTAGCTCTGATCTGGAAAAGGTCATCAGACTGCCACAGAACGAGCACTTACTTCCCATTGAGAACTTCTTGTATAATTTACAGACTGCTTGCCGGCCCTTCTGTATTTTTGTTCAGGCGTTTTTCATTCGGATTGGGTTCCCTGCCACAGGTAGCCCATTCCTAAATAAATCAATAGGGGGGAAATCACATAAGAGCGTATCTTCGCCCTGAGTAAATAAATATCTTTAGAAATGAAAGGCTGACACTTAAAAAAGTTGTCTTTTTTTTTTTCGCAATTTGGAACATTTTAAGACAGTTTATTGGACGGTGAATTTTAGGGCCGTTGTTGACTGTTTTAATTTGTACCTCAAAATTGGCTGTGGGTTCCCTATGGCTACGTATTCAAACATTTATGACAGATTAGATTTTCACCCCTAGAATGACCTTTAGCGATACTGTGCTCTAAAATACTCAATAAACAAAGATTAGTTTGTGGTGTTTTTTTTTAGGGGAAAACTGTTCCATATAGCGAGTTTAGGGAAAGATGATTTCGGGGAGAGAAAAGAGCGGATTTTTTTTTTATTGCTACAGTATTCATCTAACACTTAAACGTCTTTATGTGAATCACGGGAAGACGTGAATTTACCAAGGGGGTGAGATTGAGCCAAAGAGAGGGATGAAAACGGCATCCAAAGTAGTCTAATCTTGAGTTAATATTCGCTTCTGACTTTTCTCCGAAAAATGCATGGTTACATCATCTTTGCATGGCGAGAAGAGGAAGTCAGGGGTCTAACATTTTACTCAACGTGTCTCAGCACATTCTTGTTTATATATTTATTGCAACCAGGTTGTTTCAGGGGCCCATAACCAGGAGCGTCCATCTCGAATACTAGGCCTATGTCACAACATTTTTATACAAGTTAGGTTATATTTAGAACGGTTTCCCGCTATTCTATTAGGTTGAAATCATTCCTAAGCTAATACAAGCGTATAAGCAGCCATGTTGTTAATTGGTATAACAAAATTAGCTAATGAGTCTGCTTTTGTCCCGCCATTGGTCCAACACTGTAGTTAATTGGCGGAAACATGATCTAAAAATAGCCCAACTTGTGAAAACGCTGTGGTTGTGTTAAATGCAGGCGAGGCTGTGGCCCAGATGGATTTGTGCTTGAATAGCCCACTTCCGCGATTTACTTGTCACGCACAAAGGTTTCAATACGAGGCTCGTGCTAAATTAAATTTATAATTTTCTCTGTGAAAAGAATCAATTTAATTTAGCACGGAGCCTCGTATTGAAACCTTTGTGCATGACAAGTAAAGCATATCGCGGAAGTGGGCTATTGGTTTTGCACAAATTTGTTTCAGTTTACGCTATATGTTTGTGCACATGGGATTCTAAACAATCTAACAGTGTTGGAAACAACAATAATGTTGGTCGATGTTGTACAACAATGTTAGGGTTCGCGATCACAGACAAAGAGATCAATCCAATTGGCTTCCGCTTACAATCACAAGTCACTCAAGCGAAATGATTTCTTGGAAGTGTTCTCATTAGTTCCAAGAAACTGAAACTGATATCGATTTTTTTCGTGTTACAAAATGGAGTCGGAACTCGATAACCTCAGACAACTAACTAAGTGCTCGTTGTGTAATGAGACCTTTAAGGAGCCTAAAATTCTCAAATGCTTCCACACATTCTGTAAGAATTGTCTGGCTACACACGCTCAGCTTGAAGAAGAAGGGAAAACAGTCAGATGTCCTTCGTGCCAGGCGAAGGTCGATCTACCGCAGTGTAGAGACTTCGATTCTCTAGAGTCAAGCAGCTTTCACTCGCGTATTCTTGAAGTCCTGTCCATCACAACATCCACTGAAGCCAGCTCTGGAGTAACATGCTCAGTTTGCAAAAAGCAAAAGCCATCAACATCACACTGCTTGAACTGTGCTCGATATCTCTGTGAGCAATGCTTGAATGCTCACAATGTATTTATGGAAGAGCATAGAGTTGTAAGCCTAACGGATCTTCAAGTCGACGACTACAATCTGCTTTCCCGTCGACCGTCTTTATGTGAAAAGCCACAACACACAAACGAAATGCTGAATTTTTACTGTAACACATGTGAGAGCTGTGTATGTCAAAATTGCATTTCAGAGGAGGACAAAGGGGGACATGACCTTTTCGATATAGAAGAAAGAGCGGAAATGCAAAAGTTGCTTTTAGAAGTCACACATCAAAAACTGAAATTAAAAGAAACCGAAGAACTGCAGACCAACCTCAAAGTCTTAGAAGAAACCGTTAACAAGGTAAAGGCAAACGCTGAAGAAACGAAAACGAATGTGATGAAAGCTGCCGAGGAACTGATTGCCTTTATTGAACAAAACAAGAGAGACTTGGTGAGACAGATAGACGAAGAGGTGCAAATGATAATTAGAAAGAAAGGCGAGCAAGAGTCCTTACTTCATCAAACTCGCAGTGCCAGTGAGCACGTCTCCAAGCTGATTGAATATGGCTCAGCACATCTAATAATGACCACTAAAGAGTCAGTACAAAATAGATGTTACGAACTTATCGCCTTAAAAAAAGATTTTACCGAAATCTACTCTAAGATCCTTTTCGTTCCTAGTGAGGGGCCTACTATACTGCGAGAAGTAGGCCTCGGTTCTTTGATTAAAACACAGCTTACAGACCCAGTAAAGAGCACCGTACAAGTGGAATCAAAACTTGAAGCACTGTGTAAAGTAAAGCTGAGCGTGTTTACTAAAACCTCTGCAGGAGAACCAAACAACGACCCTGAAGATGTTGTAGAAGTGAACATTAGCCCTAAAGAGGACGCGAAACTACTTCAAGTATCAGAACGAACTGGAGAGAAATATGAAGTGTAATTCACCCCCAAGGTACCTAGACAATTCACAGCTGATGTGAAGATTAACGGCAAGCATGTGTCCAATAGCCCGCTGGTGATGGACGTGAAACCACAACAGCTGAAGATTACTGGACAGTTTGAGATGAAAGGGATGAAGGAACCTCTGAAAACTCCTTGGGGAATTGCAGTTAACAAAAGTAATACCAGGATTGCTATCACTGCCTTTCATTCCCACTCTATAGCTGTATTCAATATAGAGGGTATGCTACTAGCACAGTTTGGTAGTTACGGGAAAGGAGAAGGACAACTCGGAAATCCTCATGGTATCGCATTCCTAAACGATAACGACGTGGTGGTAACAGAACAGACCAATCATAGGATACAGATATTTGACAGCACAACTGGAAAGTCATTGAAGTGCTTTGGCACACGAGGTCACACAAGTGGACAGTTTAACAGTCCAGTGGGAGTACATGTAGACGAACAAGGACGTATTATAGTCAGTGACTATTACAACTGCCGCGTTCAAGTGTTTACAGGAGAGGGAAGGTGTCATCTTCAGTTTGGTTTAGATGAGACTGGAGAGAAGATGTACCCAGTCAGCACTGTAACTCATGGTGAACTCTTCATTGTATCTGATAACCGAAATCACGTTATTCACGTGTTTGACCAGCAAGATAACGCACCGACTAGGAGATCTATAATAGGAAGACCAGGAAGTGAAGATGGTGAGCTGAAAAACCCATACGGCCTTTGTATGGACAATGACGGTAACCTCCTTGTATGTGATCGGGGTAATAATCGTATTCAGAGGTTCACACTAGACGGCCGTTTTGTTGGAAAAACGTACGAGACTGTCATACCAGCCTACTTAACACTGCTTACAGATGGCATTGTCATTGTCACAGATGGCGTAACGAAAGGAATCATATACGTTAAATGAGTGAAGGAATCAGTTATAATTAAACGAAGCAACATATTGTTTTTGTTTTGACGGTTGTAAGAACAGAGGAAAACATGCTTAAATCGAAACAGAGTTTCTGAGCACTTCAAGAATGTAAGCTTATCTACTTGACTGGTTTATGAAATGTTGCATGGAACATAGAGATTACTTCATGGAAAGTGCTGGAGTATGGTATTTACGCACGAGCTTTGTGAAAACATAGTTAATAGAGTGGAATGGTTATGAAACCCAGCGACCTTCTTTGTTATATGTCTTTGTTAGCTTTTTTCAACCACTACCCTGCACAAAACACAATAGAAATTCCAATGTGTTAATCAATCAGCCAATAGAAACGTGTGAGTTCAGTCGTTCAGGGGACACTAATGAACTATGACCCTGCACAATCTTTTGTCTTGCCCCCTCCAACATAAATCGCAACGCCTTTGATAGCCCCTTTGAAGTTTGCCGGGTTTCATAACCATTCCACTCTATTAACTATGGTGAAAACAAACAATTGTCTAAATACCATACGAAAGCACGTTCACCCGACCCGAATGTTTGGAAGTAGGAAGGCTCGTAATCTCTGCCGTAATTGCTTTCCACACTAAGAAGGATTTTACATAGATTACTGTTGAGTTAAATTTCGTATTTCCCCCCAGATTTTTTTGCGTCCTCTTTGTCTCTAATGCCCGTTTCAACAGTCAAAATCTCCAACGTTTTTAGTGAATCTCACCACGTTTTGACAGCTGTTTCTGATTGGCCGAAACTTTTTTCGCACATGTGAATAAAACCGTTTCGCCATGTTGATTGGCTGAGGGAAATTTTTAAGTGGGTTTTCGCGTGAATGATTCAATAGACCAGTTTACGGTTCATGCGCAGTTCAAGTGTTTTGTTTAACATTGTCAATTCTCGACCACAGACCCTTCTTTTATTTCTTACTGCGCATGCTCGACGAAATCATAAGGCTCTGGGAAACTCCAGAATTTAGAGAGCCCTAATTGGTGTTTTATAAAACAATACAGATAACGACATCCGTAATTAATTGATTTGCATTTGAAAGGAAGAAAGCAAAATGTCAGACGAACACAAGCGTGTCTGAAGTTAGGTCAAATAATTTCAATATTAATACCATAGAGGACAAATTAATCTCTAATTTCAACTTGAAATTTCACGCGTAATTTGTAGTTTCACATGTGAAATTTCAAACGCCGCCTACGGCCTAATTTCACTCGTCCTCATTTGATTACCTATACTAACTATTGAAAATACAGTCTTTCCCTGCCTTCCTAATAACAAACTCTAACGCCAGTTCAAACATCGCGTTGTCCGACATTTCGTTTCTGGAGTTTTGAGCATGCGCTGTGAGGACTGTAGCCAGATTTTGGCTACAACCCTCATTTGCATATCTGGAGATTCCCAGAGCCTTACGATTTCGTCGAGAATGCCCAGTAAGAAAGAGAAGGGTCTGGGATCGAGAATGAACATTGTCAAACATCTTATGTGCCGCCAAATAAACAAAAGATTTGTACAACTGCTTATGAACCGTAAACTGGTCTATAAGTAAACCTCAGTAATCTAGATCTCGTGTAATAGAGCAGTTTTCAGTTGAGTGTAGTAAAACCAAACGCAAACTACCCACAGCCAACCAATCATAGGAGCGATTAATCACAAGTAACTCATAAATGGCTTCCCTGTGAACCAATGAAAAACCAAAGCAACTGACCAAAAACCAATTTGCGTTTGGTTTTACTTGGGATTCTGATTGGTTGGTTTACTTTCTCAGCCAATAGGAGAGCTTAGTAAACGCAAAACCAAAACACTTCCGACACTCAATTGAAATCCGCTCTAACCTATATTTCGTAATTTCTAGGGATTTGTTAAGTTGTGTAAATGTGGATCGGTGAACGTAGAAAACGATTTTGTTAATCCCACACCATGTTTTTAAACTAACAAGAGGCTGTACCAGCCTTTACTCGGGTCATATGGAATTTCAACAAGGAATAGTTGGTACAACTTTGCAGGTTCGATTAAAAAAAGTATTTTACACTTGCAATTTTTTTAGCCTTTGAGAGAATAATAAATTATTTTAGATTCTTTTTACAAGAGTTACATATATAAATTCATTTGAAAAAGAATTGTGATTCTTTGTCTCCAGAGTAGCCATATAATAAGAATATTGTATTAGTCATGTAAATATATCCTATTTTAGAGTCCCTGTGATGAGAACAGCCATGGAAAGCAGAAAGCAAATTGCAGCCATGTTTAATTTGTAACATTAACAGTGGCTAGTCATGTGTTTGAGACAATATACATGTGGCAACACAAGACCAGTGATAATATAGTGAACACGAATGATTAATTCCCCCGGTTAATTCCATCATGCTCTGCTGTTATGAGACTTACAACTCTTTACCAAACAAGTTTCATTTCACATAGTTCAAGGAATGGTTTTCAGGGAAGAATACAAGAGGCCAAGTAAAACCTCAACAACAAGTCTATAAAATAACACATGCAATGTTCCTTTGAACTTCCTCCCAGTGATTTAGCATTCAGTTTTGCACTGTATCAGTAGCTTTGCATATTTACTGGCAGCTACCACAGCATGAAAATACAAATTTACCCAAAATTAAAGAGAGCTTAAATCTGCGTAAAGTTGCATACTGCAAATCTACGCGATTTTAAAGGAGCTTAAAGTTTGGTAAAAATAACCTTTACACTGGAACGTTTATAGCTTACGTAAATGAGGAGTCAGTAAAGTTGTTAAAGCAGATTTACGTGGTCTTTACATCTGGCGTAAATTTACGATAAAGGACAGCTTTACGTTTCAACTTAAAGCTCGCTTAAATGTCGCATAAAATTGCTAAAGTACATTTAACTATTCTTTACATCTGGCGTAAAGTTTCCATAAAGGACACATTTACGTTTCGACTTAAAGCTCACTTAAATGATCGACGCGTAAAATTGCTAAAACACATTTAACTATTCTTTCCATAAAGGACACATTGTCTGGACAAGTTGTCTGGGTTTTCCCCCCGCAATTTGGAACCTTTTAAGACAGTTTATTGGCAGGTGAATTTTAGGACCGTTGTTGACTGTTCGAGAAAATTTGAGCAGCCGTTTAGTTTGTACCTCAAAATTGGTTGTGGGTTCCCTGTGGCTACGAATTCAAACATTTATGACAAATTAGATTTTCACCCCTAGAATGACCTTTAGCGATACTGTGCTCTAAATATACTCAACAAGAGCCCATCAGGGATTTCACTCGGGCCACATGAGATTGAAGATTAAATACACTTTCATTTGAAATCCTTTTAGTAATAACCAAAGGGAAGACTGAATTATTAGCTGAATTTAGCAGTCTTTAGGAGTGGCCTGTAGCGCGGTGACTTTCATTCTCTGCTCCCCTAGTATATATGTAATTTAATATTTTTGTTTTTCTAGTATGTTGACCTTATAATTTAAACACTACTTATTCATTTAACACACTGCATTTGAGCAGGCATATATTCATTGTTTTGAACCCGAGAATTAACCGTACTACCGTACTTCATGGTCCCTTTCTTTAGTAGTGGGTTGTCGGTCAGGTAATTGTAAACTCTCGTCATTTAGCACAGAAAATGTATTCTGATGAATAGCGATCGGGTTGTCATGTAAGAAAGATGGCTCTTGAAGAAACTGATTCGTTGCTAAAGCTTCAGTAGGTTGGGTAGTCTCGGAACACTGGAGACCTTGGTCTTTCATTGTGTTCTTTTCTGTATTCTTGATTTTTTTTAAAGTTTGAAAGTCGGATCACAGCTTTATTATATCCGCTTTTCAACTCGCCATTTTCAACTTCTAGGTAAATAATACGTGATGACAGCATCTTGATTGCGGTCTTGTATATATTATCTTGCTGCACTAATTTGTCTTCCAAATGACTGAGTTTCGTTTCTTGATTCGTGTTTTGATGTGACAAGAGTACTAAGAATTCATTAGGTCAGCGTCCATGTTACAAATCAAGGTCTTTAAATCAGCGAGAGAGTTCTTATTGCGGGCTAACAATCTTCGTGAAGAATCTAAATAATTCCGTCTCTTCCGGTTTGAATTTGACTCATTTGTATGTGTTGCTTTTGGAGTTTCAAGGATATGTTGATCCAAAACTACAGGCTCTTGGGGTTTTTCATTGACTTGTGAACTTGCAGGCTCTGAAACTTGTTTTGTTTTCTTAGTATTACATAAAGTGCTGAACATGTTCTCAAGCATGTCGCGCGTGACCTCTGTTTCTTCATCCAACGACTCTCTACTTTCATCTGTATTCTGGTAAACTCAATCTTTGCCCATGCCTCGTATGCGGTGCCTTGGCACATAACTATTCCTGTTGTTAAGGAGACGTGGATGGTTATAAGTAAAAATCCTTCGACAGCTTGTACCGTTTCCGCTAGGTCAATATCCTTCGCTGGAATGAAATAACTTGATCTCAATACTCTCTGACTGTGTCTCTGCCTCATTTAAGTGGTCGATCCAACTTACGGTAAATCTCTGACAGAGACTCATAATATTGGTCTTGAAGTGCCTTCACCCAAAATAAGATGTTCTCCTCGGATGTTTTAAATTCAGTACAGCGAGCCGAAGGCTTATAGATTCCAATATCTATTTCTTCGAATTTTATTTAGGTTTCCGGATCCTGGCCCTTCACTGGCTTCAGGTCGTCGTACGTGTCGTATATAAAATCACTGGCTATCTGGGTAAAAAACGCGGTCCTTTGGCTCCGACAATAGCGCCAGTTGAAATATCCTGAGCCTGTTGGAAGGCTTTCGCACGAGTGAAGTTAAATAAAACATTAAACTGCTTACATTTGAGAGTGGGACTCCAAATTTAAGAGAAATTTCCTCACGTGCCCACCATCTTGATTTTACTGTATTAAATTATGTAAATAAATTAACCTGGTGATTGTTGCGTGACCAGCACAGTGCAATCTGATTGCTGTGAACTTGAACTTTAACGCATGCGCAGAAATTTTGCTGCACGAATCAAAAACAAAAAATAACGGCCTGCAGACTGCCACAGGCAGCCCGAGTTTAGGGAAAGACGATTTTGGGGAGAGAAAAGAGCGAATTTTTTTTTTATTGCTACGGTATTCATCTATTAAACACTAAAACGTCTTTATGTGAATCACGGGAAGACGTGAATTTACCAAGGGGGTGAGATTGGGCCAAAGAGAGGGATGAAGTAGTCTAATCTTGAGTGAATATTCGCTTCTGACTTTTCTCCGAAAAATGCATGGTTACATCATCTTTGCATAGCGAGAAGAGGAAGTCAGGGGTCTAATATTTTACTCAATGTGTCTCAGCACATTCTTTTTATATATTAAATGCAACCAGGTTGTGTCAGGAGCCCATAACCAGCAGCGTCCATCCCGAATACTAGGCCTATGTCACAGCATTTTTATACAAGTTAGGTTATATTTAGAACGGTTTCTATTAGGTTGCAATCATTCCTAAGCGAATAAAAGCGTAAACAGCCATGTTTTTAATTGGTATAACAAAAGTAGCTAATGAGGCATCTTTTTCCCCACCATTGGTCCAACACTGTAGCTAATTGGCGGAAACATGATCTAAAAATAGCCCAACTTGTGAAAACGCTGTGGTTGTGTTAAATGCAGGCGAGGCTGTGGTCCAGATTGTTTTGTCCTTGAATTGGTTTTCCACAAATTTGTTTCAGTTCACGCTATATCTTTGTGCACATGGGATTCTGAACAATCTAACAGTGTTAGAAACAACAATGTTGGACTGTTGGTCCATGTTGTACAACAATGTTAGGGTTCGCGATCACAGACAATGAGATCAATCCAATTGGCTTCCGCTTACAATCACAAGTCACTCAAGCGAAAAGATTTTTTGGAAGTGTTCTCATTAGTTCCAAGAAACTGAAACTGATATCGATTTTTGTCGTGTTACAAAATGGAGTCGGTACTCGATAACCTCAGACAACTAACTAAGTGCTCGCTGTGTAATGAGACCTATAAGGAGCCTAAAATTCTCAAATGCTTTCACGCATTCTGTAAGAATTGTCTGGCTACACACGCTCAGCTTGAAGAAGAAGGGAAAACAGTCAGATGTCCTTCGTGCCAGGCGAAGGTCGATCTACCGCAGTGTAGAGACTTCGATTCTCTTGAGTCAAGCAGCTTTCACTCGCGTATTCTTGAAGTCCTGTCCATCACAACATCCACTGAAGACAGCTCTGGAGTAACATGCTCAGTTTGCAAAAAGCAAAAGCCATCAACATCACACTGCTTGAACTGTGCTCGATATCTCTGTGAGCAGTGCTTGAATGCTCACAATGTATTTATGGAAGAGCATAGAGTTGTAAGGCTAACGGATCTTCAAGGCGACGACTACAATCTGCTTTCCCGTCGACCGTCTTTATGTGAAAAGCCACAACACACAAAAGAAATGCTGAAATTTTACTGTAACACATGTGAGAGCTGTGTATGTCAAAATTGCATTTCACAGGAGCATAAAGGGGGACATGACCTTTTGGATATAGAAGAAAGAGCGGAAATGCAAAAGCTGCTTTTAGAAGTCACACATCAAAAACTGAAATTAAAAGAAACCGAAGAACTGCAGACCAACCTCAAAGTCTTAGAAGAAACCGTTAACAAGGTAAAGGCAAACGCTGAAGAAACGAAAAAGAATGTGATGAAAGCAGCCGAGGAACTGATTGCCTTTATTGAACAAAACAAGAGAGACTTGGCGAGACAGATAGACGAAGAGGTGCAAATGATAATTAGAAAGAAAGACGAGCAAGATTCCTTACTTCATCAAACTCGCAGTGCCAGTGAGCACGTCTCCAAGCTGCTTGAATATGGCTCAGCACACCTAATAATGACCACTAAAGACTCAGTACAAAAGAGATGTGACGAACTTATCGCCTTAAAAATAGATTTTACCGAAATCTACTCTAAGATCCTTTTCGTTCCTACTAAGGGGCCTACTATACTGCGAGAAGTAGGTCTCGGTTCTTTGATTAAAACACAGCTTACAGACCCAGTAAAGAGCACCGTACAAGTGGAATCAAAACTTGAAGCACTGTGTAAAATAATGCTGAGCGTGTTTACTAAAACCTCTTCGGGAGAACCAAACAACGACCCTGACGATGTTGTAGAAGTGAACATTAGCCCTAAAGAGGACGCGAAACTGCTTCAAGTATCAGAAAGAATTGGAGAGAAATATGAAGTGGAATTCACCCCCAAGGTACCGGGTCAATTCACAGCTGATGTGAAGATTAACGGCAAGCATGTGTCCAACAGCCCGCTGGTGATGGACGTGAAACCACAACAGCTGAAGATTACTGGACAGTTTGAGATGAAAGGGATGAAGGAACCTCTGAAAACTCCTTTGGGAATTGCAGTTAACAAAAGTAATACCAGGATTGCTATCACTGCCTTTAATTCCCACTCTATAGCTGTATTCAATATGGAGGGTATGCTACTAGCACAGTTTGGTAATTACGGGAAAGGAGAAGGACAACTCAAAAACCCTCATGGTATCGCATTCCTAAACGATAACGACGTGGTGGTAACAGAACAGTCCAATCATAGGATACAGATATTTGACAGCACAACTGGAAAGTCGTTGAAGTGCTTTGGCACACGAGGTCACACAAGTGGACAGTTTGACAGTCCAATGGGAGTACATGTAGACGAACAAGGACGTATTATAGTCAGTAACTATAGCAACCACCGCGTTCAAGTGTTTACAGGAGAGGGAAGGTGTCAACTTCAGTTTGGTTTAGTTGAGACTGGAGAGAAGATGTACCCAGTCAGCACTGTAACTCATGGTGACCTCTTCATTGTATCTGATAGCCGAAATCACGTTATTCACGTGTTTGACCAGCAAGATAACACACCGACCAGGAGATCTATAATAGGAAGACAAGGAAGTGAAGATGGTAAGCTGATAAACCCATACGGCCTTTGTATGGACAATGACGGAAACCTACTTGTATGTGATCGGGGTAATAATCGTATTCAGAAGTTCACACTAGACGGCCGTTTTGTTGGAAAAACGTGCGAGACTGTTAGACCAACCTACTTAACACTGCTTACAGATGGCATTGTCATTGTCACAGATGGCGTAACGAAAGGAATCATATACGTTAAATGAGTGAAGGAATTAGTTATAATTAAACGAAGCAACATATTGTTTTTGTTTTGACGGTTGTAAGAACAGAGGAAAACATGCTTAAATCGAAACAGAGTTTCTGAGCACTTCAAGAATGTAAGCTTATCTACTTGACTGGTTTATGAAATGTTGCATGGAACATAGAGATTACTTCATGGAAAGTGCTGGAGTATGGTATTTACGCACGAGTTTTGTGAAAACATAGTTAATAGAGTGGAATGGTTATGAAACCCAGCGACCTTCTTTGTTGTATGTCTTTGTTAGCTTTTTTCAACCACTACCCTGCACAAAACACAATAGAAATTCCAATGTGTTAATCAATCAGCCAATAGAAACGTGTGAGTTCAGTCGTTCAGGGGACACTAATGAACTATGACCCTGCACAATCTTTTGTCTTGCCCCCTCCAACATAAATCGCAACGCCTTTGATAGCCCCTTTGAAGTTTGCCGGGTTTCATAACCATTCCACTCTATTAACTATGGTGAAAACAAACAATTGTCTAAATACCATACGAAAGCACGTTCACCCGACCCGAATGTTTGGAAGTAGGAAGGCTCGTAATCTCTGCCGTAATTGCTTTCCACACTAAGAAGGATTTTACATAGATTACTGTTGAGTTAAATTTCGTATTTTCCCCCAGATTTTTTTGCGTCCTCTTTGTCTCTAATGCCCGTTTCAACAGTCAAAACCTCCAACGTTTTTAGTGAATCTCACCACGTTTTGACAGCTGTTTCTGATTGGCCGAAACGTTTTTCGCACATGTGAATAAAACCGTTTCGCGATGTTGATTGGCTGAGGGAAATTTTGAAGTGGGTTTTCGCGTGAATGATTCAATAGACCAGTTTACGGTTCATGCGCAGTTCAAGTGTTTTGTTTAACATTGTCCATTCTCGACCCCAGACCCTTCTTTTATTTCTTACTGCGCATGCTCGACGAAATCATAAGGCTCTGGGAAACTCCAGAATTTAGAGAGCCCTAATTGGTGTTTTATAAAACAATACAGATAACGACATCCCGTAATTAATTGATTTGCATTTGAAAGGAAGAAAGCAAAATGTCGGACGAACACAAGCGTGTCTGAAGTTAGGTCAAATAATTTCAATATTAATACCATAGACGACAAATTAATCTCTAATTTCAACTTGAAATTTCACGCGTAATTTGTAGTTTCACATGTGAAATTTCAAACGCCGCCTACGGCCTAATTTCACTCGTCCTCATTTGATTACCTATACTAACTATTGAAAATACAGTCTTTCCCTGCCTTCCTAATAACAAACTCTAACGCCAGTTCAAACATCGCGTTGTCCGCCATTTCGTTTCTGTAGTTTTGAGCATGCGCTGTGAGGACTGTAGCCAGATTTTGGCTATAACCCTCGTTTGCATATCTGGAGTTTCCCAGAGCCTTACGATTTCGTCGAGCATGCGCAGTAAGAAAGAGAAGGGTCTGGGGTCGAGAATGAACATTGTCCAACATCTGGTGGCTCGCCAAATAAACAAAAGATTTGTACAACTGCGCATGAACCGTTAACTGGTCTATAAGTAAACCTCAGTAATCTAGATCTCATGTAATAACCTATATTTCGTAATTTCTAGGGCTTTGTTAAGTTGTGTAAATGTGGATCGGTGAACGTAGAAAACGATTTTGTTAATCCCACACCATGTTTTTAAACTAACAAGAGGCTGTACCAGCCTTTACTCGGGCCATATGGAATTTCAACAAGGAATAGTTGGTACAACTTTGCAGGTTCGATTAAAAAAAGTATTTTACACTTGCAATTTATTTAGCCTTTGAGAGAATAATAAATTATTTTAGATTCTTTTTACAAGAGTTACATATATAAATTCATTTGAAAAAGAATTGTGATTCTTTGTTTCCAGAGTAGCCATATAATAAGAATATTGTATTAGTCATGTAAAAAGATCCTATTTTAGAGTCCCTGTGATGAGAACAGCCATGGAAAGCAGAAAGCAAATTGCAGCCATGTTTAATTTGTAACATTAACAGTGGCTAGTCATGTGTTTGAGACAATATACATGTGGCAACACAAGACCAGTGATAATATAGTGAACACGAATGATTAATTCCCCCGGTTAATTCCATCATGCTCTGCTGTTATGAGACTTACAACTCTTTACCAAACAAGTTTCATTTCACATAGTTCAAGGAATGGTTTTCAGGGAAGAATACAAGAGGCCAAGTAAAACCTCAACAAGTCTTTAAAATAACACATGCAATGTTCCTTTGAACTTCCTCCCAGTGATTTAGCATTCATTTTTGCACTGTATCAGTAGCTTTGCATATTTACTGGCAGCTACCACAGCATGAAAATACAAATTTACCCAAAATTAAAGAGAGCTTAAATCTGCGTAAAGTTGCATACTGCAAATCTACGCGATTTTAAAGGAGCTTAAAGTTTGGTAAAAATAACCTTTACACTGGAACGTTTAAAGCTTACGTAAATGAGGCGTCAAGTTGTTAAAGCAGATTTACGTGGTCTATACATCTGGCGTAAATTTTCGATAAAGGACAGCTTTACGTTTCAACTTAAAGCTCGCTTAAATGTCGCCGGCATAAAATTGCTAAAGCACATTTAACTATTCTTTACATCTGGCGTAAAGTTTCCATAAAGGACACATTTACGTTTCGACTTAAAGCTCACTTAAATGATAGACGCGTAAAATTGCTAAAACACATTTAACTATTCTTTCCATAAAGGACACATTGTCTGGACAAGTTGTCTGTTTTTTTTTTCGCAATTTGGAACCTTTTAAGACAGTTTATTGGGCGGTGAATTTTAGGGCCGTTGTTGACTGTTCGAGAAAATTTGAGCAGCCGTTTAGTTTGTTCCTCAAAATTGGTTGTGGGTTCCCTGTGGCTACGAATTCAGACATTTATGTCAAATTAGATTTTCACCCCTAGAATGACCTTTAGCGATACTGTGCTCTAAATATACTCAACAAGAGCCCATCTGGGCTTTCACTCGGGCCACATGAGATTGAAGATTAAATACACTTTCATTTGAAATCCTCTTAGTAATAACCAAAGGGAAGACTGAATTATTAGCTGAATTTAGCAGTCTTTAGGAGTGGCCGGTAACGCGGTGACTTTCATTCTCTGCTCCCCTAGTATATATGTAATTTAATATTTTTGTTTTTCTCGTATGTTGACCTTTTAATTTAAACACTACTTATTCCTTTAACACACTGCATTTGAGAATTAACCGTACTACCGTACTTCATGGTCCCTTTCTTTAGTAGTGGGTTGTCGGTCAGGTAATTGTAAACTCTCGTCATTTAGCACAGAAAATGTATTCTAATGAATAGAGATCGGGTTGTCATGTAAGAAAGATGGCTCTTGAACAAACGGATTCGTTGCTAAAGCTTCAGTAGGTTGGGTAGTCTCGGAACACTGGAGACCTTGGTCTTTCTTTGTCTTCTTTTCTGTATTGTTGATTTTTTTTAAAGTTTGAAAGTCGGATCGTTGCTTTATTATATCCGCTTTTCAACTCGCCATTTTCAACTTCTAGGTCAATAATACGTGATGACAGCATCTTGATTGCGGTCTTGTATATATTATCTTGCTGCACTAATTTGTCTTCCAAATGACTGAGTTTCGTTTCTTGATTCGTGTTTTGATGTGACGAGAGTAAGAATTCATTACGCATATCAGTTAGGTCAGCCTCCATGATACAAATCAAGGTCTTTAAGCGAGAGAGTTCTTATTGCGGGCTAACAATCCTCGTGAAGAATCTAAAGAATTCCGTCTCTTCCGGTTTGAATTTGACTCATGTGTATGTGTTGCTTTTGGAGTTTCAAGGATATGTTGATCCAAAACTACAGGCTCTTGGGATTTTTCATTGACTTGTGAACTTGCAGGCTCTGTAACTTGTTTTGTTTTCTTAGTATAACATAAAGTGCTGAACATGTTCTCAAGCATGTCGCGCGTGACCTCTGTTTCTTCATCCAACGACTCTCTACTTTTATCTGTAATCTGGGAAACTCAATCTTTGCCCATGCCTCGTATGCGGTGCCTTGGCACATAACTATTCCTGTTGTTAAGTAGACGTGGATGGTTATAAGTAAAAATTCTTCGACAGCTTGTACCGTTTCCGCTAGGTGAATATCCTCGCTGGAACGAAATAACTTGATCTCAATACTCTCTGACTGTGTCTCTGCCTCATTTAAGTGGTCGATCCAACTTACGGTAAATCTCTGACAGAGACTCATAATATTGGTCTTGAAGTGCCTTCACCCAAAATAAGATGTTCTCCTCGGATGTTTTAAATGCAGCACAGCGAGCCGATGGCTTATAGATTCCAATATCTATTTCTTCGAATTTTAGCTTTCCGGATCCTGGCCCCATCACTGGCTTCAGGTCGTCGTACGTGTCGTATATAAAATCACTGGCCATCTGGGTAAAAAACGCGGTCCTTCGGCTCCGACAATAGCGCCAGTTGAAATATCCTGAGCCTGTTGGAAGGCTTTTGCACGAGTGAAGTTAAATAAAACATTAAACTGTTTACATTTGAGAGTGGGACTCCAAATTTGAGAGAAATTTCCTCGCGGGCCACCATCTTGATTTTACTGTATTAAATTATGTAAATAAATTAACCTGGTGATTGTTGCGTGACCAGCACAGTGCAATCTGATTGGTGTGAACTTTAACTTTAACGCATGCGCAGAAATTTTGATGCACGAAACAAAAACAAAAAATAACGGCCTGCAGATTAAGACTCGTGCCTGCCACAGGCAGCCCGAGTAATAAACAAAGATTAGTAGTTATTTGAGTGTTTGTGGTTCCATATAGCGAGTTTAGGGAAAGACGATTTCGGGGAGAGAAAAGAGCGAAATATTTTTTTATTGCTACGGTATTCATCTATTAAACACTTAAATGTCTTTATGTGAATCACGGGAAGACGTGAATTTACCAAGGGGGTGAGATTGGGCCAAAGAGAGGGATGAAAACTGCATCCAAAGTAGTCTAATCTTGAGTGAATATTCGCTTCTGACTTTTCTCCGAAAAATGCATGGTTACATCATCTTTGCATGATGAGAAGAGGAAGTCAGGGGTCTAACATTTTACTCAACGTGTCTCAGCACATTCTTTTTATATATTAAATGCAACCAGGTTGTGTCAGGAGACCATAACCAGGAGCGCCATCCCGAATACTAGGCCTATGTCACAGCGTTTTTATACAAGTTAGGTTATATTTAGAACGGTTGCAATCATTCCTAAGCGAATAAAAGCGTAAACAGCCATGTTGTTATTTGGTATAACAAAAGTAGCTAATGAGGTATCTTTTTTCCCACCATTGGTCCAACACTGTAGCTAATTGGCGGAAACATGATCTAAAAATAGCCCAACTTGTGAAAACGCTGTGGTTGTGTTAAATTCAGGCGAGGCTGTGGTCCAGATTGATTTGTCCTTGAATTGGTTTTGCACAAATTTGTTTCAGTTCACACTATATCTTCGTGCACATGGGATTCTAAACAATCCAACAGTGTTGGAAACAACAATGTTGGTCCATGTTGTACAACAATGTTAGAATGTTTATTCCCGGGTTCGCGATCACAGACAATGAGATCAATCCAATTGGCTTCCGCTTACAATCACAAGTCACTCAAGCGAAAATATTTCTTGGAAGTGTTTTCATTAGTTCCAAGAAACTGAAACTGATATCGATTTTCGTCGTGTTACAAAATGGAGTCGGTACTCGATAACCTCAGACAACTAACTAAGTGCTCGTTGTGTAATGAAACCTTTAAGGAGCCTAAAATTCTCAAATGCTTCCACGCATTCTGTAAGAATTGTCTGGCTACACACGCTCAGCTTGAAGAAGAAGGGAAAACAGTCAGATGTCCTTCGTGCCAGGCGAAGGTCGATCTACCGCAGTGTAGAGACTTCGATTCTCTAGAGTCAAGCAGCTTTCACTCGCGTATTCTTGTCCATCGCAACATCCATTGAAGACAGCTCTGGAGTAACATGCTCAGTTTGTAAAAATCAAAAGCCATCAGCATCACACTGCTTGAACTGTGCTCGATATCTCTGTGAGCAGTGCTTGAATGCTCACAACGTATTTATGGAAGAGCATATAGTTGTAAGCCTAACGGATCTTCAAGTCCACGACTACGATCTGCTCTCCCGTCGACCGTCTTTATGTGAAAAGCCACAACACACAAAAGAAATGCTGAAAATTTCCTGTAACACATGTGAGAGCTGTGTATGTCAAAATTGCATTTCACGGGAGCATAAAGGGGGACATGACCTTTTGGATATAGAAGAAAGAGCGGAAATACAAAAGCTGTTTTTAGAAGTCACACCGGCATCAAAAACTGAAATTAAAAGAAACCGAAGAACTGCAGACCAACCTCAAAGTCTTAGAAGAAACCGTTAACAAGGTAAAGGCTACCGCCGAATAAACGAAAACGAATGTGATGAAAGCAGCCGAGGAACTGCGATTGCATTTATTGAACAAAACAAGAGAGACTTGGTGAAGACAGATAGACGAAGAGGTGCAAATGATAATTAGAAAGAAAGACGAGCATGAGTCCTTACTTCATCAAACTCGCTGTGCCAGTGAGCACGTCTCCAAGCTGATTGAATATGGCTCAGCACATCTAATAATGACCACTAAAGACTCAGTACAAAATAGATGTGACGAACTTATCGCCTTAAAAAAAGATTTAACCGAAATCTACTCTAAGATCCTTTTCATTCCTAGTGAGGGGCCTAGTATACTGCGAGAAGTAGGTCTCGGTTCTTTGATTAAAACGCAGCTTACAGACCCAGTAAAGAGCACCGTACAGGTGGAATCAAAACTAGAAGCACAGTGTAAAGTAAAGCTGAGCGTGTTTACTAAAATCTCTGCGGGAGAACCAAACAACGACCCTGGCGATGTTGTAGAAGTGAACATTAGCCCTAAAGAGGACGCCAAACTGCTTCAAGTATCAGAAAGAATTGGAGAGAAATATGAAGTGGAATTCACCCCCAAGGTACCGGGGCAATTCACAGCTGATGTGAAGATTAACGGCAAGCATGTGTCCAATAGCCCGCTGGTGATGGACGTGAAACCACAACAGCTGAAGATTACTGGACAGTTTGAGATGAAAGGGATGAAGGAACCTCTGAATAGTCCTTTGGGAATTGCAGTTAACAAAAGTAATACCAGGATTGCTATCACTTCTTTTAATTACCAATCTATAGCTGTATTAAATATGGAGGGTATGCTACTAGCACAGTTTGGTAGTTACGGGAAAGGAGAAGGACAACTCAGAAAACCTCATGGTATCGCATCCCTAAACCATAACGACGTGGTGGTAACAGAAGAGTCCAATCATAGGATACAGATATTTGACAGCACAACTGGAAAGTCATTGAAGTGCTTTAGCACACCAGGTCACACAAGTGGTCACTTTAGCAGTCCAATGGGAGTACATGTAGACGAACAAGGACGTATTATAGTCAGTGACTATTACAATCACCGCGTACAAGTGTTCAAAGCTGACGGAACCTATCAGTTTCAATTTAGTTTGAAGATGCTGGGTCAGACAATGGGTCCTCTCAACACGATAACTCATGGTGACCTCTTCATTGTATCTGATAAAGATAATCATGTCATTCAAGTGTTTGACCAGCAAGATAACACACCGATCAGGAAATTCGTCATAGGAAGACAAGGAAGTGAAGATGGTGAGCTCAATAGCCCACAAGGACTTGCCATTGACAATGATGGTAACTTACTTGTGTGTGACTATGGTAATTGTCGTATCCAGAAGTTCACACTCGACGGCCGTTTTGTTGGAAAAACGTGCGGGGGCATTGGTAAACCCATCTACTTAGCGGTGCTGACAGATGGCAGTATTATTGTAACGGATGACAAAACAAAACGAGTGTTTTGGGTTGAATGATCAAATAAATGAGTGAGGTAAATTAAACCACTTTTTATGGTTTAAAATAACACATTTTAGCCGTCATTAGAGGTTTGATACTGACCTTATTCATAAAGGCATCAGAGCGAGGCTAGTTGTCCCAGGTTGTCACAGGAAGAGCAAAATCTACAGTCGATGGCATTAAATGGCTTATGACAAAAGAACACAACAGTGCGGTATGACAGAAATTAAGACATTTCTGACTGACTCCGATTTGGTGACCTTTGGGACAATTGGCCTCTTTCTGATACCATTGTTACCAAACGAACCACATAGACTATATCGCAACCCGCCGTCGCAGTGCACTCTGAGATGGATATCTCAGTTTTCCATTGTTGTTGTTGGGCGGCCATCTTGGATTTAACAATGGCAACTGAGATATCCATCCCAGAGTGCACTGCGACGGCGGAGTTGCGATATAGTCTATGCAACATCATGAAAAGGAGAAAAAGAGAGGCAGAAGCTAAGAGAAACCAGAACGGGACCCAGCTGTATTTTTTGTTATTTAGGTATATTATTCCTTCAGTAAGTAATGTTTGTAGAGAAGGAGAAAACATTAGTTCTTTTAACTGGTATGTTGTTGCCTTTAATTTCTTTGACGTTAAGGTCAATCCGGGGATTTTCTCGTTCGAGATTTGCATTTGCGTCAGAAGCTGGTGATAATTTGCTGTGAGAAAATCTACGGAGTTTCCAAGATCGCCAAATTTGCCTCCAATAAACTCTAATTTAGAATCAATCGGCTTTAATAGTTATTTAATTTCTTCTAGAGTTGCCCGGCATAGCTTTAGCCAACTACATGAGATACGAATTAGGTGCATGGACGAGAGATCAATGCACCTAAGAGTGCATGGGCCCGGGTGGTTCTTGGCGAAATGTTTTATTTTGCCCAAAAAATATTTTTTCATGCGATCACTCAAAGTCAGATAAGTGCAACCCTTGTTAATTAGACAAACGTTTGCCAATGTCCCACAAGTTATCATGAAAAAATAAACATTTGCACTCTATTTACTGTTTTCTGAACAAGCAATAAAATGTTCTCTGATACAAACACGCAAGATGTTCGGAGAACACACAAAAAATGTGCCTATATATCATATATTTTGTTGACGGAAAACTCGTTTCCATTATTAAGCCCGTTTTTTTCTTTCTTTTATACATTACAGTCTAGTTATATTTTGAGGACTGTCTTAAAAATTATTCTCTTATTATTATTGATATTACTATTATTATTCTTATTATTATTATTATGACGATTATTATTATTATTATAACGATTATTATAGGTACGAATAATACATTTATCTGATCTTATGAACCACCGTTTGATTATTTATTTATTTAAGGTGCCAACAGGATGGTGAAAGAGTTTGCTATTCGAATATTTAATCGATCCTTTAAGTACTGTTTAATAGACGAGCAGTCAGTAGTGTTTAAGTGGGCTACCTACCACTTAAGTGGGCTACCTCTTCGCCCTGAGTGGTTAACTCGAAAGCTTATAGCTCCTTTAACCACTCCTTTAACCAACTATATATAATCAAACTAGCCATTTCATAACAGTAACCTTTACTTAATTTCTGTGTTTACTTTGTATTAAATAGTGTTTAATAAAGCAATCTGAATCTGTGGTGTTTACAATGTGAGAAGTGATGTTGTATCTGATTTACAAGCTCTTCCTGAACGAGATCTACATCTATAGTATAAGAGAAAATCGTCGTTCGAAAAACTGTAGAAATGTAGTGAATAAGAAATTGAAAATATTATCAGAATGCGCTGATGAAACGTCGGCAAGGCTTACTGCACATATACTGCGTCAAATTAGCTCTGATCTGGAAAAGGTCATCAGACTGCCACAGAACGAGCACTTACTTCTCATTGAGAACTTCTTGTATAATTTACAGACTGCTTGCCGGCTCTTCTGTATTTTTTTTCAGGCGTTTTTCATTCGGATTGGGTTACCTGCCACAGGTAGCCCATTCCTAAATAAAAAAATTGGGGGGAAAATCACATAAGAGCGTATCTTCGCCCTGAGTAAATAAATATCTTTAGAAATGAAAGGCTGACACTTAAAAAAGTTGTCTGGGTGTTTTTTTCGCGATTTGGGACCTTTTAAGACAGTTTATTGGGCGGTGATGTTGACTGTTTTAATTTGTACCTCAAAATTGGCTGTGGGTTCCCTATGGCTACGTATTCAAACATTTATGACAGATTAGATTTTCACCCCTAGAATGACCTTTAGCGATACTGTGCTCTAAATATACTCAACAAGAGCCCATCTGGGCTTTCACTCGGGCCACATGAGATTGAAGATGAAATACACTTTCATTTGAAATCCTCTTAGTAATAACCAAAGGGAAGAATTATTAGCAGTCTTTAGGAGTGGCCGGTAGCGCGGTGACTTTCATTCTCTGCTCCCCTTGTATATATATACATGTATGTAATTTAATATTTTTGTTTTCTCGTATGTAAATTAAAGTAGTTGATCTTTTATTGAAAACACTACTTATTCATGTGTGTTTGTATGTTCAGACTACTATCGTGCAGCTAGCTAGAGTCTTGAGATATCTGTCAGCAACTCGCAGCTAGTTAATAAATTAGTACTGTTCAGACCTAGTAACTTAGTAGGTTTTACTTTTTGTTTTTCCCTCTTCTGGTTTGTTTCTATCTCTAAAGAGGGCATGAATGGGGTTAACTGACTACTGACAAACAGCCTTAAAAATAACTGACAACTGACAAATGACGATTTTTTTACTGACAACTGACAACCGAAAAATAACTGACAACTGACAAATTTGGTTTTTGTGGGTCAAACATTGTAAATTTTCTCTAGTAATGATTAACTAGGGCTAACTGACAACTGACAAATGGCCAACATTTTAACTGACAACTGACATGTAGACCCCCCCCATTCAGACCCTTTCTAAAAGATAGAAATTTGGTCTATAACTGCCCTTGGCGCAAGTGTTTCGTAATCGCAAATAATTGACCGCCAAAGTGCTCAATTGAAATTTCAACCAAAATATTAAAACTGTGCGAAAAACTGCTACTGACTGGTGTTTGGCGATCCTCGTTATCCATGATGGCTCAATTGACGTACAATACACCCGGTAGTTGTCATCGATGGGCTTTTAGCGCGCTAGATTCTATTCAAGCTACCTCGCTAGGTAGCCTGGAACTTCAAAGTATTCCACCGACCACTAGCTAGCTAATCACCAGAGCAGAAAAACTGTTCAGACTAAAGAAGCTCGCTACCTCCTGTGGTTAGCTAGCTAGATTTACTAGCCTGAACACGGCCACACGTTTACAATTTAGTCTGCAGGTCCGATAAAACTGCAGGTTCCAGTCGTAAACAGGAGTTCCAGTGAAACGATCGAGCTGCTCGCGTCCGTAGATATATATTTCTTCGTTTGCACTTTTGACATAATATAATTCTTCAAATGGCACCATTGTTTTATTTCTTATGTTTAATAATACAGTTCTCAGCTGTAAATAAAATAGAACATTCTATGGAAGATTTCTTGTCCTAAAGTTTGGAAACGTAACACATGCATTTGACGCTAGAAAGTTCAGTGCTCGCAAGGTCAATTTACTAGTGGCAGTTTACTAGTTTGCACTATCGGCTGTTATGGAATGGAAACATACTTTCACAGCTTAATATGTATGTCGATTGGTCAGAAGGATATCTTGTTTAAATGCTACGGTCCTTTCGGCATCAGGAATTTTTTAAACGGGAGTTTTCGTACAGTATTTCAAGCTATGCTGTAGTGCGAGTTCAGTTACGCCACAAATGTCGGTGAAACTAATACCGTGTTCATTATTATCGGTTTTCTCTATGGGTTCTCATGTATTCAATAATTACTTCTGGAGCTTCATATTTATGTCGATTGGTCACAATGATTTCCTCTTTCAGTTTTTCCCTTTAGTTTGGACATTAGGGATATATCCTTGGAGATTTCGTACAGTTTAGCGACCGTTGTGTCGAAAGTAGAAACTTTCGTTTGTCATGAAAGTGCGTAAGGCCATCCCTTTTTTATTTTCCGTTTCTCACCGTCCGACCGACCCATTTTTGTGGCTTTTTGTAGAAATAAAAAAAAAAATTGGGAGAGGGGTGGGGGTGAAGAAACCCTGGAGCAGCTCCTGGAAGCTCATGCTCGAGGGTAGGTTACACAATAGTTTCGGCGGTGCATTTGTAATTCCATGTTTGTAGCGTATACGGACGACGACATCGATGGTTTCGTCGTCCATGTTGGTTTGTAACCTCGCCTGTGCAACCGCGCCTTATTAGTTCCAGTCTCTCCGCGGATTTTTTATCACAATTTTTTTTTTCTCACCCGACCGACCGACCCAATTTTTGAAAACCCCACCGATGAGAAACGGGAAAAAAATAGGGATGGCCTAAACAAACTGTCACAAGCGGTTTCATAGCAGCTCGATGTTAATTTGACTCCCATATAGTCGATGATAACGTATATAGCTTCATATGTACGTCGATTTCTCACAAGGATTTCCTCTTTCAGTTTTCCCCGTTAGTTTGGATATTAGGGATTTATTCTTGGAGATTTCGTACAGTTTAGCGACTGTGTGTTGAAAGTAGAAAAGAGCCCATCTGGCCTTTCACTCGGGCCACATGAGATAATTTGAAGATGAAATACACTTTCATTTGAATTTGATTGAAAATAGATCAAAAACTCGGGGAAATGTCCGGCTAAAACTGTATGAATAAATGTGAAATGAAACATAAATTTCATAGCAAGAAAAACATGTAATTCCTAATTAGAAAGCTCTTCTAAGTCCGCTTCTCAAATTCACAGACTGTTTTACAAAAACATTTGGGCAGTTCAGTTGACCTTTCAAATAATTTATTCTGAGGTACGCATACTCTAAATCACAGAGATGTTAAATAAAGCGATAATTAGAAGAAAAAGTACATTAACAGACAAACTGAGAGGAAATGTATTCAAATCTAAAAGAGTTTACTTACAGTACTTACGTAACTGAATCTTTCGTTTTGGTTCTATTGTTACTGTTGCTGAAAGCATTCCACCTTCGTGCACATATGCACTGAATCGGAATGAAAGTCGAAGCCTACCTCGAACTTAACTTTCAGCTAACCTGTTTCCTTTCATTCCACAATGAATAATAATCTCATAAAGTAAGCCCGTAGCTTTCAATAAATTTGCCAGTGTCTGAATGAAACAGCTAGATCTTTTCCAATTTTTCTCACGAGTCACGGCAGAAGACAGTCTCAAGCTACAAAACTTGAATTTTGATCCTCTTCACAGTAACGTAATTTAACGTATCCGATCAATTCCTCTCTCTTTGCTGGCAGTTCATGCTTCGTGTAGTTGCCCTACTGAGCCGTAAGGCCATCCCTATTTTTTTTTTCGTTTCTCATCGGTGGGATTTTCAAAAATTGGGTCGGTCGGTCGGGTGAGAAAAAAAATTGTAATAAAAAATACGCGGAGAGACTGGAACTAATAAGGCGCGGTTGCACAGGCGAGGTTACAAACCAACATGGACGACGAAACCATCGATGTCGTCGTCCGTATACGCTACAAACATGGAATTACAAATGCACTGCCGAAACTATTGTGTAACCTACCCTCGAGCATGAGCTTCCAGGAGCTGCTCTAGGGTTTCTTCAACCCCACCCCTCCCCCCAATTTTTTTTTTATTTCTACAAAAAGCCACAAAAATGGGTCGGTCGGACGATGAGAAACGGAAAATAAAAAAGGGATGGCCTAACCAC